>JAVLUX010000025.1:8817500-9030000 GCA_032164185.1 Moxostoma hubbsi | reverse complement strand
ATGCATGTGGTACTGTGCTGGTGTTACCTCAAATGTAGACCTTTTACCCATAGTTTTTATTTTTTCTGCTGACACTATTTTACCTGTAAATGTACTGTAATCATAACCATACAGTTTTATTACCCATCTTACCTGTTTTGACTTGCAGATGATTGGCTGTTGGCTGGTCAAAAATATTACATTCAATGTATTTCCTGTCATGCCAGTGCAGCTCCCATCTACTTGAATGTGGGAACACTGAAATCTCAAAAACTGTTGTTCAATATTACGATCAAAGATTATATTTCAAAACAGCAATACAATTTGATAATATTGGAATCATAAATTGTGCTTCTTTTCCTCATATTACACCAAAACATGCAATTTTCCCAGCTTGTATTGCTAATGGGCATGCGCATTCTCGAGATCCCTGACAGGTGATGTCTGTATCTAAAAGGTACATCCATTAACTGTTGGGTGCTAGAGCTTCTTGGTTGGGAACTCCATCCATCGACAACCACTTATCCTGTGTACAGGGTCACGGGGGGGCTGGAGCCTATCCCAGCTAACATTGGGCGAAAGGCGGGGTACACCCTGGACAGGTCGCCAGTCCATCGCAGGGCCACACATAGACAAACATCACTCACACTCACATCCACATCTAGGGCAATTTTTGGAGACATCAATTAACCTAGCCTGCATGTCTTTGGATGGTGGGAGGAAGCCGGAGCACCCGGAGAGAACCCACACAGACACGGGGAGAACATGCAAACTCCACACAGAAAGGCCAGGGCAACCGGGGTTTGAACCCACGACCTTCTTGCTGTGAGGCGACAGTGCTAACCACTGCACCACTGTGCTGCTAAATAGACTCTGGTTGCGGTCAATCAGAGGTGGCTGAGCCTCCTCAACCAAAAAAAAAAAAAAAAAAAAAAAAAAAAAAAAAAAAAAAAACTTTTTTTATTCAAACAGCAAATACACTGTAGAGCAATGCCATTGAAAAATACAAGTAAAATACTTATTTTACACAGTATGCCTACTAATGTGCATGATTTACATAATGTAAAGTGTTTTTTTTTTGTTTGTTGCCATGTACGTTTCCCAAGGCAATTTTTAATCACACGAATATCAGAGGCTGATATAAACAGCATACACTCATTAATAAACTGACCAATCATAATGTACAGTAATAATACAATGTCACTTGCTTCTGTCCAAAAATATGGCTGAAAAAGGCTAGCCTCTGTGCCTTAATCACTAGAGAATGTATAAAGGGCAAAACGTACTCTCAAGGTGGGTGATAAAGTTAGCGTTAAAGGTGCACTCAGTAATTTTTTGAACAGAAACTAATTGTAATTGTGAAACATACATCTAATAGCATGACTACTTATATGAGATGAAGACTCCAGTCATATCAGTAACCTTATAAAATCAGTTTTATTCTACATTGAGAGTCCCCCTTGTAAAGACTGCAATGTAAGGATCACATGACAAGCCGAATACTTCTTGCTTAATCTCAGTAACAGATGTTGGCTGCAAACAAAATTGGATCCTTTTACTCAGAGATTTAATTAATCCTGGCTGTGAATGGTGAATTTCTACAATGACATTAGTAATTGAAATCTATTTTGTTTGAATGATGCTGCACCCACGCCACTGTCAATGTCAACAAAAACTTGCTGAGTGCACCTTTAAATGTCTGTACCATTAAACTGGATGTGTTATTATTCAGACAAGTGGCTATAAATATATTGACTTTAACTTACTTGCTCAGTAATTTTCTCTGCAAACTGTTTTTTTAAGATGTAAAGATAATGTTGGAGCTGTTTTAATACACTGTTCCAAAGCTTCGAGGCCACTACCCAGTCACCCTCCAGCTTGAGTCTGGACCTAGGGACAGTCAATATCCAAAAGAGATCTAAGGGGCTTGTGTGTATATGCAGAAGGTCCATAAGATAGGACAGCGATAACCCATTTAATGATTTAAAAACAAACAATAAAATCTTAATCAATTCTATAATGACTAGCAACCAATAAATAAAGGTAATATTGTAGAGATAAGGCCTTGTTTGCTAGTACCTGTCAAGAGTCTAGCAGCATCATTTTGAACCATTTTCAGTTGGGACAAAGATGAATGGCTGACTATGTAAAGGGAATTACAGCAGGCCCTCTCCTTCCAGCTATGCTAGGGTGGGCTGAGGGTATCATTAGAAACAGAATCAGAAGTTTTCACATACAAGGAATTTTCCTTGGTGTTCAATGCATAAAATAACAATAAACAATAAACACAGTAAGATAAATAATAAACTATATTTAAGATAAAAAGTAAAAAATCTATAATTATTTAATAATTAAAAAAAAGACTGGTTTTAATAAAGGAGCTGTACAAAATATGTGCAGTTTTGCAGGGATGTGCAAAATATGAACCATAGAATGTGCAAATTTTCACAGTTCACAGAAAATCTGAGCAGATAAATGCTCTCAATGTTGATGCAAGAAAGATGTGGAGACTATGTTTATGTAACGTGTAGTGTCTCTGGAGGTGGGATAAGAGACAGTGTCAGGGGGTGTCCTAGGCCTTGTTTATGAGGCCAGACTCCCCTGCCAAAGGGGACTGTCTCAAAGAGATTGTGTCCTGGGTGGGAGGGGTCGGCCACAATCATTTCTGCCCAACTCAGGGTCCTGGAGGCATACAGGTCCTGGAGAGATGGAAGATTGCAGCCAATCACCTTCTCAGCAGAATGAATGACATGCTGCAGTCTGTTTTTGCCCTTGGCAGTGGCAGCAGCATACCAGATGGTGATGAGGAGGTGAGGATAGACTAAATGATGGAGGTGTAGAAGTGCATCATATGTGGGCATTTGGGATTTTTGGGAGGTGGATGTACTCAGACTTCTAATTTAATGTATTTAATTGGCATAACTATTATGTAATTGTTAAGATCTTAAGGCCCGTTATAACTATATTTGACATTTATTCCCCATATTAACAAAATATTGAAATAATAATAATAATAATAATAATAATAATAATAATAATAATAATAAAAGAAAAACATTGTGTATAATCATAAGATTGAAGTGAGCCCAGACAACTTTATTCTTGGTATACTATACCCATTACTACTACTACTACTACTACTACTACTACTACTACTACTACTACTACTACTACTACTACTAATAATAATAATAATAATAATAATAAAAATACACTTTCAGAGAAAATACAATTGCAGCCTTAAATCAAATTACAAAGTCCCCACAAAAGCAAGGATGGAGTGGAGAGAAAAAATATCAAGGATATATACAAGGATGGAATGGAAGGAAATATATTTGATGGAGAGATCAATAACACATAAGATTAAGAACCTAAAATTTGAACACAGATGGAAACAGATAGGGCAGTGGTGGCTCAGCGGTTAAGGCTCTGGATTACTGACCAGAAGGTTGGGGGTTCAAGCCCCAGCACAGCCAAGACACCACTGTGTGGCCCTTGAGCAAGGCCCTTGATCCTATCTGCTCCAGGGGTGCCGAACCATGGCTGACCCTGCACTCTGACCCCAGCATAGCTGGGATATGTGAAAAATAAATAATTTCACTGTATATATGCAGAAATGTATGTATAATGTGTGGCAATTAAAATTAAATTAAACTGCATAAAAAAGTAATAATATCATATTAAATGATGACAGTTCTTTCTCTTCGACTATTCTGATTAATTGGTTAAATAGAAATGTAATTACCAATTATGCTGGCCTACAAAAGTAAAATGCTAAATTGAGTAATGACAGAAAACAAGTATCTGACTATGATCTCTCCTGTGATGTGAGTTTGGCTCATATGCTGATTTTCAGAGAAAACAGTGTGAAAATGCAGTTACTGGTATGATTGGGTGGACAATGCTCAGGTTTGGGTGGGCTCAGCCCACCCCTGCCCATACCTACATAGAATTACAATAGTCCAGACTTAAAGAAACAAAGCCATGCGTCACACTTTCAAAATCACCAGAAATAAGAAAAGGCTTAACTTAGGCCAGCATTCATAAATGTTTTTCATTTAAGAAATAATCTGTTTGTCAAAGTTAAGAGAGTTGTCAAATAGTTCTAAGTTCTTCACCACTGGTTTACACATTGGTTAACACCAACATAACCCTAATTTGTCAACTGTGTATGACGCTGTTGTTTGGTGAATGCCTTCCAATAAAGGTGCTTTAACTTTAAGCTACCACCAGAGGACAGAATTGACCTAATGCAGATCATGTTATTGTACATCCTGTCTCTAACATTTCAAGTCAGCTGAGATATCAGCACCGAGACATGACACACTTAATTTATGGTGTAATACAGATGGAAAATGCACCAAAATTCCAGAGTTTTATGAAGCTGCTGACAGGTCTTATTTATTAGAAACACTGACCGCTCTGGAAGTTTAGTATGAGAGCTGTGCGTGGCAGGCGGCAGCAGCACATCTGTAGTTTATGACGCCTTTCGATTCTATGGCCAGTTTGTCTCCTGTCAAAAATATATTATTTTTGTCACATCTCTCCAAGGCAGCCAGAGAGAAAGGATGTCTCAAAGACACTGTGCATCTCAATGACATTAGCAGGTGTTGAGATGGCATAGGAGACAGCAGCTGTCTATTCTTTCATCTGGATTCTGACAGTGATAGACGAGGGCGCTGAATACACACAACCTGCGCCAAAATGCAAAAAAAAAAAAAAAAAAAGAAAAAAAAAAAAAAGAAAAAAGGTCTCTTCAGAAAATCTACAGATATTCTGTATGCATTAAAATCTTTTGTATTGGACATAAGTGTTTTCACTGTATGCACTGTAATATGCAGATTCCATTATACCTAATGTACCTATATAAAATATTTGTCACAAAAAATAAAATAAAAATAAATTAACAATATGCATTAATAATAATAATAATAATAATAATAATAATAATAATAAAAAAGATTTAAACACATTTGCACTCACCCAGAGCTTATGGAACCAATACTGATGGCTTGAGGATAATGTGCATATATAAACTCTGAGACTACATATAGGCTATCACATTTTTAGCATTTTGCATGTTATTATTATACAGAAATACAAGTGGTGGACGTTGGCTTTTTATCAAATGCTCCCTGACATTGTTCTAAAATTAAACCCACATGCACACATACTGGTCTGATTAGCTTCATAGTTTCTCGTACAGCTTCGCATTTTCTTTCCACCATAAAAGTAGATCCTTGTCTGTTGGTAAGCATGAATCCAACAAGAATTGAAAACCAATAGAGTATAATTCAAAAAAATTGAAATATTTCCAAGTATTGCTTCATTCTTGGCCAAAGACGGCATTATAATTGTCTCAACTAACACCTCAATGACATACATCCACAGCGCCCACAGTGAACTCAACTGTAACCGTGAGATTTTGTAAAAGATTCAGAGGGAAAATATAGTGTAAAGGCCCAGGTATAGTTAGTTTTTCTATAGTATACTCTTTTCGAGTGAATATGAACGCGTTTGGTGCATGCGCACTATGACTGTTTTGTGAAACTCTTTTAGTTCTTAGCATACTTTGCGCAGAGCGATTGACAACCAAAGTATACTTTGGCCTTTATTCATCACTACTCACGGCAGGCAAATGCGCAAAGAAAAAACTATTTGCGATATATGAATAGTGTTTTTAATAGTTTAGATCACTCGTGCATATCTTTAATATTTGTTTAATCAAGTATTTAGTAATTATATACCTAAGAAAAGACAAGTTTTTTAGTATATAACTGTGGTTACAGCTATTTACAAAAAGATATAACAGATTATAACATGTATTATGTTATACATATATACAGCATTATGAATACATGTATACAGCATTATGCAGGCACAGATCACAGCTCTTGTATAAACAATTAGAAAGTTTACAAAATTTATGGAATCATGGCCAAAATGAAGATTAATTAAAAAGAAAAAGGTAGGTGAGAGAGAGAAAGAGAGAGAAGAGAGAACAGATTCGTCATTGGTGGAACTAGCTGTTTTGTTCATGCTGAAATGTCTCTGTGGGCTCTCAGTTGCTGTGAATCTGATCCTTTTAATGAAGTGTAATTGTGTCATTAATTATTGTTCATTAGTTCAGCACCCTTAAGATCTCCCTCCTCAGGGCATGAGTGAAAGCGTCTGCAATCTCCTTCTGAGCTCACTTCACAATTGTTCATATGAAAGCTCTTGTCAATGCCTCATTGCCTCCAATCAATATATATATATATATATATATATATATATATATATATATATATATATATATATATATATATATATAAACTGTCTTACAATAATAAACAACAAAAAAGGTAAAGTATAAAGAAGTCTCAGAACTAGACAATTCTAGGACTAAATTTAGGAATCTCGCTTTGTGATTCTGTAAGCTTTGCTGGTGTAAATAGTTTTAAGTAGAAATGAACTTCTGAAGGATGTTGTTGACATAAGCAAGACTTATTGGCATCTCCATTCATCTTCCTTTGTGAAATGCTGTATCTGCATAATCCACCTTGAATAAGGTTAGATTTTGTTGATTTAAAACTTCATAGAGATTTTTAGAAGAATATTTCAGCTTTGTAGGTCCTCACAACGCAAGTGAATGGGTACCAAAATTTTGAAACTCCAAAAAGCACATAAAGGCAGTGTAAAAGTAATCCATAAGACTCCAGTGGTTAAAAATACTGGTATCTTCCATATCTTCAGAAGCGATATTTAATTTATTAATCACTATATATTTTCCTCCCTGCCCAGTTGGTGGCGATGTGCACAAAGTATGCAAATTGCCAAAATCAAAAGAAGAAGTATGAGGAAGTGAAAATGGGGATTTAGCATAATAAAAATATGTACCTCTTTCACGCCCACACTTATCATATAGCTTCTGAAGATATGGATTTAACCACTGGAGATTACTTTTACTCTGCCTCTGTATGCTTTCTTGACCTTCAAAATGTTGATACCCATTCACTTGCATTGTGAGGACCAACAGATCTGATATATTCTTCTAAAAATCTTTATTTGTGTTCTTCAGAAAAAGTCCTTTACATCTGATATGGCATGAGGGTGAGTAAATGATGAGAGAATTTTCATTTTTGGGTGAAGTATCCCTTTAAAAACCTTATCTGTATGGGTGAGAATTGAAGCGCTCACTTTTAGCGTTCCACGGTGGACATTACACCTCGGAACTGGCGCGATACAAGTAAGGAATCATGTAATATAATTTTAAAAATATGTCATCACAGTCGCATAAAACTTTTTCATGAGATCAGGCAGAAAATAGAAGCATTTTGACTAGTGGACTCAGACTTTTGGACTCCACTGTTATTCTTTGTGCTCTATGTAAAAAGTGTCAGTGGGGCTTTTAGCAAGTCGTGCTCAGAATATTCCAATGGCATGAACTGTGCTGCAGAGCTGAGTTTCTTTTAGCACCTCTGTTCCATTGGCACAAATACTGTATCTATAATCTGGTCTGCTCCCTCTAGAGCAATTTAAGATCAAACCCTTTTCTCTGTATGCAGCCTGGCCAACAGTCTGTGTGAGCTCATGTTGGCAGATGACAAGTGACCACCCCTGTGTGAGCTCATGTTGGCATATGAAAAGTGACCACCCCTGAACCAATTATTTTATTTATCTTGTCAGTAAGTGCCAACTGTACTAGTTTTGGTTGGCCAGTGCAATGCCAGCTATTCCATCTCCCCAATGGAATATCAGAGTTCAATATGACCAAATCTGACTAATTTAAATGAGAGGATGTTTGACTAGACAACAAAGCCCACACCTAAAACCTATAACTGATTATGCTAACTTGATTACTTCCTGGTTTCTACTCAGGATCCAATTCTGGGCCTCCCATGCTGCTGGTGCAATGCACTTCCGGTCATGCCACAAGGGAAGATAAATAAAAATGAGTGCTTGTCAGTGAGTCAGCATAATATGGCCAATCCTAGGGTACTGGAACTCTCGAAAACAACATGTCTTCCCGTGTGATAATTTTGGTGGTAAAAAACAGCAGCATAAACACAAGTAAGTATTAGCAATTGATTTAATGCATTGAGTGATGTTTTGTGGTATTAGTTGGTTACCTATTGTAAAATAATCTATCCTAGTCTATTGGATAAAATACATTATCAACTTTTCAAACAATTATTGAAAATAATCTGTCATGTAAGCTAATTCTCAATCACACACTGAGCGATGCTAACTTTAGCAATTTTTGTTAGGAATCCTGTTAATGTTCTTGTCATTGTTTAAACAATCAAGTTAGAATTAATAAAGTTCAAGTGCCTGAGTTTGACCAGAGCATATTTCTAAAAGTCTGCTGTAACCTTTTTTAGAAATACTTTCTCAAATTAAAACATAGTCATATTCCATTTTTAAAAGTTACAGAGCTAAAATATAGTACTATATAACAGGAATGACCAGGGACATCACTAGGATTGGAAGACAGGGGGGGCTTAGCCCCCAGGGTATTTGTAAAAAAATCTTTGCGCTCACATCTAGAGCTACACTTATGTCAACAACCAGTCAAGAAACCAAGATGTTAACAAGTAAAAACGTGACAGACATATCCTCTTCTTCCATTTCTACTCTGTTAAAGAAAAGTTACTGTAATGTTGCTTTTAGACACAAAGCTGCATGGGGGAATTTTCTTAGGCCAGACTTTGCTCCTGATGAGTTATTCTATAAGCAATGACTTAAATGCCATCTGTCTGCTCATGTAAATGTATGATAAAGTAATAGCATACTATATCTAAGTCCTCTCTATGTCCACAGAATGCTATTTAATTACTCTAATTACTGTAACTGCGCTGTGGATTGGTTCAAGTGGAGTGTAATTTCACTGTGTAGTTTGGCTTGCGTAGTTTAACCCAAGAACCAGAATTTTAAGGTCATAGTGAAATTTGACAACACAGGTTTGAGCGTTTCTCAATTAAAGATGATTTATTCTGCCAAATGATGTGTATAATGTATGATATAAATCAACAACAAAAAGGTAGTATTCAAATAAAGGAAAATTAAGAATGAAATCATTTCCAAAACCACAGTCAACTGTTACTTTTTGTTTATTATCTACTTCATTGGTGGAAGCATCAAAAAATGCTCAATGAATTGAAGGATACAACGGTAATAGCATTAACAGGGACCCTATGACATTTAGGTTTCAGTGACAACAACAGTCTATGGGGATTGATATTGTTTTATATGCCTATTATAGAGAGGTTATGTTATTGACAAAGAATAGAGTTGTGATTAGCTTGCTTGTTCACTCTAGCTAGACTTACAGTTTTCCATAGCAAACCAAAATATCCCCTTTCCTTTACCTCAAGAAAACGTAGCTAAAGGTAAGCAGGTAATTAAAAACAACTTACAGTTTCACTCTGCATCACGACACTTACCAATCTTCCTTTCACCATTAGCGTGTGTATCGGTGTGTGTGGGCGGGAGGGTGCATAGCGAGTTCAACTTCAGACCAAACTAGAGTAACGACGAGACGAGATGAACCCTCCAGTTACTTGCAGCGCTCCGGTCTGCAACGCGCTCTGAAAGCTGCCACAGTTCACACCAATGCAACGAGACGGTGTGGTGCATCATCTTGATAGCACAACGACTCTTTGTACTTCTGTCCGACTTTTCGGCTATTTTTTGTAGCTGGATATATATAATTTGTTGCGTCTAATTCTAAATATGAATGAGGATACTGATAAATCGAATTGTTATTGTTGTTCTTATTATCATTTAGGGGGGCTTAGGAACATTTTGGGGTAGCTTCAGCCCCCCTAAAGTAGGCCTAACGACGTCCCTGGGAATGACCCAGCATCAGTAGAAGGACTAGCGCCGTTGGTCTCATGTGTCCGTCAAGGTCTTCAGCTGGCATGCTTTTGGCACTGGGTTGAGTGCAACAGTTGCTGAGAGTGAAGACAGGATGAGAGTCATATACAAATAAAGTAAAAGGATAAAAAAAAAAATTTTTAAGTTTGATTGAAGGGAAGAGAAAATGTGGGTGAGTCACTATTAAACAAACGAAAAGGCACACACTGTTGTATTTTGGTCCCTGTCTCAGGAGTGTTTTGAATTATATAGACGTAGGAAAATCTCTGCAGTTCAGTGGGTCTGAAGGGCAGAGGCCAATCTCATATCAGGGTGAGAAATTGATTTTATTAGAGCGGCTGTGATCCAGCAGCTTTGCACGTCACTCGTTTTCCTGGAAAAGTAATCCATGCATATCCACACAGGTTACTTTTTGGGCAAAAATGTGGTCATTTGCTGAGGAAGTCTCAATGTTTTTGCCATTAACAGCTGAGTAAAGATGTTGTTGAGCTCTGTGCTCTATAGCAGCTGTTGGAACGTTTATTATCATCAAGTTTCTGACCATTTACTGGTACTAGTGTTCAAAGTTCCAGTCATGAGATACTTGATTCACCACTTCGGCATAACAAATCCTAACATGTTTTTCATGAAGCAAAACTTGAATTTGCCCTTTTGAAACTTGCCAAGGTATGTGGTCTTGTTTTTTTATGTAAAGAATGTTTACATAAAAATCTATCTAAAGTAGCCATCCCTGTTTGTCCAATCTTGTGCATTTAAACCTGTTTACAGCCTTTGCATATGATGGCTATGCACTGGATAATTCTGGCCAATTTCCCTCATTAATAGACTAGTGCATAAACATCATCAGCTTTAAAAACAACTGTCCACAGATGAACAGATGTTAGCTGCGTGGGAGACCTCAAGGTCGTGAAAATAAAAATGAAAAGCTATGACATATTAAGTGGTTGAATTGCTGTTCCCTTGGTCAAAGTTTGTGACACTCACCACTTATGTTGTTGTGTGATTCACATCAGTGTCCATTAGACTGCCAGAGCTCTGATGTATAACATCATTATTCAGTCTCCTGAAGCTTCTCAGTGGCTCATAAAATTCACATCCTGTGAAATGAATCCCTAATCTTAACAGGTGATCTGAGCCGCCAGATTGGAGGCTCTTTTTACATGCTGTAAAAGTAGCCAGCAGCCTCTTGATCCCCGTACAACTGCAAAACATGCTTTGTGATTCTGAGAACTAAGATGACACGGAAATAATGGAATGACAAATCACCCATTCCATCCCCTCAGTGAGGTTGATTTAATCCGCACAGCCCAAGCCAGATCTGTCACAGCACATTCAGTTTAATACAGTGATTTGAAATGAGGGCATGTGCCGCTTTCATTATAGCAATGCAATTAAGGAAAGGAATTAATTAAGGTGACGATCATACCTGACACTGCAACTACATTGCCCATTTTAAGCAGTTTCCGGGATTCTTGTTGATTTTTCTATTTATGTGGTATAGAATGCCAGCAGGCGGCAATTGGCCCACCAACTGTTAGGACTAAATTCATAATGAAGTTACCTTATGCAGCACAAGAGGAAATTATAGCTAAATATATTATAAAATACAATTCTGCAATCACAGAGATCTCTATCCAGGTGAGACAAACATTTCTCAAAGTAAATAAGAGTAAAACAGTATACAGGATTTGCTTCAAAAAATTTACAAGAATAATACAGGCATACTCAGTGAAGATGGGATGAAAATCACAAATTATGCCGAAACTTGAAACACTAATTTACTTAACCTCTTCGGGAAAAACTAGTCCTGTCCATATAGGTCAAGGCATTATGGCAGTCTGAATCCAAAACGTAATTATCAACGATTTTGTTTAGCTGAGACCCAAAGTATCTGCTCAGCAGTACTGTACTTAAGAAGAACAATTTCACACTTTACATTCTCATTTCCCTTTAGAAATAACTATGTATTTTTTGCGTGTTTGAAGCATGATAATAAGTGTCTTCAGTGTCATGAAGTCTCACTTGTAATGATTTAAAAAAGTTACATTTTCACAGGTTATATTGATGGCCTTTCCAAAACTTTTATATAAGGTAAATTGGCATCAGACTCTTTTCTGCTCTGCAATAATGAGAAAATTATTCTGGTACCAATGACAAAGCACACTGTAGTTTTATAAACGGTGTTACAGTGGGTTAACGGTGAGGTTAATCGCATGAATTGTCTTCGTTTCATCCTCATAGGTACATTTCGCTTCCATTCTTGTAGCTCTGATTTAATATTTATATATATGTATATATATACAGTATATATATATATATATATATATATATATATAATATATATATAATATATATTTTTAATAATTTTTAATCTCAAAAGCAATTGTTTATTACATAAAATTAAGCATATTAAATTATTTATCATTTCAGAACCTCAGAAAATCAAAGCAAAGTTAAAGCTACAAAAGTGGCCTACAGAGCTAAGATGTCTTAAGAGTAAAATGACCATGTGGTTGTTTCCAATACATGGTAATTGTTCTGATTGCCATTTCAGATGTGTATTTCAAGTGGCTCTACTATATATTCTCAGTTGACTGCAGGTCTACTTAACGACAATGAGGCCCTGTTACACAACATAATTCCCCACCTGACATTTTAATTAGATTAACTGTAGTGGAGAGAATCAGTCATCAAGGAAGTTGTAAATGTAACCTTTGCTCTTGTTCCAGAAGGATACTAAAGGCTTATTTCACTCGTAATGCAATGGAAAGCATTCTGTTTAGAAATAATTTGAGATTCTTTGAAGAACTTTATCTCAGGAAGGAATATAGCTATAAGGAACATTTCACCCAAAAATGTAATTTCTGTCTTAATTTACTTACACTTACTGTACTGTATGTCATTGTAAACCTGTATAACTTTCTTCTTATGAAACATAAAAGGAGATGTTTAAATGAATATTGCTGTCCATATTTTCAATACAGTGGTAGTTGATTGTGTCACATTAAGGCTTAAAAAAGGACCTAAAGTTATCATTAAAATAGTCCATGTGACTTGTGAGTCATACTCCAAGTATTCTGAAAGCATCTGATTTTAAGGTTTTGGTGATAACCTGAAATGTAAGTAATTTTTCAGTAAAATGTCTTTACATCCATTTGGTGTGGTGGGGGCGTAGTGTGCCACCACTAATGTGTCCTTGAGAAAATTACGGGGAATTATCCCTGTAATAAGTGCACTGCCAAATACATAAATATAAATGTGTTCATAAGTGCAATGAAAGACACTATTTGTTTGTCGCATGCATGTTCACGCAAGAACTTGCACTGTTCTTAGCACTAAAACATATCCTTTGAATTCCACATATGAAAAAGTAATATGGGTTTTTAAAGACACGAGGTTGAGTATATTATGACATTGTGAGGATTTGTGTCGTGCTATGTCTCCAAAAATTCAGTATGCTCCACTTTCCTCAGAAGTTTACTATGATTTATGGACGCTGTCCAAAGTTTACTCTGTCCACTCTGAGAACAAATAGACTGTTACACGCTAAATGTGGGGGAAACTGTTCCTGTTGTGATGCAATTTCCTCCTTGCAAAATGGGCATGTCACCTCTTAAGTTATCGAATCGGCAGAACTGTTGCCAGTATTCTGTATCAAAAGGCTTATCCTCTAGAACTTTGCGAATTGGCTGGTGAGGGCTGTTTTACGTCTAGTTAAAGCTCAAATGGAAAGTACACAGTGCTCATTAACAGTCATCTTACAGTCTTATTACATTCTAAGGCTGGTTTCAGTTTGAAGTGGCTCTCTATTACAAAGATCAGATAGCTCTATTACACTTCAACATCCTTCAAAACTCTGGACTATGATTTTCTCTAGGATTTAGAACATCAGGACCATGGAGTTCTCCATCACAATCTTTATGTCTGAGAACACACTGTCTTCCCACACAGCAAAAAATTATTTTCTAGACAGGTATTTTTGTCTTGTTTTCCTGTCAAATTATCTAAACTTTCTTAAAACATGATTTATTTACTTGTCAAGCAAAATGGGATAAGATATTAAGTCTTGTTTTTTTAGTGAACTTTAGACTCAAAACAAGAAAATAAATCTGCCAATGGGGTAAGCAAAATAAAATTGTTTTCTCTTTAAATTAAGTTTATTTTGCTTACCCCATTGACAGATTTTTTTTCTTGTCTTCACAATGATTATGATTTAGCAGTGTTTCAATCAAGGATACATTTTTGGGAAGATTATATGCAATGGGTGCAATCAAACTTGGGACATGACGGAATTTAAATTTTGCATGATCCTTCCACTTGAACACATGGTGCATGTCATTATCGCTAAGTAGAAGAATGCACGTTATCACATTGGTATGTGTATCGAACTGCCTCTAAGGATGAAGTAGCGTAGGCTGAAAAGAATGTTTGGTATGATAAAGCAGTGAGATTTTCATTACTTTTGAGCCGTGTAGGTCTGAGAGACGACTATACAAATCTTTTAAATGAGCTCAGTCTATTTCTTAGGTACTGGGGAGCTTTCGGTCTGGTTTTATGCCACACAATCTATTGTTTATTACGATCTTTTCTCAGAGTTGTGAGCAATCACTTTAATGTGTCATATTGTCCTTGGCTCTGCAAGGCAAGGGAAAACACAGCAAAATTGCCTTTGCGTCATGACACTTTTTGGGCAGTGATGGTTTAGTTTGTCTCCATGACAACAAAGGATTGATTCTAAGAAAAACATCCTGGGAGACATCATACTAAAGGGCCAGATTACATCAGCTCAGGTATTCGGCAGATGAGAGTAGGCATTCTTGTCCACAATGGCCTTGTTAGGGGGTGGGGTGTGGAAACAACAGGGTTTCATCAAATTCCCTCCCAAAAGAGTTGGCTATTTAATCACATATCTCTGCTATTTACTGTCATGGGTATTTTGACCTACAGGTTTCTTAAGCTATTTGCTGGTATTTGGTGAAGGGAAATAATTTTTAGATGATTCATCACCTTGCCCACAAAGTGGTCATATCTGAGTCCTCCAGAAGCACAGTGCCATCACGGGATCAGAGACTCTCTGTGGTGAGTCTCTGATGATAGACACATCCATACCAGGCTGGGGCAGACATCTGGTTTAGTCCTTTCTAATATGATTGCATAAAAACCAAGGAGCAGGTCGGTAAGAGCAACATGACATGGCCTGTAAACTGCTTGGCGTACACAACATAAAGATTTCTGTTAATTAAATGTCATTCTATTCAAGTTTTACTGCAAACAACTGTCCTTTGGTATGTACAGCTGTGCAGCCCTTTTGGTAATATTAATTTAAAGTTCTACTTAAAGTCATCCATCAAGTAAAGAACAAAGCAAAGAGTCAGATCAAGAACAAAGCAAACTATGATGGTCAAATCTCTTCTATTTGCTTGTTCAAGTGCTCAGTTTAAAATGATTTCCTCCAATATTGAGATATACTTTAATACATTGGTTCTTTAAAGGTGGGTTGCAACCCCAAAATGCGTTACAGGTATGCTCTGTTAGCATCAAGAGTTACAAAACAATGCTGAATGCAAAGGGTATAGTGCTACTAGTCATATTGTAACACCTACAATATTTAGGTTACTAGGAGTTTAGTGACTTTTACTTTGAAGTTTTGTGTTTACCTTCTTGTGTCTTTGTTCCTGGTTCCTGATTCCTGAGATTTATTTATTTTTTGTTCCTGTGTTTTCCTGTGTTTGCCACGGTCCACGAGCCGGTGCCAGCACCTGCCACGGTCCATGAGCCTGCGCCCGCATCTGCCGTAGTCCTCAAGCTGGCGCCGCCCACGCTCCACAAGCCTGAAACCACCCCTGCCACGTTCCAATAGCCTGCTCCCGTGCCTGCCACGGCCCACGAGCCTGCGCCTGTGCCTGCCATGGTCCACGAGCCTGCACCTGTAGCCTCGACCATCCCAGAGCCTGCACCTGTAGCCTCGACCGTGCCAGCGTCTGAAACCTTGACTGTCCCAGAGCCAGTGCCAGAAGCCTCGTCTGTTCCAGTGCCAGTGTCTCACGGCCATACAAAAGAGGAGGATGCAGAGGAGGAGGAGGAGGAGGAAGAGGAGGAGGAAAAGTGCTCCTACTCCCCATTCACTGCCTGTGCTCACAGCCACAGAGGTAATTCCCCTGTTATTGCCAGTGTTCACGGCCATGGAGGCCATTCCCCTGTTACTGCCTGTGCTCACGACCACGGAGGTCATCCCCCTGTCACTGCCAGTGTTCATGGCCATGGAAGCCATTTCCGAGTCACTGCCAGAACTCCTGACCACAGAGGCATTTCCCAGTCGCTGCCAGCGCTCCTGACCATGGTTGCCATCGATGAGCTTGTATTGTTCCCCTAGGCTGTTGACAAGCCTGTCCAGTTCCCAGAGGCTGTCGACGAGCCTGTTCAGTTTCATGAGCCTGTCCAGTGCCCCAAGAATTTTCAGTTCTCTGTATTCATTTAAGCAGGTTCAGTGTCCAGCAGCCACCCACATTCAGGATGATCCCTGTCCAGTGGCCGTCATCCAGACTGATGACCCCTGTCCAGTGTCTCCTCCCTGTGAGTCTTCCACGGCTCAACCTCCTGAGTCGTCCGTCTGATCTGCCCTGGCCTCCTTGGTCTCTTGGTTTTCCGTCTAATCTGCCCTGGTCTCTTGACTGTCCGCCTGATCTGCCCTAGTCTCCTAACCATCCACCTGATCTCCTGGTTCATGTCAGCCTTTGGAATCCCCATCCGCTCTGCCTTGGCAACCTGGTCCGTCTTCCCTCCAGTGGTCTCTCTGGGTTCACTTGTGGCCTTCAGCCCCTCACGTTTCCCCTGTGCTTTCTTGGACTGCCAGTTCCATAATGTCCTGCTCTACCATGAACAATTTTTTTGGTGTTATGTTTATTAGTGCCAGGAGTCACTACTTAAAGTGGCCACCAGAGGTCATTAAGAGTTTAGTGACTTCGTTTGAAGTTTTGTGTTTAACTTCTTATGTCCCCTGATTGTTCCCAGCTTTATCTTGTTTACATTGTTTGCCCAGTGTATATAATGTCCTTGTGTTTGCTCAGTCTTTGTCAGTTGTTGTTCCTGTTACCCTTCATGGATTTGACGTGTTATGTTCCCTAGTTTTGATTTTGTTTTGTTCCTGTGTTTTCCAAGTTTGTATCTGGACTCATTTTCTTATTAAATAAAACTGCACTTAGATCTTGCTCTCTTGACTTCCTCCAGCAATCGTTACTCATATGGTGTGATATATTCTTATATCATAAAAACAACAACATGATCACATGGAAAATCTACAAGTTGCTTTTGATTGTTTGTTTACCCTAAAATCAAGCCCATTTTGCCAAATTACTAACAAGTGCCATCCCCCATCAGACATTTTGCATAAATTCAAACGTGAATAACTTAGCTCTGGCACTACTGATAGCGTGTTGTGCGGACAGCCTCCGAGACAAGGGTTCTGGACCTACAAACAAAGGAAGTAATCACTTAATAAAATAGTAAATCAAATATTTAATCCTGTTGACTGTATAGCATCATTTACATCTAAATGCACACATGTGCCTTTACGTTCAATGACATTTCAAGCTTCGGCCACTGGGGGCAGTGATTCGAATTTCAGCATAAGAACTTTCAAACTACTGTTGCCAAATTCACAGTGTGATCAGTCTAAAATAAAAAGCTTATCAATCATTTTGGTTCTGTGTTGGGTTGCCACTTGATATCCTAGATGTAAAACCTGGATCTTGAAAAAAGGAGATCCAGTGCTCTAATACATTGAATAAAAATGTTTCATTTTAAATGTGCAATGAATTGTAGTGTCATTGAGCATATGTGTGAAGCCAATTTCATGACTTTTATGTTCTCTGTAGTCAGAGACAGACAGCTTTGGCTCCAGAACGGAATGACTGCCCTCCATTTAACAAAAAATGTGCTTTGTTATTTGAATTCCAAAATCCTTTAGCTCATCTAGTGCCTGTAGTAATCCTCATCATGTTGTGAATCTATATTTATCTGTTTGTATATGTATTTATATCTGTGATAGCTCACCCAAAAATTATCTTTCTGTCATCATTTACTCACCCCCATGTAATTCTAAACCCATATTACTTTATTGCGTAAAACACAACAGGAGTAATCAAGCAAAATATCAAAGCTGCTCTTTTCCATTAATCTGAACATTAACCATGGCTGTCCCTCGTCCTCATCCACTTTCATGTATGGAAAAGAGCAGTTTGGACATGCCACTAAACTGTATTACAACTGTATTACTTATGTGTTGTGTTTTGAATTACATGAGGGTGAGTAAATGATTAAAGAATTAAAATTTCTGGTTGAACTTTTCATTTAAGCTCTGCTTTTAAAAATGTGTCATATGTGATTTGGAGAAGCTATAATTATTTGTGAGGCTTACACACAAGCTAAAATAGAGAAAGCATTGATAGATTAACAAAACCGTTTTCCCCCCACAACCTCTCTGTGTGTGCTTCTACAATTTGTTAGTCTGCCAAGAATAGCCATTAAAAGCTTGTAGCTGCACAAATCCCATATTAAAGTACTGACATCTCTTTGTCTGTACATTCGATTGAGCAGCCCTGTATCTTTTTCCACAATTAAAGCGTTATGTGCCGATGTTGATTTCCATGCATTAACTGCACATACCGTCTTGAGGGATGCATAGGAAACACTCTACATGTCATACTATTAATACAATAATGTTACACTACAACTAATTTAGCAAATGCAAATGACACTATCATCAGTAGCTACTCGTGGAAATTCCACCACTCCATATCTATATGAAACCATTTTTTTTTTCATCTTAGGAACCATTTTTAAAGAATACTGCAAGTAATTAACCTTTTGGTTTAATTACATTACAGTAATTGCTTGCTTCCACATATTTAAGTAGCTTTGGATAAAAGCATCTTCTAAATGACTAAATGTAAAAGAATTAATCTACCATCCCCTAATTGTTCTCACTCAGTGGGCATCATTGGCTCTGATCAATAAGCATTGTCCATTGCCAGAATCCAACACTTAGTCCTTGTGTAGGTCAGCAGACTCATGGACACTGCATCCTATAATTACGCTAAATTGAGTGCAACTGGCATTACGTGCAAGAGTGTGCTTCTAAACCACTGCAATATTGAATCTGACGTTTGACTGTAGTCAAGTCAAGTAGTTTTTATTGTCGTTTCAACCATATACAGTTAGTACAGTACACAGCGAAATGAGACAACGTTCCTCCAGGACCATGGTGCTACATAAATCAACATAGGACAAACACAGAACCGCAAGAGACTACACAAACTAAATAAAATATCTATATAAAGTGCATGTGCAAACGTGTGCAAAAAGTACGGGACAGTACAATAAATTACTAACAATGAACAGGACAATAGGCACAGTGAGAGACAGTGCAGCGCCAACCAGTACACAATAGTGCAAAAAGATGACAGTTTCTAAAAATGCCAAATGCACATAGCAGTTATTGAGGTAGAAGACAGTTATAAAGTGTGTGTGTGTGTGTGTGTGTGTGTGTGTGTGTGTGTGTGACAAACCAGTCTCTGAGTACTGAGGAGTCTGATGGCTTGGGGGAAGAAGCTGTTACACAGTCTGGCCGTGAGGGCCCGAAGACGGCAGGAGGGTGAAGAGTTGAGTGAGGGGTGTGTGGGGTCGTCCACAATGCTGGTGGCTTTGCGGATGCAGTGTTTTTTGTAAATGTCTTTGATGGAGTGAAGAGAGACCCCAATGATCTTCTCAGATGTTCTCACTATCCTCTGCAGGGCTTTGCGGTCTGAAACGGTGCAAGTCCCAAACCAGGCAGTGATGCAGCTGCTCAGGATGCTATCAATAGTCCCTCTATAGAATGTAGTGAGGATGGGGGGTGGGAGATGTGCTTTTCTCAGCCTTCGAAGAAAGTACAGATGCTGCTGGGCTTTCTTGTTAATAGAGCTGGTGTTGAGGGACCAGGTGAGGTTCTCCGCCAGGTGAACACCAAGGAATTTGGTACTCTTGACGATCTCCACAGAGGAGCAGTCGATGTTCAGCGGAGAGCGTTCACCTTGTGCTCTCCTAAAGTCAACAACCATCTCTTTTGTTTTGTCGACATTCAGGGACTGGTTGTTGGCTCTACACCAGTCCATTAGCCGTTGCACCTCCTCTCTGTATGCTGACTCGTCGTTCTTGCTGATGAGATCCACCACGGTTGTGTCATCGGCGAACTTGATGAAGTGATTCGAGCTGTGCATTGCTGCACAGTCGTGAGTCAGCAGAGTGAACAGCAGTGGACTGAGCACACAGCCCTGGGGGGCCCCAGTGCTCAGTGTGGTGGTGGTGGAGATGCTGTTCCCAATCCAGATTGACTGAGGTCTCCCAGTCAGGAAGTCCAGGATCTAGTTGCAGAGGGAGGTGACCAGGCCCAGCAGGTTCAGCTTTCCAATCAGGTGCTGAGGAATAAGGTAAGGTAAGCTGATTTGTGCAGCATAATTTATGGCAGATATTAGTAATAGTTCAAAGTATAGTTCAGCTGGGAGCCACATTTTGGTCAGGCATCAATGGTTCTGTATGATGCCTTAGAGCAGGGGTTCTCAATGGGTGTGGTACCACCCCCCAGGGGGGCGTTCAAAGGATGCCAGGGCTGTGCTGAGAACATTAAATATGTTGTAAAGTTCCTCTTTGCATTAAAATATTTATCTAGATTTGGAGTACATCAGTTGGTTCTCAATTATGATTTTGAAGTCTAGTGACACATCTGATGTGTCTGGTTTAGCAGCATCAAATACACAGGCGGAAAAAACTCAACTAAAGAAAAACCTCAACTAATGCACCTGTATGGCTCTTTAGATGGATACGGCTCAATGGACAGAGCAGCACGAGTGCAAAGCAGGTGCGTTTTGCACCGCTTTGTGTGAATCAGTGAGAAGCAAGGTGTGAGAAGTTACTACACTAACTGTATTTTAGGCAGAAATAGATTCAGAATACATATTATCATATCACTCCTTCAGCTCTATTAAATTTGTCATAGGCTACATTAGGGGAGTGTGTGAATATATAATTAATTTTTGTTACAACTTATAAATATTTCTATTTTGTATTTATTGTTTTTACATGTGTTTAAAGTAGGTCCACTGTTTATAATTACAAAAATACTATAGTTTGTTTTATCGAAATCATTTTACATCTAACCATGGTAGTGAAGAAAATCCATGATCCATGGGTAAAGGGATGAAGTAGGGGGGGCGTTCATCAAAAAAAGGTTGAGAACCACTGCCTTAGAGTCAGGGAGAGCCACAAATAGAATTATACCGCATTGATCTGGGGACTGAAGGCCCTTGTGTTGAATACACCCAGCAGAGATACTGAGAAGAAGGAATGTAGTGCCACTAGAACCTCAGAAAAGATGGCAAAAAGATAGATTCCCGTGAGAGGAAATACAAAGGAATGTCAGATTTTTACTGTGTGTGACAACGCTTGATTTCTATCTTCTTGATTTTCTAATCACATTGTTTACAAGAAGAAAGGCTGGGACAGAGAGACTTTTCCTGCTCTGTCGTAGGCAAGCGTTTTCAATTAGTGCACTCCTTAGCTTGAGACATCACTGTTCTTAAGAAGTCACAGAATTGGAGCTAACTTGCGGTAATATACATGTCAGAATTTAGTGACCCATTAAGCCAAAAACCTTTCCTGTGTCAAGAACATATAGTTTTTTTTAGGACTTCTGGGAATGTCCTTTGGCTAACTTTTGAGGAATATGAAACTGAAAATACGACTCAAGCCCTCTTAAATGTGCAATATTTAACAATTGTAATTTAATATTCACCTTTTTTTTGCCAATGTGTTGTCCTTGGTACGTTGGCTTGTAACGTACCTTCAAAAATGTACCCTTCCCAGACTACCTAGGTTGTATATTAAAGCCTGTAGACTGATTTTCTTGCGAAGGGAGCGGGTCGCTTTTGCTGGGAAAATCCATAGGATGTGACATTTATGCGCACTACCGAGAGCCTTGACTCAGCCAGTAATAGCTTCTCTTCCGCTATTCAACAGCGACAACAAACTGCAGCATTAAGTAACGTTATCTTAGAGATAACTATCTTAGTTATCCAGCAAACGCCCGGCTCCCAGCACAACACAGACTCCTACACAAACTCGGAGTAAGTTTGTTTAAAAAAAAATGTATCTACTGAATCCCGTCTGGCTAAGTGGAAACATGATTGTGGTCGAGCAAAAACTAGAGTGAACATTGGCAGGGCATTTGATTCCTGGAGGGACCTTCGTTCGGTTTTGGGGATCAAAACCGACTCTGAATTGGTGTTCTTCTTATTGGACAGGTAAGCTTACATAACTCCAAAGCATGACAAATATAGTGCCATAAGGATTGATCTGTGTAATTTTAGCTAACTTGATCCTGCCTGATAACACTGACGAATTGCAAGTTACCTTGCTTCATAACTTTCAAATAATTTCAACAATCTTCTCTTTATATTAAAAGTCTCATGTACAGGATAAATTTAAGCAAATATACTGGTTTCTTATTATATATTATTATATTATTGTTATATATATATATATATATATATATATATATATATAGTACAACAAAACATACAATGGTGCAACATAACTGCAGTGCAACAGTAAATTGCCTGTATGTTTGTATCAGTATGCTATATTAGCTGATCAAAGTTTGTAGTGAAACAATCATAACTGTGTAATTTTATTTATGCTACCTCATCTGTCAGCATGATGCCAGTGAATCAAGTTCAGTCTCTTTGTATGTTACGTCATTGTTTTGGCTGATGCTCGCTCGCATCCCTATGGAGTTTGTGCAACTGCCACAGGTGTCAATAATAACAAGGGTTTCTGAATCTTACATACTGCACCTTTAATGATATCTAAATATCTTTTTTTGTTTTGAAATGTGAAATGTATTTTATAATAATACTTTTAAATATTTTTCTTAATATGTTGATTCTCCTCAAAAAGGTGTCAGCTGTAGCGGTATTAAAACATTGCTTGTTTTGTCATAACAACACAGGCTAAGCAAATGGTGAGTTTAGGGTGGGACTATGTGTTAGACCGACCAATAGCAGATGAGGAGAGTGTTCGAAAACCATTAGTTATTATTTTTGAAATTCCATTTGCTGAGGTTAGTGGTGCATAAATCACACACTTCAAAACTAGCAATTTCTAATTAGTGTGGTATTTCATAAACATGTCCCATAGATGCCTCACCATAATGTTTCTGGGAAAGAGTGAGAAAACAGCCCAAAGATGGAAGCCCAGTTGGGACTTTGTGGGATTCACTTGGCAAATTTTGACAATTGACATTTGCCAACATTTTGCCTGAGAGACCTGCAGCCTTTCTTTTGTATACCATTGATTATCCATGAAGCTTAAAACCATACCGGTTCTAATTTAGAACCAGTTCAATTTTATAAAAAAATTCTGGAACCAAAATATTTTTATAAATTTAGGTTCCATTAATAGAATTTCTGCTGATGCAGATGCAACGCCATGTTAAAATATTCTGACAGTGTTTCCTGCTGCCGGGAAACATACAGCGCTGTTAATATCTGTATTCCATATGCATATTCACATACATAATATGCATGCTATTTGTTATTCAAGGTTGCACTGCTGTTTCAGTGATTGGCTTCTTTACATTTTACATGGTTAATTAACGAAGAAACAACAGGGAAGTAAACTATAGCATGTACAACACATGAACAGTATGATATATGTCTATTGTAATTTGGGTGTTCTATTGAAATTATGTAAGTAAATTAGTTACTGTAAATAAAATGATTTAGACTCAAGAGGTGCCTGGGAAAATACTTATGTTTAGTGTAGTTTATGTGTATCTTATGTGTAGATTCTATATTATGTGGAGCTCAATATGTTTCATCTCATAAAATTTCCTTAAGAAATTAATGAATCTTGTTCATTAATGAATCATGAATTTGTCCTGATTCATTGCATTATTTCTTTTTATATGCATTATTCATTGCATTATTCCTAATTGTCTTGATTTTTTGAAAACTAAACTAGCCCCACATTTTAATTGTTTTTGTTTCCCTCCCCTCGCCCCCTCCCTCATTCCAGTTGATGGGGATGACCTGCCGGCAGACCGCGCGGGAGGCGCCCCCTGGGGGTCCCCAGCCTGAAAGAACGAGGGAGGAATGTGGCACAGTGGAGTGCGGGGCCGGGTCGTGACTCAACACGCCCGGTCCCGTATTAGGCTAATCAAACCTACGAGAGGGTTAAAGGTCGATCATGCAGGACGTGCGTGAGAGAGAGATCGTTCACGGAAATGTCCGTTGTCCTATGTGTTTGTCTTTTGAGTTTACCATTAAACCTTTATTTGTATGTCAAGCCGGTTTCTCACCTCTTCCTTGCCCGTGAGGGTGAACTTCTTAACAATAATCTATTGTTTAAAAGTTATGATGTGCCGAATGTGCCACGATAAGCAATAATGAGCCGCCGCGTTATGCAGAACAGACCACAAAATGGCGCAGCGATATGCAGAAATGGACAGGCCTCGGAGTGGAACTCTCCGATTCTTTTGTTATTTTTGTTTGTTTGTCCTGTGTTTAGCAATCTTTTTCCAGTCATTTCACCAGGGACGAACTGCTGAACATTCGGCAGCACATCAGATAATCTTTTCCCGGTTTTTGAATATTCTGATGTTTTGCTGAACATTTTAGTCGGAGGCGCAGCTGTGTTGTTTAAACGTGCTACGAGATGCAGGCAAGGGATGCGAGCCGGCGTGCTGGTCAAGCTCCGACAGCGCGGTGTGCGAACAGTACTGCCGAGCATTCATCTAGCAAATCTCCGATATCTTCCCAACAAAACGGATGAACTGCATCTCCTCACATGTACAAATAAGGACTTTTCAAACTCTGCTGCACTGTGCTTCACAGAATCCTGGCTGTGTGAAGCCATTCCGGACAGCGCGTTTCATCTGCTGGGCTTCCAGCTGTTCAGAGCGGATCGCATTGTGGAGTTAACGGGGAAAACGAGAGGCGGTGGAACATGCTTTTACATCAATGAAAGTTGTAACAGATGTAACAACTTTAAAGAGGATGTGCTGTCCTAATTTGGAAGCGCTTTTTATTAACTATAAGCCTTTCTACTCACCGTGGGAGTTTTCCTTGTTTATTCTGGTGTGTGTTTATATCGCTACAAACAAGTCTGAGGTCTGAGAACCAGGTCTGAGTGGGCCAGTATGGAGCCACGTGAATGACGTGCTCCTTTATCCTCCCTGACTTTGCACAGAACCTGTGCAAGTAGGCTCACTGGGGGAACGCATACTTGCGTAGCCCTTGGGGCCAGCTGTGCGCCAGCGCATCTGTATCGAGGGGAGCTCCCATCAGGGCATACCAGGGAGGGCAGTGAGAGGACTCCAGGGAGGCAAACAGGTCTACCTGTGCCTGGCTGAATCGACTCCAAATCAGCTGGATGGCTTGAGTGTGGAGTCTCAGTTCTCCCCTGAGCATTACCTGCCGTGACAGAGCATCTGCTGAGTGTAAGTGGCACGTAATGACCTGAGTCACTGCTGACTCCTTGGTGGTTTATGTAGGCTACCGTCGATACTTTGTCTGTCCGGACCAACATGTGCTTGCCCTGAATCAATGGCAATAGCCTCCGCTGGGCAAGCTGACGCAGGTGAGATCCTTTCCAGGAGCCAGCAGCTGTGTGCCCATTGCACACGGCGCCCCATCCATACTAGGAGGCGTCTGGACACTTGCTGTATGGGGAATCCAGCCCGCAGGATTGAAAGGTCAGTGCAAGGGCTGCAAAAGCAGTGAGCAGTGGGTGTGAGAGCCACGCTATGTGTGCTGTGGCACCACGCGTGCCTCGAGACACGGGTCTGGAGCCAGTGCTGTAGCGGTCTCATATGCATCAACCCAAGCGGCGTGACCATGGCCGAGGATGCCATATGCCCCAGGAGCCTCTGAAAGTATTTCAGTGGGACCGACATTTTCTGCCTGGATAAGTTCAGGCAGTTCAGCACCGACTGTGCGCACTTGTTTGTGAGGTGCACTATCATTAACACAGAGTCTAACTCGATGCCGAGAAAAGAGATGCTCTGAACCGGGGAGAGCTTGCTCTTTTCCCAGTTGACCCGAAGCCCTAGACGGCTGAGGTGCATGGGCACCAGGTCCTTGTGTGCACAAAGTAACTCTCGAGAGTGCGCTAGAATCAGCCAGTCGTCGAGTTAGTTCAGTATGCGGATGCCCACTTCCCTTAACGGGGCAAGGGCTACCTCTGCGATCTTCGTGAAGACGCGAGGGGACAGGGACAATCCAAAGGGGAGGACCCTGTACTGATTCACCCGGCCATCGAACGTGAACCGTAGGAAGGGTCTGTGTCAAGGCAAAATCGACACGTGGAAGTACACATCCTTCAGGTCTACCACTGCGAACCAATCTTGATGCCGGATGCATGTCTAAATGTGCTTTGGTGTCAGCATCTTGAACGGGAGTCTGTACAAGGCCCGGTTCAGAACTCTCAGGTCCAAGATTGGCCCTTCTTGGGAACGATGAAATAAGGGCTGTAAAACCCCCGTCTCATCTCAGCTGGAGGGACAGGCTCAATCGTGTCCTTCTGAAGGAGGACGGCAATCTCCAACCACAGGACAGCAGCTCTCGTCCTTCACTGACATGAAGAGAATGCCGTGGAATGGGGTGGGGGCCTGGCGAATTTAATCGCGTAGCCGAGTCGGATGGTTCTGGCCAACCAACGCGATGGGTTGGAAAGCGACAACCACGTGCCCAAACTCTGTGCAAGGGGCACCAAGGGGAGGAACATACCTGATGTTCCTGGGGGTGGGGCCTTGCAGCAGGGAGAGCAGGGCTCTGACCTGATGCGGCCGTGCTGTGGGGACCATCAAAGAACTTACCTCCCTCTGCACGCCCGGTGTAAGTTGGGCCAGTGACTGAGGTGGAGGACTTCTCTGGCCATCCTTGAGACTCGTCACCAGCGGCTGGCTGGGGGAGTGGTTTGTGTGGTGCAGTGAGGCACATGAAGGCAGGGAAACAAGTTTGTGATGACCAGACTGCAATAGTCCTGTATACGGTGGCTGAGGGGCGGCGACCGTGAGCGTCGGTGCTGTGACCCGAGGATGGAGGAAACTGCTCTTTTTTTGACAATATGGGTACCGCAGCCCATACGGGGTGAGGTGAACAAAAAAGAAGGAAACAATGGATTTACCTGCCGGCCCTCCACCGGGGGAATGAGTGGTCTGTTTACCAGCTCCGGTGTTTCTGGAGTCATCTCGGTCCTCGGGTCGGCATCTCAGGAGCGCTTAGGAGCCCTCTTGGGGGTCTTCACGGAAAGCCCTCCATAACCTCGTCAGCTCGTCATGCACTTCCGAGAACAATGGGACGGGGGGGGTATGTGTGACCATGAGCGGCGTGCCGAACCCAGGAACCAGTCATCAAGCCGTGACTGTTGAGGGGAGGGTGGAATGTTCCACTCAAGCCCAACACTCGCGGCAGCCTGGGCAAGCATGGCGGTCAGCTCCACGTCGGCAAGCATGACAGTCAGCTCCATGACTGGGCTGCCACACCAGAAGGTGTCTGCCTGGTCGAGTCCTCGCCGAGGCAAGTCTTGGTCATCCCAGTGCTGGACGGAAGCAAATGAGCGTACCGGGGAGTGTGCAGTCCGTGTGGATTTACCCAGCGGAAAAGTACCCTCTGAAGCCCCCGAATCGCCTTCAGCGTCAGCCAAAGTGGTCTCGTGCCCATAGGTTGGAATGGCAGTGATTTTCAGCTTGCTGTCAATACAACCGCTCGGCTCTGAAGAAAAAGTATGAATGAATCCGCATACCGGTCTCCCGTATGTCGGGGGAGTGGCATGCAAATTCAACTCACCAATTTCTCATTGGCCTATTCTCAAAGATCTGAAGGTGAATCGGGCTCCCAAGAGAGAACCCTAGTGTCACTACATCGACACAACGTCGAGAACAGAGAACAAAACTTAATAATCATGTCTGTTTGTAGTCGAAGAATTTATGCATTTCTATGCTCAGCCGTATTTTTTTAATGGAGCACTCGGAAATCAAACAGAATCATAGTGGAGACTAAAATAAAATTTATATTTTATTACATGTTAGTTCAGTTAGAAACTCTATATGGTGCAGCTTGTGACGACCCTGATCTCCTCCTGATTCTATTGGAGCAGAGTTTGGGAGTTTTGATTGGTTCTCCCCATGTTAATTGATAATTAGTAAAAGTATATAAGAATGCTGTGGGTTATTTGGGGAAGAGACTCTCAGTGGGATAGTTTTTTCGTAGGAGTGGCTGGTCTCAGTATGTAAGTCCTCATTGACACTTCTTATTTTGCTTTTCTTATATCATGTAGCACAAAGATTTAGTTATAGTTATATTGTTTATTACCTCTTTGTTTTTCCTTCATTATCATTAGACTCGTGTTTATTATTTATTGGTTGCTGTGGTATTTGTTTAAGTAAAATAAAGCCATGAACCCTCTTTTATGTTACGGCTTGAAATGAATGGGTCGTGACATTTAATTGGGGGCTCGTCCGGGATTGCTACATGTGTAAGTAAATGCATAATGTTTTCAGTGTGTTCACCTGTGTAAATGAGTAGACTTCAGTTAGTTACAGTGTCCTCAGCTGGATTTAAAATCCTTCCATCGTGGTACTGTTTGTAATTTTTGTTTGTTATTTTGCCTTTCTTATTCTTGAAGGTTATTCTGGATGAAGGTTTTAAATCTCTGTCGGGGGTATGCATTGGGCTTTTGGTTTGAAATGCCAATTGTCTTTGAGTTCAGCACACCTTTGAAGAGTTCGGTACACCTTTGAAGAGCAGGAAGGTTTAGTTAGTTCTGATTATAGTTAGGAACTGGAGTCTCTCATTTTCATTTAAGGTGACACTTTGTTGAATTTCCGTATCTGTGTTGTTTGTGATGCCTGCCGAGTATGTAGATAATTTGAGGAATGACTAGCGATAAGTCTTTATTTATCTTATAACTAAGGTGGGGTTTGCACCTGGAGTGTGTATGTGTGACGACCCCTGGTGAAGTGGCTGATGGGATTTGTATTTCCAAAGCGCTAGTTTAGCAGCATCTCACGTGTGTTTGTATTGCTGTTGTGTTTGCTCTGTTGCCTCTTTTAGCAGAAATGTCATCGGAAATGAAGGATTTCTTCGTATTTCCTTCAGAAATATTATTGGAGAATTGTACGAAGGAAGAGCTGTTGCAGATTGCCGAGCTCTTTGATGTGGAGGTAACCAGTAATTATAAGAGGCTTAAAGAAACTCTGATGAAAACTGTGAAAAGCGCACTTTTCGTGCGAGGTATTTTAGAGGTAAGTGCACAAGTTATTCATTCTGAAGAGGCTTTTCTTCTCTTCTCTTTTGATACTGACAGGAATGCAAAGTTTAGTGAGATATCTTTGTAAGAGAAACAGTTATGTGTTGATGCGGATAAACTTTGTGCTGAGCGTGATGCTTGTGCACTGAAATAGAAAGAGTTATTAAAATTATTTTGAGATAAAGAAATTACAACAGAAATTAGAATTACATAAAATGGAGTTACAGTTTGAAAAGTAAAGGGAGGAAAGAGAGTTTCAGCTGAGGAAACTTGAGTTAGAGCTGAATGCACAAGCAGTTGAAATTCCACTTCACGTGCCATCTGTTGAACCTGTGCTTGCCGTACCTGTTTTTGATGTTTATAAAAACATTAGACTAGTGACGCCATTTTTAGAAAAGGAAGTAGAGAAGTATTTCCAACATTTTGAGCGCGTTGCACAGTCTTTGAAATGGCCTAAAGAGTTTTGGACCTTACTGTACAGGAGAACAGGAGGTGTATTCAGCGCTGAGTATGGAACAAAGTAGTGAGTATGAAATCATTAAGTCTGCTATTTTTGCATGCTTATGAATTAGCACCTGAGGCATTTTTTGTGATATTTGTTCATATAAAACCATTTGAATTGATCAGACTTTGTTTTCTGATCCCTCTTTTATTTTACGGCTTGAAAGGTGCTGGTTGTGACAGGCTGATAGGTCTAACAGGTGCACCTCCCTTGTAGAGTAAGCTTTTCCCTTGTGTCAGAATGCATAAAGCTGCTAATCACCTCACGCAATACCCTGGAAATGGCTACAGCAGCTTAATCCCTCCACCTCCCCAACACCACTTGTCTAGATCAACAGCAGCAGCATATTGACTCATGTCAAGCAGCAACAGCAGCAGCATGTGTAAAGCCAATCTAGTCCACCAAGACTAAGTTTACATTACTGTAATTATAATTAATACAAATCTTTAATCTGTCTCAGAGTTTTTTGTCCTAACCAGCAGTTGACAAGCATTGGTACATTCTATTTTCTGTATCTCGTGGGTAACTCCATCCGTTGTGAAATGGCACTGGTCCAAAAACATTCTTCATTAGATTTTAGATTGCTGTATTAAAAAGACAAAGGTTTCAACAAAAACACATTACAAACTCAAAAAGATTAAAAGATAAAAAGATTAAAACAAGCAGTATCTAAACAATCACTTATTAAATGTAGGCTTTCCTTAGATTTCGGTTTGTTCCGCACCAATCCTTATTGTATGCTTTCATAACAATCATGGGTCTCATTAAATAATGTATTCAACTATTGTATTATATTATGTATTCTTTTGAAGGTTAAAAAAGGTAGTCACCATAAATTTCCATTGTATGACATCACTCAGCAAATTCTTTTTTCACAATTTCTCCATTCATATAGGGTAATAACAACACAGAATGATTAAACAATGAATTAATTTTCATTTTTTGGTGAACTAATCCTTTAAATTCCTTACAATTCTCATCCCTAGTAGAGACTTATTCATGCAGGACTAGGTGGAATTTGGCTTTGTGATTCAGCAGACCATGTCTAGGCTTTACCTGCTGGTCTAACCTATGAAAAGTCCATCAGCTACACCAGCACCAAACAAGCACTAACCAACTTAGACCAGCATTGAAATTCATGGATGATATTTGAGATGATATTTTTTTAGGGCAGTGGACAATGTCTCTGTGCAGTGATGGAGTAAGTTCAAGTGCAACCAGTCTATCATGAGGCTAGAGATCATGACCTTTCCTTTAGCCTGTGGAAAACCTACACCTTCTAAGGATGCTTCCCGCTGTCACAGCCAATACCACCTCTGGGCCTCACAGCAGCACAAATTATATTGCTTTCCTTCTTGCTTTCCATTCAAGCATCTTTCTTTTTTGCCTGCTCTGCCACATTACCCGAACAATGTCATATTTCCAGAGTGGTTTACATTTAAGACCAGTTCCCCAAAGTGGCCCAATCAGATTCTAAACATAACCACTGTAGCATATCAATATCTCAGAATTAAGATCACTTCAGAAATCACATAAGATTCACATCATTCAATTTTTCTGAATAATTTAAAGAAACCAATGTTATTTTTATTTCTCTGCATGCAGATTAGTGTGTAAAATGGGAATACAAGAAATGAAAGGCATTCAATAATGCACAGCTGTGGCAATCAAATCAACCCCTACTGTGAGACAGCTGGGGTGCTGCTTTCAGAATAGATACCTACAGAAATGTGTCCTAATCAAGACTTTTAGAGAAACTCACACCTTCATTCATCAGATCAGTAGGTTCAGACCTCATTTCACATAGTTAATAATCAGATTGGATATTCAGGTGCTGGAAAGATTTTGAGGACATCAGCTGCTAGATCAAGGGATAGTCAATAACGAATCTCTTTGAAATATGCATTCAATCAAAAATTAACAAAAAAGTTTAATAAAAATGTACCTTAAATTACATTTAAAGGCTCCAATACATCTCTTGTGCAAGGTCACCAAAGGATCACTAAGGATGCTATTTTATGAAGTGAAACTGAATTATTAAAGTCTGACCATTAGAGTACAACACATTTACTGCCAATGTGCAAGACTTAGTCTCAGTAAATTACCATTATTGTGTTGTTAGAATTTCGCAAGAGTGATTATGAACTACTAAAAGGCATTAACCTCTCATGTAATGTTTGCTGATGAGTATTCACTCAATAGTTAAAGTCTACGATCTCTGGATTTATTTGAGTTTAGTTGTATAATTGGCTAAAACTTTACGCAGAAATGGTTAGTAAGCGATTTTATCACATTTAAAATAATGTTAACAAACGCATTATTTACGTCTTGTGGCAGTACTTTTGAAACAGTGAGTATTGTAACGTTTACGGATTGGCCCATTCACTTCCATTGTAGGTGCCTCACTGGAATGCAGATTTTTTATTTTTTTAAAGAAAAGGTGGGGCTAGTAAAAATGTTTGTGGTAATTAAGAAATGCTGTCGATTAACCTTAACTTGTAAATAAACCTAAATATTCCTTAAACATGTTTGAACATTCATGATTAGAAGCCAAATAAATGAAAGTTTAAGTCTGCCAGTTGCATGGCTTATTTTTAACACCCTAGAATTCAATACAATTTTATAGGAATTAAACACAAACTCTTTAAAAGACTACATGTTTTGTAAATAAAAATTAATGTATTACAATTTCGATTTTGAGTGTGTGTATTTATCTTTGTTTTTATGTCAAAATTGTCCCCAAAATTAAGCTAAATCTGACAAAGCCTTCTTTTAAGGATGTTTGTGTTTATGTGTGTAACCAATTAGGGTTAATCAATTTTAACCCCCATATGAAAAATATTGGTATTAGTATAAGCTTCCTTTTGAAATAAAAAATAGCAAACTAGAAATGAAAATAATCAATTCACATGAGTGGAAAAAAGAAGGCATTAATTGTAACCTACATATGCAACTTGGGGTTGTGAAAATGTTCTATAGGGGCAGCTAATACTTAAAGGAAGCTATTTCCATCTCTTTGTCTCTCTCTTTCTCTGTGTTTCATTCTCAAGCTTGTAACATACAACAACTAGCATTCAAGTCTCAAGCAATCCTCCAGTCCAGTCCCTGAAACACAATGGGATTGAAGAGATGTTCTTAAAGTTAGCAGGGTGGAGTGCAGCCATGCCACTGAGAGAAGTCATTTAAGATTCTGAAAAGTGTGCTGGTACACCCATTCTCCTCTTCCTCTTCCTCCTTTACAAGGACAGCCATTAGTGCAACTTGAGTAGGCTGTGATTGACAGGGACAGCAAGGGGGTAGACCTGATCTGCTAAAAAGAGATGGAATCCATCCCTCCAGGGAAGGTGCCGCTCTCCTCTCTAATAATTTGGCTTATAGTCTTAATTGTGATATTATATGACTAATTGGGGCCCAGGTCAGGAACCAAACAAACGTCTGCTAGCTGCCTTAAGACGTTACACAGGTCACATAAACTACAACACATAGAGACTGTATCACCTAGATCAGTGATTCTCGACTGATTTTGCTTCAGGACCCAGATTTTACATTGGAAATTAAGTGGTGACCCATCATAGTAAAAATATAACCTGTATTTAATGAATCCTGAGTTGCATTTCATTTTATGTTGCATAGATTTGTTCATGATTTTCAAGTACAATGACATGCATCAAGTGACATTATTTTTTGCTGTTGATGTCAACATTATTGTATTTATGAAAATATAAGTTCTAGCTGAAACACAACTTTAAACTTTAAATACAACTGCCACTGTAGATATAACATGAGGTTGAATAGATTCTAACTTCAGATTATTTCATATGAAACTATAACATTTTGTCAAAATATAACAGTTACTTTTACTCATGTAAAATCGTTAAACAATTTTGTAAAGGTAGCGCATAGCACAGTGTTGCTCTTTTCCTCCTCGGTGCTGTTTGGCATGTCAGGGCTGACTACTGTTTGAGAGGTTCGACTTGACTTCCTCCGTAATGCTTTAAACTAGAAAAGTCTCGCTAGAATTGAAATTGGTCACATCAGTTTTGAGATTGTCTAGGTTAGGGAACGAGACGTTGTGTTGAAGAAGCGACACTAGGGGTCTCTCTTGAGCGCCTTAAATGCCTCTGATCTATGAAAAAAGGCCAATGAGAAATTGGCAGACAGAATTTGCATGTCCCGCCTCCGGACATACGGGTATAAAGAGAGGGAAATGCATCTGTTTCATTCAGGATTTTTCTGAGGATCCGACAATGGTTTGGCTGCAACAGTGGCTCAGTTCAGCGACGTGGCCGGGAGGACATAACATCTCGTTCCCTCCATTTGTGAACGGAGGTTATATCCATAACCTAGACATTCCCCGTCTGTCGCTCTCTTTGACGTTGTGTCGAAGAAGCGACACTAGGGGTCCAATTTAAATCACGCCATGCGTGTACGTGTACTACTACAACTGACACAGGAGTGGGCAGGTATTTTACGTGCCAAAGTGTCCGGCTGTGTCAGACTGCACCTACCCTTCCCCAACGCCCCATAATATCGTCAGAGCCTTCTGGTTCTTTACCAGATCAAGGCGACGTGCCAAGCATGGGAGCAGGCCGCACCAGCCGCGCCTTTTCTCTCTCTATATTTCTCGCCTAGAGCTAAAGCGGCTGGGGCCATCTTAACGCTATCATATGCATCGGGGAAGGTGATCTTTCCCAATTCCTATTCTTTCATGGGGAAAAGACCCTGTCGAGACCACACCTACCAGACTGGGGGAGGTAAAGAGTGGTGAAATACATCACATGGGCTTTTAGGTCACATGTGGAAAGTGGCGCAGTGGTAGATCCTGCCTATTTGGAGGGAGGAGTTGCTATAGACACGGCGACCAGGGGCCAGTGGGAACTGCCCAAGGGAGACGCGAGTCTGCTCACAAGAGGACCGTACCACGGAAAATACACACGGGGGGAAGTTCACGTAGGAGCTCGACCTGTGGAGCACCTATTCCAGTACAGGGTAGATTGAGAACCCGCATTGGATTTGGTCAGCAAATTCCTCCGCTGAATTCACGGACCAGAGGGCTAGGGAGGAGTCATCCAGGGAGCCGAGTTAGTGGGATCTCCTGGGATAAGAGCACCCGATTTTACCTCAGCAGAGGGAAAGGGCGCTAGGTGCAAGCGATCCACCCGGTCAGTTTGTCAACGTGTTACCGAGTTCTACCAGCTCGGACCTGAGAAAACACAGGATGAAACCGACTCAACCCTGAGATTGTAAAATCTTGCAAAGGTATTGGGTGTTGCCCAACCCGCTGCTCTGCATATGTCTGCTAGGGAGGTGCCCCTGGCCAGTGCCCATGAGGATGCAACACTTCTTGTTGAGTGTGATCGGACCTGCAAGGGGTGGGGCACGGCCTGGGTGTGATAGGCCAATGTAATGGCGTCCACTACCCAGTCTCTGTTTGGAGACAGCGTTCCCTTTCCATTGTCCACCAAAGCAGACAAAGAGCTGCTCAGAACGTCTAAAGCTCTGCGTGTGGTCCAAGTAGATATGCAAAGCACGTACCAGACACAGCAACGAAGGGGCTGGGCCTACCTCCTCCTGGGGCAGCGCTTGCAGGTTCACTACCTGGTCCCTGAAGGGAGTGGTAGGAACCTTGGGTACGTAGCCCGGTCGCGGTCTTAGGATCACATGAGTGTCTGCCGACCGAACTCCAGGCAAGTGTCGCTGACAGAGAATGCTTGCAGTTCCCCGACCCTCTTGATGGAGGTGAGCACGATCAGGAGGGCCGTCTTCAGGGGGAGGGCTCTGAATCCAACTGATTCTAGCCGCTCGAAAGGGGGTTCTGAAGGCCCAAGAGGACCAATGAGAGATCCCAGTAGTGGAACAGGCTTGACCGAGAGTAATTTAAACTCCGGCCGCCTCTTAGGAACCTGATAATTAAGTCATACTTACCCAAAGACTTGATGTCTACTGTGTCGTGGTGGGCCGCGATAGCGGCTACATAAACCTTCAAGGTGGAGAGGGACAGCCTCCCCTCCAACCTCTCCTGCAGGAATGAGAGCACTGACCTAACGAAGAACAAAGAACACCAATTTGCGAACAAGCTCCACTTCAGGGTGTAAAGTTGCCTGGTAGAGGGGGCTCTGGCTTGTTTGATCATGTCTACGATGGCAGGTGGTAAGTCAGCTAGATTTTCCGCATCCCATCCAGGGGCCAGACATGGAGGTTACAGAGGTCTGGGCATGCCAGAGCATGCCCCGTCCCTGAGAAAGAAGGTCCTTCCTCAGGGGAATTCGCCAGGGAGGGGCTGTCGCGAGGAGTATGAGATCCGAGAACCAAGTCCGATTTAGCCAATAGGGGGCCACTAGAGTGACCTGACCTCGACCTCCCTGACCTCTCTTTTAAATTGTAGTGTTTTTTTTGGGGGGGGGGGGGGGGGGGGGGGGGGGGGGGGGGGCACTACACTGTTACAGGAAGTACCCCCATATTTTCATTATTTCTGTTTCCCTCCCATTGTCCCCTCCCTTGTCCAGGTAGACGGGGATGACCTGCCGGCAGACGGCGTGGAAGGCGCTCCCCTCCCCAGGGAAAGAGGGGGGGGTGATGTACATCAGGTCGGGGGCTCCCCAGCCTGAAAGAACGAGGGAGGAGTGTGGCAGGGTGGAGGGCGGGTCCGGGTCGTGATGATACACACCCAGTCCTGTATCAGGCTAATCAAGCCTCCAAGAGGGATAACGGCCAATGGCAGATGGTAGTGCTAGAGAGAGAGATCATTTATGAACATGTCCGTCATGTATGTGTTTTGTCTTAAGTTTATCATTAAAAACTTATTTATATTGTCAAGCCGGTTCTCGCCGCCTCCTTTCTCTTCGTAAATACCTTTACAGTGTCTTGTCTACTTCGCGCAGCTCGACCAGGTTCAGCCACAGATGTCTTTCCTGAACCATGAGAGTGGCCATCGCCTGCCCGAGTGATTGCGCTGTGACATTCGTGGCCCTGAGGGCGAGGTCAGTCGCTGAGCGCAGTTCCTGCAGCATGTCGGGATCAGGAATACCCAAGTGCAGATCTTTAAGTGCCTTGGCCTGGTGGACTTGCAGGAGAGCCATGGCATGCAGGGTGGAAGCGGCCTGTCCGGTGGCTCTGTAGGCTTTGGAAGTCAATGAAGACGTCATCCTACAGGCCTTGGAGGGGAGCTCAGGGTGATCCCGCCAGGTGGTGGCATTCTCGGGGCACATGAGGATCGCAACCGCTCTGTCCACCTGGGTGATCACCGTGTACCCGTGGGCTGCTCCTCCGTCTAGTGTAGTGAGAGCGGATGAGCGAGAGGCTTTGTGACGGGTGGAGAAGGGTGTCCTCCATGAACTCGTCAGCTCATCATGCACTTCCGTGAAGAAAGGAACCGGGGGGATGCGGCTGTGAGCGGCGCGCAGACCCGAGGAACCAATCATCCAGTCGCAAAGGCTGTGTGGAGGACGGAGGGTTCCAGTCCAGCCCCACACTGACGGCGGCCCGGGCAAGCATGTCGGACATCTGGGCGTCAGCCTCAGACTGGGCGTGCTGGCCTGAAGGCGGCAGCCGAGTCGTGTCATCCGCATCAGACTCTGGACCGCTCTCCGATGCAGCGGCGAGCTCATCCAGCTCGGGGGGCTCAAGAGTATAGGCAGGATGGCTGTGAGGTGAGCCGCTGTTGCCTCTAGCCCGGACGGAGGTCAACGAGCGTGCCGGGGTGCGGGTGGCTCACGGGGGTGTACCCGGTGGAACCGAGCCCGCTGCCATCCCCAGATCGCCTCCATTGCAAGCCAGGTTGTCCTCAATCCCAAGGAGCGGCGCGGGGGGTGGCTGGAGTGGCGTTACTTCTGTTGAAGGAAAGCCGCGACCGCAACGTTGCCATGGTCATGTTCTCACAGTGAGAACATGAGTCATCCACAAATGCTGCCTCGGTGTGATCGCAACCCAGACACACGAGACAGCGCCTGTGGCCGTCAGAAGCGGAGAGCACTCTACTGCATCCAGGAACTACATAGGGGCGGAAGGGCATCTTTATAAAACGCGTCCTGAAAAGGACATTCTATGCCAGCTTTGTGAGAAAATAACTCTTTTAGACAAAATAAACTCTTTTAATTGCGCTGTCGAAGTGCCCAGGGGCAAGCTGCACTGCCGCGCAGAGAAGGGAGAAAGCCGCTGATATGCGCCGTAGATCCATCAGCAATCGCACTGTGAGATGGGAGGAACAGTATGACTCTCAGCTCGCTGCATACACAAACATCGGCTACGAATAAATTTCTGAATGAAACAGATGCATTTCCCTCCCTTTATACCGTATGTCCGGGGGCGGAACATACAAATTCTGACTGCCAATTTCTCATTGTCCTTTTCTCATAGATCATAGATGCAAAAGGCGCTAAAGAGAGACCCCTAGTGTCGCTTCTTCAACACAACGTCAAAGTGAGTGACAGACGGGGAACTGCATTCGCAATATCGAGAAAAAGCCTGTTTGTTGCACTCGCGCACCAGAGAGAAGAGCAGATCATGATCGCAAGCTGGTTCTCTTACACTCGTGCAAAAGTGCATATGAGAAGCCTTTAGCTGATTGCGAGATTATCATTAAATCTGTCTCGGCAGTCCTAAATAGGCTGTCACTTGGGCTGCTGCAGAAACATCTTCAATGGGAGAACCAATGGCATTGTTCTTTCCCTGCTACCCAGTCCGAATAGACCTGCAACCAAATTTGGGTTGTAACCCACCAGTTGAGAAACACTGACCTAGATATCACATAGAGACTGTGTCTGTTCCCCGAACTACCAAACACAAACCCCTCACTAAATCATTTAGAAAATATTTGATTAAGGTAAAACTTGAAAATATAAAATAAAATTAAGATTAACATCATATAAAGGTAGGGCTACTAAATATTATATTTCTTTCAACCAAAGCACTTATTGTAAATGAAATGATTAGAGATCATAACTTGGATGTGCTCTGTTTGACTGAAACCTGGCTTAAGCTTATTCATATTATTTAAGTGAATCTAGTCCCCCTGGTTATTGTTAAAAATGTGAACCTTGTCTGAAATTTACAGTGAAGCTTTTGGTGTTACTCAGAGGACAGGATATAAATTTAAGTCTTTTGAAAAATAATGCTTAATGTGACCGTGAGATACAAATAAAACATCTCTGTCTTCTTTTGCCCATGCTACAGTATATAGATCACCTCGGCCATATTCTGATTTCCTTGGTGAATTTGCATATTTTCAATCAGAACTAGTGTTTACTGTGGATAATTGTTGGTGATTTCAACATTCACATAAATAATGAAAATGACACATTGGGATTAGCATTTATCGATATTCTCAACTCTCTTGGAGTCAGAAAAAATGTGACAGGACCAACTCATCACTATAATCATATGCTTGATTTAATTCTGTCATTTTGAGTTGATGTTGATACTATAGAAATTATACCGCAGAGCGATAACATATCAGACCAAAACATCTTCTCTTGTATGCAGTGATCAAATAATGTTACTGATCTACACCATGCATTTAGGTAGAACTATTCTTTCGACCATTAAATATAGCTTCACTAATAATCTTCCAGATATATCTCATATACTCAGTAAGACAAAAAGTCTAGAAGAACTTGATGTAATAACAGAAAATATAAATGCAGTCTTCTCTAGCGCTCTTGATAGTGTTGCCGCCTTTGAATAAAGAAAATTTAAGAAAAAGCCCCCCACCATGGTACAACAATCACACTCATGACCTCAAGAGAGCAGCTCAGAAAATGGAGAGCAAGTGAAAGAATAAAAAATTTGAGGTATTTAGCGGTGCATGGAAGGATAGTGTCTGTGGCTACATTAAATTAAATGCTGCCAGGTCAACATATTTTAGTAAACTTATAGAAAATAAACACAACAATCCTAGGTGTTTATTCAGTACTGTGGCTAAATTAACTAGATATTCCATCACAGTATAATAGTAATGACTTCATGAATTTCTTTACTGATAAAATTGAAATCATCAGAAAAAAAATGGAATTATGCAATCGTTTGTCACAGTATTTCAGAAAAAAGGGTCTCGTAATTTTCCTCACGAGCAACTTCAATCCTTCACTATCATAACTCGTGATGAGCCAACAAATATTATCGGAACATCAAAAACCACAACAAGTATGTTAGATCCAATACCAACTAAGCTCTTAAGAGGTATTCTGTGTAATCTAGGAACCTCTTCTTAATATTATTAACTCCTCACTATCCTAAGGACATTTCCAAGAAATTTTAAAATGGCAGTTATCAAACCACTTATTAAGAAGCCACAGCTTGATCAAGGGGAATTGGCTAAATATAGACTGATTTCAAATCTTCCATTTATTTTGAAAATACTAGAAAAGGTAGTGTCCTCCCAACTATGTACATTTCTATAGAGAAATAGTGTATATGAACAATTTCAGTCAGAATTTAGGCCCCGCAGTACAGAGATTGCACTTATTAGAGTTACAAATTACTAGCTCTTATGATCTGATCACGGTTGCAATTCTCTTCTAGTGGTTTTAGATCTTCATGGTGCCTTCGACACAATAGATCACAACATTCTCTTGAATAGGCTTGACAATTATGTTGGCATTTGTGGATTTGCCTTGTCCTATTCAGCAGACCACTACCACTTTGTGTAAATGAGGAATTGTGAAATTAAACAAAAGTTATGTATGGAGTGCCACAGTGATCAGTTTTAGGGCCTCGCTTTTTTCTTTATATATGCTTTCCCTGGGAGATATTATCAGGAATCATGGAATAAGTTTCCACTGTTATGGCAACAATACCCAACTTTATATTTCTTCGAAATCTGATGAAATTTCACAATTCTCCAAATTAGCAGAGTATCAATGAAATCAAAGATTGGATGGCCAAAAATTTCCTTCTACTCAATTCCGATAAAACAGAGGTACTAATTATTGAACCAAAAACCTCTTAAAATTTGCAACTAAAATATAATTTGACTCTCGATGGCTGTACTGTTACATCATCTTATATAGTAAAGAACTTGGGTGTTATATTTGATAGCAATCTGTCCTTTGAAAATCACATTTCCAATGTTTGTAGAACAGCATTCTTGCATCTCAGAAATATGCTCTCTGTAGCTGATGCCGAAAAATGTATTAATGCATTCATGACCTCAAGACAAGATCATAGTATTGTATTACTGGGAGGATGTCCTGCAAGATAAATAAATAAACTTTGATTTAAAATGCAGCAGTACTGACTAGAGCCAAGAAATATGATCATATTAGCCCAATTTTATCGTCGTTAAATTAGCTACATGTTAAAATTCGTATAATTTTTTATTTTTTTTTTACTATGAACAATGCTTTGAATGGTCTTGCTCCGCAGTACTTAAGTGGCCTTCTACCATGCTATATTCCATTACGTTCATAACTGTTATGACCACTTAATTTGGTCTAGGGTTAGAAGAGGTAACATTGAAATTGTGATAAATTGGAGTGATGGTGGTGACAAGAGACGACGCTAACAATGTAATGCCAAGAAGAAAAGTGATTTATTTTACATAAATAAAAATAAGTATAACATGATATGATATAATAATAAAGATGAACAATAAACAAATATATATACAAATAGGTACAATTGCAATGAATATGTTCCAAAGTCAACCCAAGAGAAACAGGACCCAAGTAATTCCGAAGAAAAGAAAATAACAAAACAAAACACGTATCTAACTAATGATTAAACCTCTAACCTAACTAACATGAAAATAAACAGAGAAAACAAGTCTTCAGCATCATACAGCGTAACTCGTCTACTATATCTAACAAACACAAAACTTACAGAGGATAGCATTCACTTTCTTACCTGGGGTATCTATGCATCAAGTTACCTAAATTTTGTACTATGTATGTCATGTGACATCCTACCTGTCCACGTTTGTCTTGGGAACAGAACAACATGCCATTGATATCAATGAACAAACAGGGAAAAGTAGTAATACAATGTCCCCAATACAAATTGGAAAACCAAAAATTGGTAAGGATTAAGATTAAGAGAACACTAGTGAAAAGCGTGACACAAGAGCAACAAGACAGAGGAGCCAAGAGTGATCTTCTCTCATTCAGTTTGGAGGCCTTATAAATGCAGTGAGCCTGGTTTCTCCCAAGGTTATTTTTCTCCATTAACCAAAGTTTTGTGTTCCTTGCCACAGTCACCTTCGGCTTGCACACTGTACAAGTATTATTTTTATACAAACTTTTTTATACATTTTTATAAAAAAAAAAATTATCAAGTATTATACAAACTACACATTGATAACTCCAAGACTATTTAAATATTACAGTTTCATTTTCTGTTAATGCATGATTTCCTGTAAAACTGCTTTGAAATGATGTGTGTTGTGAAAAGTGGTATACAAATAAAAATGACTTGACTTTACTTGTTGCCGTTCCTCCCAAAGACAAATTCTGAGATCGGCTGCATGTTGTTTTGTCACAAAACTTGGTGTGTCGAAGGTTTAACCCTTTAATGACAGCCTAGAGTCTCCTGAACTAAAAGACAGAGAGCAGAGCAAAGCAAAGCGATGTTCACTCAACTGTATTAATGCCCTAACTGAATTCTGTGAAAGCTGCTCATACAGTATCTGACTGGCTCCCGGCATGGTCGGGAGCTGTGACAGTTTTCTGATCTGGTTTTACAAGGAGAAGGGATATAAATGTATTTTATGGGGCAAACAACAGAAAACAGTATGGTTTTTAATCAACTTATCAGTGAGTTGGGTGAAAGCATCTACTAGAATGCAAATTTAAAAGCAAATAAATCATGATGTTGTGTGGAAAAAGCAAGAACGTTAATTAAAAAATGAAGGATAATTACATTATTTTCATCACAGCTTTACCCTAATCCAATAAAAAAAAAAAAGATGAAATATTGAATTCTCCATTGTTCTTGTGCAAATTAAATCTCTTGTTTATCTTTAAGGAAAAGTTCACTCAAAAATGAAAATTCTGTCATAATTCTCTCTCAACCTAGTGTAGTTCCAAACCTGTATGACTGTTTTTCTAATGCAGAACACAAAAGGAAAAAATGTAGGTATAGTCTGGTCCATCTATTCAATACAATGAAAGTTGATAGTGTTTTACTACAAATCTTTAAAAAAGTATCATAAAATAAGTTTATGTTACTATAGCGGCACATTCCAAACCTTCTGAAAGCATACAATGGTGAGAAACAACCTAAAATCCAACCCAAAAAAACAAAAATTGATTTTCTGTAAAAAACTCAATGTACATTATGCATTCATGACATCAATTGTGAGAGAGTGACACGAGGCACTGTGAGATAGTGAATAAGTTTACTGAGTAAAAGTTTAAAAAAAAAAAAAAAACGGAATAAGCTACAAAGAGCTCATTATGCATTAAGTGAAGAACATGACAACACATTGTCACTATTCACCATGTCCGAGTCTGTCAGTCCAGCAGCATAATCATATTCCCTTGTGATGTCTGCAGGCAGGCAAACTTTTTCCTTTGAGTTTAGTACTTTCATCCCAATAGCGGTCTCTTAGATCTTGGCTCAGCCTTCCTTATCTCTTCTGACACATGCCATTAGTATGAAATAACAGAAAAAACACCAGGTTTCTCCAATAGCAGGTGTAATGTGGAAAGCCTCAGTGTGATTCAAGGTTCAGCTAGATGTACATACAAATAGTTGGGTTTGTAACAAATAAATAGCAGGACTCTTAAAGAGGGGTTGCATAAAGTAGGCCTGGCTTAACTGGAAGATCATTACACTATGCATTCACTTGTTTGCTTCCTGTCAACGCCAGATCTAAGCCATTAACTCTTGCATACGTAATGAGCCGTCAAAAGGGCCTTTAAGTACAGGGTAGGACTCAGACTCTTAGCTGTAAAGCATTGAAGAACTAATGCTATCAAACAATTGATTGAATAAAACTAAATATACTAACAATATTGTTTGTGCCGTGTTGTGCATGGTGGTTACAGCATGTACTCTAACACTTCGAGTGATACAGCTTACGTGAGTGAAGTTTGAATCCATCTAGTGACATTTACCAATCCTGCCCCCCTTTTTCCCATATTGTTTTGTCCTCTTTATACCGTCTATCCAATAAAAGAGACAAAGGGAAACACTGATCCCAGTGAATTGACCATCATTTGGTGAGAGTGACTTTTTGAAACATTTGAAATTACAAAATGCGGATTAGTTGAATTTTGAGACATTAGACAAGTAGTTTTCTGTGGATTTTTAATTAATACATCTCAGTCCGTCTGTTCACAGTTATTTCAGTGGATATTGATTCAACTTTAAGCTTCCAATAAGGACACAAAAGGGTTTTTATAAAAGTAGACCAGTCAACTTGTGCATCATAATCCAAGTCATCTGCACTGTTAGGTGTAATCCAACTAGAAAGTAATTAGTTACTGTAATCTAATTACTTTATTGTCCAAAATTTAGTGTAATTTATTACATTTTAAACTATTGTAATCAATCTGCATAAATGAGGCTGAAATTATCTTCAAAATACATTTTGAATGGATTCTGTATGTTCTGGCCAAATTAATTGCAGACGTTTACAACAGTTTTGTAAAAAAAATCCTTAGCCAGTATGTTCGAAGAATATCTTTGCAAGTACTGTGATTATCAAAGCCTGCACATTATCATTTGTGAGTTTAGGCACCAATATTCCTTAGAGCATCAAATATGTTTTTGTGAAAATGTAATACAAATCCTTGAGCTGTTTGCTGGCCTTGCATTTTTAACTTGCCGGGTTCATACATATCTATTGTATTATAAATTAGACAGAGCTGTTTCTAACAGTTTGTGTGTAAGTGCACACACAAAACCACACCACAGTGCACTGAAACAATCACAAGAATGCCAAAAGACAGGCACACACACACACACACACACACACACACACACACACAAACACACACATACACATACACTTTAATATGTGGGTCAAATGGGGATGTTAGCAGTGCATTGAATTTCTAAATTAGGTATTTAAATGAGGTTAATGGTACTGTAAATGGGTCTGCTGAAGCTATAGATGGCGACAGAGAATACGTAAGACCACAGGACAGAAAGGCCCTCAGGAAAAATCAGCAAATCAAGCATTATGTTCAGTTGTGTGTTCATAAAGATAATTTGAAGTTGATGTGGAAGCATTTCAGTATGGATGCTGGAGAAAAGCAGTGAGAACGCAGAGGAATTATGTGGGATCAATTACTTGAAGAAATTATGCAGTTTTCCTGATTAAATTAAGTTTAATCAAATAAGGTTTAGATCCAATTCAAACAGACTTTTTGACAGAGTACTAGTATTAATGTTCACTTTAATGTGCCAATTTCAACTTGATGTTTTTTTTTTATCAGTACCCATAGCTTCTCAAATTGTTTAACATTTTCTTTGTAATTTTGTAAGTTCTGCACTTTCGTAATACACATTGCATACTGCCTATTACCATTTAACATAATCCAGCCCATAAAATGTAGTGGCAATTTAATGTCTGCAAACAAAGTCTAAAGAGGCACAACATTCAGATTTCCTGTAAATTAACAGGAAGTTTGTTAATTATGTACAAACATTATTCATTTCAGTTACTGTGGATGTTTTAATTGACAAAAAATATGACATTTTATCAAAAGCTCTTCATCTAGCTTTTTCTCGACGACTATGCCGTGAATGTCTGGCAACTACATTCTCAGTTATCTCTGCAATAATTTAACTACCCTGCTAATTGCCTTTGCTATACTGCTGACAAAGATGTCCATGAGCCTGTGCTGGGAAAATGATTAATGTGGTGAACTCTTCCTAACACCCAACGTGTAGCCAATTCAAATTTAGGAACCACGCCACATATTCTCTCCCAGTACAAATCCACCTGATACTCCTGTTGGTATTTATTTTGCGAAAATGACCATCTGTCTGCGCATTATCCCACAAAACTACTTGCCAGACAAATAATTAAATGGATATGAAATATCAATTTGGATTGCCATTATTTTATTATGTGAGACAAAAGAGATAGTTGAATTTCATCTCTTTTTGCATCAGAGTTCTATTGGTGTTTTGTTTTTGTTTGTTTTTTGGCGAAAATGACAATTTGACTGCTTATTGTCCAACTTAATGCAATAATAATTGCTAAATAAATAAATAGACATGAAATATTGATTTAAGTTTAAATAATGTTATTAGCTTATTAGAGGTCGCAGAGTGGTCCGAGAAGAATGAAAGATGAGTCACATTTCCAGGGTGACCGGTGAAATGTCACTTTATTCCCACATGTGTGGTCATTATTTAGAAATATCACACCAGATGTCATTTTTGACAGTAATTTTTCAGCTACAATTTCTTTGGACAGTGGCCAAAACTCTTAAAATATAATGTTTAATGTCTCCCAAAATGGGGGGAGGAGCTTAGACATTTCTAGAAGTGAGGGGGACATGTTCCACCCTAGTTGAAATGGTTGGTATGCCAAAAGTTTGTAATATCCCACTCCCTCTACATTGACCACACTGGAGGGTCCTCTCCCTACAAACCATTTAATGAGATAAACATGGCAGATAAAGGGAGAGGAGGTCAATTAAACTGAAACGTCTGTGAGATGAAGACCTTTAAAGGGTAATTGTGTGGTTTATCAAAGATACTGTTTGATAGAGCAAGGCTCATTGAGGCTTGTGTGTTCAGTAGCTCTGGATATTAAACACAACATTTAGAAGCCACTGCAACATGTTTGTTTAGCGCCTGGCATATTAATTTCCTCCTTCAATCCCTTTTCTACTGTTGCTATTTCTGGCAGACTAAAGGTCTAAGACATAAGTGGGCTGCCCTTTGCCAAGTCCCCCCCCCCCCCCCCCACCAGTAGCAACTGCCATATTGTTCTCTGAGCAATCCAATAATGTTCTTCTCCCTGTCATAATGCAGGATGTCATGTAAATTCATAAGTGGCCCATTCAGAACAACCAAGCATCATAGAATATTCTGCATGATCAACACTCCTGCCAAACCCAGCCCTCATCTATGGTAATAAAATTCTGGTCTAAGTTGGGCTTGTCAGACTGGACAGAGAGTGAGGCTTTGATGTGAGACCCATGACATTTAGGCTTGTCTACTTACGAAGATACTCCCACGTAGACTGTGTGATGAACTGAGAATGGTTTAGCCACAATCCTTATCCAGAAATGTCAAAGGCACCTTGTCCTATCTTTGAATGTCTGACACTGTCCTCTCCTGTGGCTTTACTTTACATGCAAAACAGGCCCAATACAGATGCTGACAGCACTCATATTCTTTGCTTCAGGAATCCATTATTATGTTGGAGGCAGGCAGGTAACGTTTTGGAATGCACTCTTTAGATTACGTTAAAACCTTTTAAACCACAAATACACAAGTTTCTCATGAATGCACAGTCTCCACTCTGCTCTTTTCACTTGAACTAACCCAAAGGAATGAGACATTAGTAGCTGAATGGCCTGTATGTAACCCTGCATCAGTGATATTTTTCTGAATGGACTATGAATAGCAATGCCTCAAGGGCTTAAGATACATTAAAAAAAATTTTTTCTCTCAGCCTAACAGCATTGAATGCATGTAGCTTGTGTAAAGACATGACCCTTGTTCAGATGGTTGTAGTTTTACCCCCTGCTCATAAAACACACCACACACATAAACACACATTGCCGTTTTGCTGTATGCCTCCCAGCAAAGTTGTTTTCCTTTTGTCCTGCTTTCTCATGAGAGCTAGACCATATTGGTATCAGATATATGGGGTGGTTAAACAGTACTTTGTAGGTACTGAAATTGTGCACATTAGCTTTGTTTCAAAACCTAGCGAGCTGCCTCACTGCCTACATAGGCAGCTGCATTCTAAGGCAACATGCTAACATCATAGAAAATAATAAGTGACAGATTTGGAATGCTCTACATTGAGAGCAACTCAAATTGTACTCTGCACTAGAGATTTGACTCGCAATTGATTTCAATAGAGTTTAATGTTAGCAATATCCTAAGCTAACACTGTACTTTTAATGAGCATAACAAATCAAATATTGGGTAAAATTAATTAAATTAGTATTAGTGAGTAAATAATTAATATTAGCAATGCTACTTACTTCACAAAATTTTTCAGTTGCATGACAGTAGTTCAGCAATTTTTTTCAACATAGTAGCTTTTCCAGTAATAAATTACTGTATATTTTTCAACAAGTAACACTGTAGTGTTCCAAAACAATATGTTTATTGCATTGTATTAAGAATGCAGCAACTGAGCTGAGGGAGTCATCAAACATGCTCACCTACACCATCCTCTCTTTCTCTTTCATGTAGCATGGGGAAAACCAAATTATTGAGATGAATATATTCTTTCAGACAGTTCATGTAAATTCGCTTATATTTAGCTTTGGGAACTCAAATTCCTTTCAGTGAGTTGGTTTGTTCGGATCACCTGCACAGCATTATAAGGGCCTTTGGCTTATTTTTTGAAGCAAAATAATTAGTTAATTGCTGATATCTAAGTTTATGTTTAGTATACATTTATGTCACCCTAATTAAATAATTGTATGGTGACATCTCCCCAACACAGGATGGTTTAGCCTTGTTTATACTGTTGTTGAAGTAATTTCATTTCATGGGGAATTTATGCACCTCCATGTCGTCAAAGCAGCCTATTAATTTCCCCGATGTTGTGAGCAGGAAAGGAGTTGGTGGCGTGATACAGGTCATTAGGAGGTATTAGGGGAAGATGAGGTGGACTTGCTTGCCTCCCTAGAAACCACACAATGTCGCCTCTTGTACTCCATGACAACAAACTCCACTAGGTTTAGATGCCTTTGCTCACAGATAACCAGCTAAATTAAATAGGCATTTCCCCCCATCCGTTTGCTTCATCGAGTATTGTACAAGATACGTGAAGACAAGGAAACAGTATCATTAGTTGTGCCTACATTGCCCAGCAGACACTGGTTCCTGGAGTTGGTAGAGCTGTTGGATGCTCCCCCCTTGAAAAATTCCTTTGAGAATGGATCTGCTCTTGCAAGCACAAGGCATGATCTGGAATCCTCAGCCAGAGCTGTGGAGATTGGATGTATGGCCTCTATACAGGGCTCATCTGATACAATAGGGTTGTAACAACCAGTAATAGCACCATACTACCAGGGTCCCCTAAACAAGATGACTTTTTGCAGATTGGTGTTCATTGCAAGGTGGGAACCTAACATATTTCCCTGTAAAGATGATACTCTCCTTCTTGCTAGAGCATTTGGATGCATGACTCACTCCATCCATGCTCAAGATTTACGTCGCTTCCATAGCAAATACTCATTACCTCTCATAACACCCTCTGGTCAGGAGATTCCAGCATGTTGCGAGACAGCTAAGACCCTTTTTATGTTCTGCCCTGTGAGGGCATTACGCATGTACATTGACTGAACAAGTCAATTCATGGTGTCTTAACAACTTTTTGTTTGCTTTGGAGGCTGTGCAAAAGGTTTGGCTGTCTCCAAGCAAAGAATTTCCCACTGGGTTGTGGATAACATTGCGCTCGCTTATGACTGGCAAGGCATACAATGTACCATAGGAATTAAAGCTCATTCCACCATGAGTATGGCCTCCTCCGGGGCATGGGCATATGGTGTGTCACTAGAAGACATATATCTGGCTGCAAGATTTTCACAAAAGAGGGTGAGCTTCCCAATGATCACTGACCAGTTTGTTTGTGTCGTTGTATTTGGGTGCTAAATCAAAATTGTGCTCTCTCTATTTTCTCTGGTGTGAATGAGTGCATGCAAGCAATGTTTCACAAAAAAAAAAAAATAGTGTAATTGTACCAAAGCCCTTGGCCAGGCAACTGCCTGCTTCCCAAAAGTCATTCTCTTTAAGTGAGAAATGTTTTGAAACATTGCCAGTATGGCTATTGTCACTATCTTGGCATCAAGCCTTATGGTTTTTGGTTCCTCCACTTTCCTTCCTATTTTTTAATATGAAGGGGTGGTTGTACTACCCTGCTGGCTATTGGGCCATTACCCTATCAGTAGCAAGGCATTATGGTTCATGGCTATCACTGCACCTGATTGGTTCCCTGAAAGGAGGGAACAAGATACTGCGTAGCTGTACTACTTATTTCTAACCATTAATGGACTGAGAGTTCCGCACTTCTCCCTTCAGTCATAAAATCATGATGGTGTGGCACTATATGGTGTAGCACCAAGTGTCACCAGTCACCAGCCAATCAAATTGGCATGATGGTATAGCGTTTCATGGTCAACATCCCATGGATGAGCTCCCACAGCATCATCAACTGACAACATGTCTTGCTCCCTCCTTTTTGGGAACTAAGGTTACATCAGTTACCAATACATTTCGAAGTAGCTTTCTCAACACTGAATGAAATGCAATGTTGTCTTAAGGGTGGTGCACACCAAACGAGAAGTGCCATACCATGTCTGGGTATTGCACATAGAACGTGTCATTCCTTAAGTGCAAACTTATGTTCAAAGTCAATTCTCGATGAGATTCAAGATGGGGAACTTTTAATATTACACTCTCTCCTGTAAAGATCAATTGTTTTGATGGAATGATACATTTTTATCGTACATTTAATTAACCAAACTAAAAGTTTAGAAAGGGTTACATTTATTATGCATTTTCTCTATATGTAACCTAAGATTTACTCAAGCTCTGAAAACAAAAAAGAAAACCTGTTACTGAAAAACTGCCTGTACACAATGTGTCTTTTAACCTAGGCTAAAATCAATAATGAATGTGCCTTTATATTTTTGAAGGTTTTGCTTTGGGTCGAATTTAATACACTATGTGCAGTCTATGAACGAACACCATCTGGTGGTCCCATCACTAAGAGAATGATCGTGAAATAGACTTTGATACTGTTGCACTGTGGTGGAATGAGCTTCCAAACTTCCAACAATCTGCTGATAACATCTCAACATTCAAGAACCAGCTGAAAACACATCTGTTCCACGAGCACTTAACCAATCCAAACTAATTGCTCTTACTATTGAACTAAACATGCAGTTAATGAACACACACAAAAAAAACTCCTTCTCTGTCTCTTTCTTCTTCAATAGCACCAATACTAATCCAACCACTTTGAGAGCTTGGCAGTACAACACTGTAGATGTTGTTGAACTTTGTATGACAAATTGCTTACTATTTTCCTCATTTATAAGTCATTTTGGATAAAAGTGTCTGATAAATGACTAAATTTAAAATGTAAATGACAGATGTTGTAAATGTTGTATCTTATGAGTGTAGCATAATTGTGCTGCCTACCTTTGGAACATCGTAGTTATCAGGAGCATGCCTGTGATGCCTTTAATTGCTGCCTCCATAGACATTTCACTAGGTTTTGGAACAAAGCAATATATTAAATGTATTAAAAGGCAATGAGAACATTATCAAATCATGCAAGCTTTTCCTGTGACAAAGGGCCAGAGAGAAACAAACTAATCTGCCATTTCATGGCATGCAAAATCTATGGCGAATATTTGCTTTAGGACAGATGAAGAGCAGCGTGTGAGAGATGTGTGAAAAATGAGTGTTTGTGCTCCCTGCTGAGTTCATGATTATACAAGGTTTCATAAAGCAACTTTCTACCATTTTCGAAATCTGAGCAGAATGATATCTACAGGTGGTGGCATTTCATTTTGCTCTAGCCACCTACATGGTAACCTACACACACACACACACACACACACACACACACACACGCAAACACACACACACACACACACACACACACACTTTAAGTCTTAGTCTGCGGAAATCTCCGCCATAATCATGTTACCAGGTCCATTTAAGGGAAATCATGAGCAATAGACTGTTTAATCACATGTAAAAATGGGTATAAGATGCTTTGAGAAATTATGGTTCACGTCAAGTTCCAGAAAAGATTTCCTGCAATTTCTCGACAAAGATTGCTTTTGAGTATCAAAATATTTGTCTAACTGGAAAGAGTGGAGAGAGTCTGAGTTACAAGTGCAATCGATGAAACCTTATACACTTGAGACGGTGGAGTGAATTTTCAAAATGTATGAAACAGAAGCATGTGTAGTCAGCAGGGAGTCAAAAGACACCTTTGTACATTTTACACTGATGGAAAGTTCAGTTGCCCCATTACTGTTCTGCAATCTACATCCACATGTCTATTTAGGGTTAAGTAGCGAGCATTTCCCACATTATGGCTCACATTAAATATATATGTGGGGTGGCAAGTTAGGGAAAATACACCCAGAATTAGTTTAAGTGAGTTTATCAAAGAGTGTCATGTCTTCATGTAGTAATGTATTGACTAACAGCAATGACAAATTGTCCCTACAGAGCTTTGTGTAAATATCCTGTCCTAACCTGGTTTTATTCACTTAATTCCAAGTGCACTTAGTCAATAACAATAAACGATTTTCTTTTTTCTTCTTTTTTTTTACAAAGTTGAAATAGTTGGTTGATATGCAGCAGACGTCTGGCCTGCCCTCTCCATCTCCCCTGCAGTTTGAAGACACGCAGCTTGATTGGTATTGCCAGCCTGTTTACACAGAGACAGATGATATCTACTTCCAACTGCCAAGTAGAAGCAACAGTGCTAACAACCTCAGAGATGCCTTAATACTCTCACAGAAAACGATGTGTCATTTCATGACATATATTGTATAATTTAATTTGAGAATGAATAACAACTTAAATTGGGTTCGGTTCATCACACAAAGTGATCCTATCAGTTCAGAAGGACATTGTGGATGATTTTATGCATTTTTGATGACTTTACTGTGGTTTTATGGTGTGTTTTTCATCCTTCCCAATTCACTTACAGTATGGCAAGTAAACCCTGTGGAGACTTTTTTTTAAAATATAACATAAGTCATAAGGGTTTGGAGTGACATTGACAGAATAAAAAAAAAAATGGTGAACTGTGACAAAAATACTTAAATACTTAAAAAGACAACAGCATGATGTTTGTTTTAATGTTTTGAATAACTAAAGTATCACCAAATAAAGGCAAACATAACTTCTTAAAATCAATTCCAGTAAAAACTTCTTAAAATCAAATATTGACACTTAATAAAAAAAAATATTTTTCTGACCCTCATGTAGACTGTGCTAACTCAAGAGAGCCTTGCATGATAATGGTATATGTTTTCGGAGTGTGTGGAACTGTTTCCTGTAAGTGGGAAGGCAGACAAGTGCCTTACCAGCTTACATTCTCCACCTTGACTTCTGTCACCTGAGGGATTGGTTCCAGGCAAATGTTGTCACAGAAAATAAATGAGAAAGCGGAGTCAGTAGTGGCAGCCAGTTCACTGAGATAACAAGTCTGCCAATAAGTTTAGCTACTTTAAAGTCATCTCAATATTTGCCTAATTTCAAGAAATGCTGGTTAGGGCATGGAGATCTTAAGTTTCTATCAAAGGAGAACATGACCCATTAAATGTTTATTTTCTGAATAGTGTTTGTAGTTCAGATGATAATTCCTTCTCAGTACTGAACGTCAGAGGACTTCAATAGTGAAGACTAGATGCTCTTTCAGGTGTATTTGAAGCAGGTGCTTCAATAATAATAATAATAATAAAGAAGCTAATTTGAATTGTACCAGTATTGTTTTCTCTCTTTTGATGTCTTATATGCAAATTTACATTTGAAAACCTGCCAAATTCTCATTTATTTGATCAGTCATTGTTACTGAAGAGCCTGATGGCTCATTAGGTTTAATTAGTTTGATAAAGGTATGGTATACTGTAGGTGCAAACATTGTCTTTTGGCACCGGTTCAGATCACGTCGCTAGCTAGGGATCTCAACTGGTAGCTTTTGTTTTGTTTTAAATGATGGATGAGTATATTAGAGCACAAGAGCTCTTTAAACAAACTAAACAACAACTTGTCAAGGAGCCGTCATGACATAATTTCCTTTCTCAAGAAAGATCTGAATTATGATATCCACTCTTTCAGAGCCTTCCTGTAATTCTAGTCCCTGTGCCTAACATACAAATACACAAGTCATTGGTCAAAAAGCTATGCCATGCACTTTGCACTTGCCTTTGCTAAATTTGTCTCCACCAGGTTTTTTGTGGCACTTTTTCTTGATTGTTGTAACCCAGGAACTGTGTTGCTGCAGTTTTTCTAAAAATCGTATGCATTTTGCAGCGTGTTGTTGTGCAGTGTGTTGTTTTGCTGTGAAAATTCACAAATATAGTAGTATACTTGTGTTGTTTGTGTCAGTACCTATAAATGTTTCAGTGCAAAGTAACTGAATATTCAGATAGCAAGGAAAAAATAATAAATACTAATTAAACTGAAAACCCTTAATTATTTTTATATTAAAACATTCTGCCTTAGACAATGCAAGCTAACTTTGGTAAGGGTAAAATAGTAGACCAACAACAAAACTGCAAACTAAAAACACAACAAAGGATTCCAAAATTAGGTCTGTCCCAATTATTTCACCACCTGGACTTGGTCAGTTGATTATTTAAAATAGCTGCAATTACTGAGCTCTTTAAATTCTAATCACATTTTACTATCCAAATAAGGCAATTTTAAGCAAATATAGAAATGCTATTAACATTATGGTTTTGTTTTTGTGTCTCATTTTCCAGTGCAACAATGCATTATGTGAGCACTCCAAATGAATGGTGATGGGATTACCCCAGTGTAACGTAGTTCAAGGGAAAGGAGGAGGCGAGAACCGGCTTGACAATATAAATAATATTTTAATTATAAACTTAAAACAAAGGACACAAACACACTCGACGGACATGTCCGTAAATTATCTCTCTCTCCTGCACCACCGTCTGCCATCGGCCTTTATCCCTCTTGGAGGTTTGATTAGCCTAATACGGGACCGGGTGTGTATCATCACGACCCGGCCCCGCCCTCCACCCTGCCACACCCAGATTCACAATTTATGCGGAAATGTAAAAAAGAATAAAATAAATGCAAGTTACAGCAACAAAATGCGGAGAGTAGTTGAATACCGGTTGAGTTCTGGTCACTATTCACTTGCATTGTATTGACCAACAGAGCTAAAATATTCTTCAAAAAAATCTTTGCTTGTGTTCTGCAGAAGAAAGAAAGTCATTCACATCAGGGATGGCATAAGGGGGGAGTAAATTATGAGAGAAATAACTTTTTTGGGTGAACTATCCCTTTAAATGACACACAAAGAAGAACTTTTTTGAAGAGGGGAACCCTAACATCACGTCATGCCACATTTTAGTCACCATGGCATTGCAAAATAGAAAATTCAACATGTTTGAAATGAGCCCTTCCTGCCACATTTGCATAAATCATCTTGTATTTTAAGCTTTAATTAGACCACTACGCTTGCCTGCCAATTCAGACACATGACAATCCCAAACAGCAAAACAACATAAATCATAAAAGTGGTCTGCCCAACTCTCCTCCATATGTTAAGAGAATGAAAAATACAGAAATCTTAGTTCAAAAGCTGTATTTATATCCCCTCATCAATTTACTAAAATGTATGTATCTGTTTGGCTCCAGACTTGTATCAAACACACACTGCATGTGCATCAATTTGAATCAGACAGAAAACATAAACAAAACTGCCATATGTGGGTGGTTGCCGAGAAGCGAGGCTATTTGTTATAGAGAGTTTTTTTATTTTTGGTCATTTGTTTGATGTTGATCTGCTTATTTTAAAAGGCCAGAATTGTAGATGCAGACACAGCTGTGAACTTCAGGAAAAAAATATTATCAAAGCCAACCGGGCTGCCCGACACAACAAACATTTGTAAAAAAAAGCCTATATCAGGCTTGTATAAGTTATGTATATATATTTTCATGATTTATTCTCTCTATGACACTCTGTGGGAAATCAGAGCTCATGCATACTGCAATGAAACTTTTTCCAAGAAAAAAAACTACTTAATTCCTGATTGTTGACAAGCAAGATGTTGGTTCTTTAAATGCCTTTACTTACAATTCTTGTCTTCACATAAACTTGCACAAAACATGCCTTTTGAGTTTAGTTGCAAGTATGAAATGCTCAGAAGGTTTAGACCCTGCAAAATAGTGTTGTACAATTAAAAATTCCATAGTTAAATCTCCAAGAAGGTAGTCTGTTAATAACGTACTCCATAAAAATGCAACAGTTGTCATCTAGATGTAAAAGCTAATATCCACTAATCCAAATGCATTTATCTGGGAGAGACATTAAACATCATTAAGAATGAGCTACTCGGTCACTTAATGGACTAGGCAAGCATATACAAACACATTTTCCAGATCGCTCTTCACTTTGTGGTCTGCATGCATTGTTCATGAGGCATATTTGTTGTGTTAAGCATTGGCAGGTGCATTGTCTGAAACTTTGACTTTTGGTAGGGCAGAGGGGCCAGTGAAGTATGCATCAGTTTTTACCTTACTCCCCCTGAACTTTCACTCTCTCTCTCTGGGGAATCACTAACTTCTCTCATATCAAGCGAATCACAGGCCCTTGATTACATCCATCAAAGGAATTACACTGACCCAAAAATGAAAAAAGAGGGCACAGTTAACAAATCTGTGAATTGTACATTAGTGAAACTAATACCTGAAGGAAGGCGACACAGGATGTGAAGGAATGGAGAGAACTATGTCAACCCATAGTTAAACCAACTATGACTACTTCTGCTTCACGAATGCAGAAGTGTGAAAAGGGTCCATGGTAAACTTACAATTTTAAATTGAGGGATTAAAACTTCTATGAATTATGGACAAATTACTGACAGATTTTCCTCATGTTCTAACTGTCCATGTCATTTATATTCTAAAGGTGACTTAAATCAGGCTTGTGTCCTGCTAAACTATTATTGACCTGTTTCAGTGAATTTTCCATTCCAGCTACCATATTTGTGACCATCAGTGGGAGGAAACAATGTAGATGAATGGAAAAATACCCATAAAACGATATCAAGAAAAACCTAAATAAAATGCTTTTGATCCATGATAAGTACTAGGAAAGGTGCATACTGGTCTGTGATTAGTGGGCCCCTGATAGTTCTCAGTGGGCCCCTCCGCCTCCTGGCAGACAGTAGGTGGGTCTTCCACCTCCTGGAAATCAACAGTGAGCCCCACCACCTCCTGGCTGTCTGCAGCGGGCCCCTTTGCCTCCTGGCGGTCACCAGTGGGCCCCCTCCACCTCCTGGTTGTCACCAGCAGGCTCCTCTGCCTTCTGGCAATCAACAGCGAGCCCCACCACCACCCGCAGCAGGCCCCTCCGCCTTCTGGCAGTCACAGCAGGCTCCTCCACCTCCTGGTGGTCAGATGCAAGCTTCCTACACCTACGGCAATGTGAAGCCCGAGAAGTGCCCAGGGGGAGAACAGGGCACGGGCTGAGAGGGATTCTAGGGTCTGGAGTTCCATCTATTGCCGCAAAACGGCAAACATGTTCCACCAGATCCCAAAAAGGCAAAACAAAAATATCGCCCAGAACTTCCATACTAAGCTGATTGTCCAAACCTGAAAGTAAGTGTTGTTTTCACTGGGTCACATCAAAGCAACTGTGGGGCTCACTGGCCAGCTCCATAGCATAGATGCCAAAATCCCGACCGCTCTGGAAGCTGACCAGAGGAGGTTTGTGCTGGGCAGTGCCTTGAGAAGCTGATTCCTTTTGGGCTGGGGCTGGATAAAAAAATGGGTCCAATTAGGTATGATTTGTACTGTCACAGGAGAGCAAGGCAGGAGCTAAATGCAAGAGGCAATTTCAAAAGGGCTTTAATGCAAAATAAACAAACCAACGGACTGGAGACACAAACATTACAAGCATAACAAACGATTCGACAAAGAACTCAACATGAGAGGAGCTTCAGAAAAAGATGGGTTGATAGGAAGCATGTGCCACCTATAATTTTTAATTGGAGAATGAGCTATTGTCCGGATAATGGATCTGGCATTCTCCACATGGCACCTGCAAAACACAAGAGGGAGAGAGAGACAAAACCAACTCAAAAAACACTCAGACAAGACAAACTGACAGTCAGAGGAGGCACAGTCAGGCCAGACTGTAATAGTTGAGTGGCAATAGTGACCTTGGAAACTAATAGCCACAGAGGCTGGTGAGGCAAAAAGTTCATATCAAATCCTGATTATAGGGTTATACTTAGGGTTAATAATTATATATTATGAGTTATTGTGATGGAATTTTAGCAATGTATCAATAAACAAGAAAGAAATAGACATTATTTTTAATTTGTTGTGTGGAAAAGTGTTTTAGAAAGTGAATTAAAAGTAATTAGTAATGTGATTACTTTTCAATGGAGTAATTAGTAAAGTAATCCAATTGCAATTTTCAGAGAAATAATTAGTCATTTGTAGTAGATAACTATTTCAAGTAACTTAACTAACCCAACAATGATTATCAGTTGGGTAGCGCAAGTGTTGTCACACTTTTGTGCTTGGCTTCCCATACAACTTATAGCTAATAAAGAAGGCTGAGTAATTCATTTTTAAATAAAATATAATATTCCTCTATCTTTGTCTTATCACTTATGTGCCTAAGGATTGCTTACCTCTTGATTTAATTAATTAAGTAAAAAGCAATTAAGGTCTACACCTGCCCTTGTTTGCTTAGTATGGTGTCTTGATAAAAATAAGCTTTACATTTGTCTTCAGGACAAACAGATGTACACATAGTTATGAAAAATGTATGACTAACGTTTTAATGTAATGGCTTTTCATTCACACTTTAAATATACCTACAGGGAAGCAGACAACCTATTTTTCATAATGAAGAGAAATACCAGGATTTGCACATTTTCTCTAGTAACGCAAGTGGGAAAAAACAAGGAAGCAGAACAGAAAAGTTACTGTTTTGAAGATTAATCTTTTTTCAATTTCGCTACCACTCTGTGGGTGGAGTGGGAGTGTGATTTCACAGGAACAATGAGTAGGTACCGTAGTAATTTTTCTCTACACATGAAAGAGCAAGGAGATCCCTGTTTCTTTGTATGTTAAGGAATTTTTTGTCTCATATCTGCAGCACACCAAACTATTTTGCAAGAAAATTGTATATTGTGTGAGAGAATATGTTATGGTATGGAGCAGTGATTCAAGTTTTGCTTCAGGACTCAGATTTTACAGTGGTCAATGAGTCACAACCCAACATAGCACCAAATATAACCTGTATTTAGTGTAGTCATATTTTCATTTACTTTAGATAGTTTTGTTGATGGTTTTCAAGGATGAGGGTATGTCACACAACCTGTCCAGATGTTGGCATGTTCCTATTTTGCCTAGCTTCTACCAAGTGACAAATTAATTTATGTTAAAATATACACTCACCTAAAGGATTATTAGGAACACCTGTTCAATTTCTCATTAATACAATTATCTAATCAACCAATCACATGGCAGTTGCTTCAAAGCATTTAGGGGTGTGGTCCTGGTCAACACAATCTCCTGAACTCCAAACTGAATGTCAGAATGGGAAAGAAAGTTGATTTAAGCAATTTTGAGCGTGGCATGGTTGTTGGTGCCAGACAGGCCGGTCTGAGTATTTCACAATCTGCTCAGTTACTGGGATTTTCACGCACAACCATTTCTAGGGTTTACAAAGAATGGTGTGAAAAGGGAAAAACATCCAGTATGCGGCAGTCCTGTGAGCGAAAATGCCTTGTTGATGCTAGAGGTCAGAGGAGAATGGGCCGACTGATTCAAGCTGATAGAAGAGCAACTTTGACTGAAATAACCACTTGTTACAACCGAGGTATGCAGCAAAGCATTTGTGAAGCCACAACATGCACAACCTTGAGGCGGATGGGCTACAACAGCAGAAGATCCCACCGGGTACCACTCATCTCCACTACAAATAGGAAAAAGAGGCTACAATTTGCAAGAGCTCACCAAAATTGGACAGTTGAAGACTGGAAAAATGTTGCCTGGTCTCGATTTCTGTTGAGACATTCAGATGGTAGAGTCAGAATTTGGCGTAAACAGAATGAGAACATGGATCCATCATGCCTTGTTACCACTGTGCAGGCTGGTGGTGGTGGTGTAATGGTGTGGGGGATGTTTTCTTGGCACACTTTAGGCCCCTTAGTGCCAATTGGGTATCGTTTAAATGCCACGGCCTACCTGAGCATTGTTTCTGACCATGTCCATCCCTTTATGGCCACCATGTACCCATCCTCTGATGGCTACTTCCAGCAGGATAATGCACCATGTCACAAAGCTCGAATCATTTCAAATTGGTTTCTTGAACATGACAATGAGTTCACTGTACTAAAATGGCCCCCACAGTCACCAGATCTCAACCCAATAGAGCATCTTTGGGATGTGGTGGAACGGGAGCTTCGTGCCCTGGATGTGCATCCCACAAATCTCCATCAACTGCAAGATGCTATCCTATCAATATGGGCCAACATTTCTAAAGAATGCTTTCAGCACCTTGTTGAATCAATGCCACGTAGAATTAAGGCAGTTCTGAAGGCGAAAGGGGGTCAAACACAGTATTAGTATGGTGTTCCTTATAATCCTTTAGGTGAGTGTAGTAGAATTTGACTAGATGCACAGCCGTTAATTTAAAAAACAAAAGGTATGAGAAACATATTCTCCTTTCATTCAAAAATTGATAAGTCTATTTATTTTCATTTTGAATTATGGATAGCATACACAATTATGTGAATAGTAGCATTTTATATATGTATTTAGCAGTGTTTTTCAGAACAGAAATGTGTCCGTTTTTGTATTTGTAGCCCACCATTATAGATCATGTAGCCTTTTCAATGTCTATGTTTTGTGAACGCAAATTAAAAAGCTTAAGAAATTAGATGACGACTTTAAAGAAACCATGTTCCTTCGACAATTCAACTCTTTCTGTTTATATAGTGCAAAGTGCCTTCCAATTTGCACATGGCAAACCAGAGGCATAATAATGGTTCTGTCTGGATGATGACTGGACTGGACACTTTGGACAGCATTACAAGTTTTCGCACAGAGAACAAGGATTGGGACAAGAGACAAGGAAAACGTATGAGGCTCAGTGGATGGAAAGAATATGCTGCCTTAATTAAGCTTTTAGAAAAATATAATTAATTCTGTCCTCCAGAAAAGAAATAATTTAGGGAAACCTAGAGTTCTCATGCTTCCATGACTCTTGAGATTGTCAACAAGCTCTTTGGACTGTGAGTGGTGGTCAACACATAAATTACAATATAATTTTTTCAATTAAATGTTCCTCTTCCCTGCTGAAAAGATCTGTTTAGACAAAAACAAAACAAAATCAAAAAAACTATGGCAATGTTGGTCCAGGTTGATTTATGCTGCTTATTGCTGGTCATACACACCAGCATCTAAAATATAACATACAGTATGTTATAGGTTTCTATGCCTTACTTATGTCTGTTTTTGTTTGTTTGTTTGTTTGTTTGTTTGTTTTACCGAAGCTAAAGCTGTTTTTTAGGACATATATTTTGTGCATGACTCGAGTAATTTTTCCAACAATTGTTTACTCACAGATTGTTTCACCTTTAATTGTCTATATCACAATTCCAGTGGGTCAGAAGTTTACATACACTAAGTTAACTGTGCCTTTAAGCAGCTTGGAAAATTCAAGAAAATGATGTCAAGCCTTTAGACAATTAGCTTCTGATTGGAGGTGTACTGAATTGGAGGTGTAATTGTGGATGTATTTTAAGGCCTACCTTCAAACTCAGTGCCTCTTTTCTTGACATCATGGGAAATCAGCCAAGACCTCAGAAAAAAAATGTGGACCTCCACAAGTCTGGTTCTTCTTTGGGAGCAATTTCCAAATATCCGAAGATACCATGTTCATCTGCACAAACAATAGTACACAAGTATAAACACCATGGGACCACACAGCTATTGTTCTGCTCAAGAAAGAGAAGCATTCTGTCTCCTAGAGATGAATGTTGTTTGGTGCGATAAGTGCAAATCAATACCAGAACAACAGCAAAGGACCTCGTGAAGATGCTGGAGGAAACAGGTAGACACATATCTATATCCACAGTAAAATGAGTCCTATATCAACATAACCTGAAGGCTGCTCATCAAGGAAGAAGCCACTGCTCCAAAACCACCATAAAAAAGCCAGACTACAAGTTCACAAGTGCAAATAGATCGTACTTTTTGGAGAAATGTCCTCTGGTCTGATTAAACAAAAATGGAACTCTTTGGCCATAATGGTCATCGTTATGTTTGAAGGAAAAGGGTGAGGCTTGCAAGCCAAAGAACACCATCCCAAACGTGAAGCATGGGGGTGGCAGCATCATGTTGTGGGGGTGCTTTGCTGCACAAGGGACTTGTGAATTTCACAAAATAGATGGCATCAAGAGGAAGGTAAATTATGTGGATATATTGAAGCAACATCTCAAGACATCAGCCATGAAGTTAAAGCTTGGTCACAAATGGGACTTCCACATGGACAATGACCCCAAGCATAGCCACAAAGCTATGACAAAATGGCTTAAGGACAACAAAGTCAAGGTATTGGAAGGAGCATCACAAAGCCCTGACCTCAATCCAATAGAACATTTGCAAGCAGGGGTGGATTATGACTAGCAAGGGCCCCAGGGCCAATTTTCTTTTAAAGTTGATATCTAAGCAATCTATTTTCATTAATTTAAGTCTCTTTTGATACCTGTTCTGTTATTTACAGTTAAATAAATTCAAACAAACAGCACTGATGTTGTAAAGAAACCAATCAACCGAAACACGTTTGCTAAACTTATTTTAACATTTGTTATACGTAATGTAATCTCAGTGTAAATACTACAATTTATGCATACAAAATTCAGATATTTACAGGGACCACAATAAATGATGAAATACTTTAACTTCATCAAACACTTTAAATATTGATGAATTTAATAAATACAGCAGACTGGGGCTGAAAGGTGTGGGGCTCAAAATAGTGTTAATTTAGTCATTTTTGGGAAATTCTGTTTGGAACAACCTTACAACTTGGTTTCCATTATTCTTCTTCCATCAAAAAGCCCTGCAAAGCCATTATTTAAGCCTTTTCAAAGTGTCCAAAAGTCCCATAGACTACATTACATTTATCAAATGTTTAAATGAGCTATGAGCCTGCTTTTGGATGTTTAAAAATGTTTCAAACTTCAGCTGTAAAAACTTACACACAATACCTTTAATCTGTTTTAAGATACTTAATTTCTTTCTTTCTTTCTTTCTTTCTTTCTTTCTTTCTTTAAAATCTGTATACATTTCTAACATCAAGCATTTAAAACTATTTTAAACTTGTCAGATCAACATTATAGTTTGTCTAAACAAACTTTACATATCTAGTTTAATCAGTAGTTCTGAACCACACAAAGTAAAATAACAATGTTTTTATTTTCCCCAACCACCTAAGCCAAGTTATTTTTTATAATGTAGAGCAAACATGCACTTATAGTGTATATTTATGTATACAAACATGCAGCAATGAGTTGTGTAATAAATGTTTTTGTTCAACAGCCCTTTTATATAAAGAATAAAGCTTAATTATATAAAGCCTAACATATTAAATAATAGTCAGAACATTATGTTATTTAAACCTGTTTAAACCTATTTTCCCACAACATAATGACATTTTAAGCACATGTTGCTTGAATTCAATAAATACTCATTTTGATTTAAAGGTTAAAGAGTTTCTCAAAAAATGTCATTAGGAACAAGAAGTCAAAAGAGTCCTATATGAGGGCTGGGGGCCCTCAAAGTCACAGGGCCCTGTTGAGGGGGGCCTTTTATAAGCTTTGGGGCCCACATATTTAAGCATATATAAACATTTGTTTTCAAAGTTGATGTGCCGCGAGACCTAGTAGTCTCATGGCAAAGTTGATGTGCCTAGTAGTCAAGGGCCCCTGGGCACTGGCCCCATTGGCCCGGTCCGTAATTCACCTATGCGAGCAAGGAGGCCTACAAACCCTACACAGTTACACCTTTTCTGTCTAATTCCAGAAACTTGTTGTGAGAAGCTTGTGGAAGGCAACCCAAAACATTTGATCCAAGTTAAACAATTTAAAGGCAATGCTACCAAATACTACAAAGTGTGTTTTAACTTCTGTCCCACTGTGAATGTGAATATGAGGGCCCCCAACTCTCTTATAGGACCCTTTTGCCTTCCTGTTTCTAATGACATTTTATGAGCAACTCTTTGACCTTATAACGGCACATGTACCATATCTGATACATGACTTTCTAAAGCCTCTACATCATTACGAATTGTATGATATGTCTACTGTCTCCTGGTGAAAGTTTCCATGCTCTTATAGAAGACTTGTAATATAATTTTACAAAATAGCTACCTTCATGTTTTGATGCACTCACCTTTTTTATGTGAAATCTTTGCTGATTTTGATAAAGTCAAATTAACGTTTATTTTGCTACTGATATTTAAAAATGAATATTTATTTAATTGAAGCAACATGCAACATTATATATATATATATAAACATATTTTCTACAAAAGTATAACATTGTATATTTATGTATACAATACTGCATATATATATATATATATATATATATATATATATATATATATATATATATATATATATATATATATATATGCAGTATATCAACTATACATCAATACATCAGCATTGTTAGTCATTTTATATGAGAGACTACATTACAGTTTCATTGCGTACAGGTCACCTTAATTTCAGTCTATAGAGATGTCAACGCACCTTTAAAGTAATCTTACAGACTGAAATGAAGGTGACCTGTATGCAAACAAACGCCTAATTCTAAAATGTTAACGCGCGCGTTTCACAGTTTTACGCACAACTGACCTCGACACAGGACTCAGGGTGACACAGAAACGCTTCTTGAAAAGGGCAACAGACACACAGAGGTGGAAGTGGTGTGAAAGAGGAGGGACTTGAGACTTCAATTTGCGTTTCTCTGTGGAAATCGAAAGGCGCTGGCGCTCGTTTCTGCTGGACTGACCGTTGAGCCACGAAACTGGCCGCGCGCGTATCGTACCTAGTTTGTGCTGACAGAACCTTCGCTTGAAACTCACACATGACCGTGGGCATTTGGTAAACCCGGAGAATCCTAGAAGTTGTCCGTTTCTTTCTAAGCGTGTGAATGACGTGAATTTCCACAGGATTTAAAGCCGTGCCATGGTTTTGACCCGCGCGCTCCACTCAGAAATGGTGAGTGATTTTTTGGGGGGGGATTTTGTTTTGTTTTTATCGTTAACGAACTTGACGGCTTTGTAATTTTGTTGAAATAATGAAAGCTCATCAGTCTGTCTTTCTGTGTGGTAAAGCTGAAAATACACCGCAACGTTTAGACTGCTATAAAACATGTGGTGCATAAAAGAATCTTTATATGTTGGGTATGTAGCCAATAAAATACTTAGTTGTCCAACAGTATTTGATGTAGGCTAAATCTGTTCCGAAAAGAATGTGTGGGAAATATTAGCTGTAAATACGTCTGAAATAATGCTGTACTGTATGATAAAACTTTCTCACATTTGTTTAATATTTCTGTTCTTATCATAGCAGAATTAATTCAAACTTCTGTTTTAATTCCGTTTTTTTTTTCTTCTTCTTCAGATTCATATCTGATCATCTTTAAAATTCAGTTCATAATCAAAATACACATGAAACCCCCCTTTGAAACTCTTCTGAATCTTTTATTTTTATTTTTATACCGATTTAAATGAGTCTTCTCAACAAGTGTTTTGGCTGTATCATGATCTTTGTTATGGCTTCCCGTGTCATCATTTATTATTTATAAATACAAATGTCATAATAGGCCAAGGCATTCTTCATAGGCACAGCGTTGTGTAATCTAGATAAACTGCACCATGTATCTCTAAGGACAGAGTGAATCTATGTACCTTGCCCAAAGGTGCAAGAAGCACCTTGATTTGATTGATGGTGAGACTATCAAGTTCTGTATGTGTGGATTAATTAAGGCCTTTTAAAGCTTCCTTTAAAAATTTATATATTATGGTATTTAAATATTATTAAAATTCTGTAATAAAAACACAGGCACTTGAACAGAGCCTTATATTATTGTTCTGCTGTGATGTGTTTTAGCCAAAGGTCCCCTGAGCTCTAAAATATCGTATATCAATTTTCTTTAGCTCTTTTTTAAAAAATATCTTAATTTGCCCACTCTTTGTTCAGCATTTTGTGGATTTTAGTGACTTTACAATCAACATTTGAAAATCACCTGTGCTGACTAGATGCTGATGGTAAATTTTACGGCAAGATAATTTAATGGTTGTCACATTTGGAAAGTGTTCTCTGTCCATCACCAGGCAGTAATCCTTCTCCAGTGTTCTCCAGTGATGCGGAAAGAGTGAGAAAATACAGGAAAGAGAGTAAGAGCGTTAGAAATTAATACTTTTGATTTGTCTGATGAGTTTTTGATCTACTGTAAACATGGTACAGTGGTGGCAGACCATTTTTGAACCCTTAAGTATTATCCATATCCACAGCTTTATTAATGTGACTTCAATTGTGAACATATTGAAATGTCATTCTTAATCTTTGCAGGAAAAACTATGTAAACCTGTAGGATAATGGGCTCTATAAAGAGGGTAATTTCTGTCAGATGCTCCAATCAATGTGATTGGAAGAAGTGTGAGTTTGAGTGCCGTTCCCCATAAAACAAACACAGACTTTGGCTGTTGCTATCTCACACTATGCTCTGAATGACAGGTTTATGATGTCAAACTTGCCCTGATTAAGTGAGACTTCTAAAAACCAAAGAAAAAGATTTGTCAATATTATCAAGGCTCAAAACGCAGTTTGTACTAAACCATTCTAAAGATTAGCAATATAAACTGATATACAGTATATTGGCCAGGATGATTTATCAACTATAAGTTGTCCTTTTTTACATTATTAACTAACATTGGCCAGTAGGCCTATTCATCCAGTGCAATTTTTGTGGCTGATTATCAGAAGTGTTAGGTCAGCCTTGTCAGTGGATAATGCATATTTTCTATTTTCAAATATTTAGCATTACATTTTTGAGTACATTTTGTGTAAAAGTGTTCATTTAATTTCAGCAATTTTACAAACAATGACAATCGGCCAACCTGCACTCTTGAAATTGGGTTTGGCATCAGCCATTGAAAAATGAAAGATTTTAGTCTTAAACATTCATGGTCAACCAGACAGTGTTAAAACATGGATATCCAACAGCATATTTTTTCTTCTGCTAAAATCACTCCAAGAGCAAAAATCCTGGCCGAAGGGTTTTAATGATTCATAGCTAAGGATATCCAGTCTATTTTGCAATTGCTAATCAGTCAGAATGTATGCATTTCCAATAAACAGAAAATACTGGAGGAAAAAAAAAAAACAGGTGTGAATATAGGCAACATATGAGATGAGTGACTTATGGAGGCTCTCATTTTATTTTAAAATAATGAATACAGGACTACATATTAGGGCTGGGTTTTGATACAGATTTCCAGATTTGATTAGATTCCGATCCACATGCTGTCAATTAGATTTTAATTAATTCCAATATACGGTGTAAATTTCAGTAATAATATCCATTTTGCTTACATATGCAATATATTCTCCCTGAGCTAATGCTGCTAATTATACAGGGGACCATCTAATTGATACAATACGAAAAATTTAATTTTATCTTTTTGGTCACATACAAATCAATGTATTCTAACAATAAATAAGATGTCTTGAAACTGCATATATTGTATTGTGCATACACATACAAGTAGTTCCATTGATTTGTAGAACACATGCTTAAATGATACTGCCTCTTTAAGAATACCAACAATTAATCAGCATTAACGTAAATTATGTCTTTACCTCATCGTGTTATGCTTGATTAAAATTAATTCTTTATTTTTTGTTTTCTGGTCAACAACTCACTGTAAAGAACAGAAAGGTAAATTAAAAATTAAAAAAACTATTGCAAATGGATTGATTGATCTAATCTTTGGACACATTAGACGGAACAAGTCAAACCAAACTTTTTACTCTCAACACAGAGCGAAAGAACTTCTTCACCATACTACTTAATCACTGATGAGTAAAATCTGAAAATGTACTAGCTAGTGGAAAATCACATATATTTTTTGTTGCATAGCATGAAATTTGGTCACATGTGCAAGTGATATTGTAGAGGGTTGCACATAGAGTAAAATATTGATCTTGGAATTTAATAATCAATACCAAGTACGTTCAAACGAAGATCAAATGAAAATCTAAAAAATAAAAAAAATTAAATTTCTGATGGAATGCTTCAGGTAGTGATTCTTAAATGAGAGCAAAGACTATTGGATCTACTATTGGATCAACTATTGGTTGTCAAGTCATGTAATTTTTATTTGTTTAGCACTTTTCTCAACATACATTGTTTCAAAGAAGCTTTACAGAAAACAATGCTGTTACAGAAAATGAAGCTGTACTGTCTGTAATGTCTTAGCATATGACTGTTCTTTATTGCTGTACTAAGCATTAGCAATGGGAGGAGTTCATCACATATCCAGAGTGCTGCTAGGTCAATTTGTGTTTATGCCATAGTGAGTGCAGAGCTGTCAATATTGTTGTGCCATGCATGGAACGAATGTGCTTTGATAGATAGCTTAGTAGGGAGCACTGGCCAGAAGATCAATAAGGGCTCTTTTACATTGCATTAGGGCCCCTATTCCAAGCCCAAAACCAAAGGTGAAACTCAGAGCAACTGCAAACATGCAGCTCTCTTTACATTTCCTGAAACACCGCAATCAATTTCTTCATTTATGTAATCACTTTGTATGGACCCAAGGTGTAAATCCATTGATTAAATAAAATGCAGTTGTAGGTAGACCTGGAGTTTGTTGGGAGCCATGTTTAACAATGTTCGATTTTGTCATAAAGGATTAATGAGTTTGGGACACCACAGTGATTGGGGTGATTCATTTTCATCCCTTGTGTTGCCCTGGAAGCTGAGAAGCTTGTTGAGGAAACATCTTATGCTGGTTGAGAGGAGAAACATTTTATCTACTCACTGAGCTGCTGTCAGTTGTGAGGTTAATGCATTAACAGGTAATGGTAAATGCCATTTGTATCTCAGAGTTTAGCCTCTGCAAATCTTTAGATTACTGCAGCAATAGAAAGTGTTTAGGAATCAAGGTTGTTAATGAGGTAAAGTCATGGTTCCCTCAATGTGAACAAGGGCTGTTGTTTTGCCTCACTGACTAAAAATGGGCACTGACCCCAGACACAAAGAGTGGGATAAATGCTGTATGCACAATTACCCCGCCTATCCTGTTTCCACCTCATCTGACCTAATATCACATTTTTGGGTTCAAAGCTGGACTTTTTGTCTTGTAGGGATATCACATGGATATATGTCAGGTAAAATTATTGTTTATTTAAAAACCTGTTGACCCCAGGTTCCATAACTGATGATGTGTCCAAGTTGCATCTTGAGGTGTATGTCAGAACTAACTTAATACCAAAGTTAATTATATAATTACATGAATGTTCTGGATTCAATACAAGTTCAATCAACAGCATTTGTGGCATAATGTTAAAATAATTTTGTCTTGTTCCTCGTTAATTAAAAAGAAGCAAAAATCGTTGTTACAGTAGTAAGGCACTTACAATGTCAGTGTATGGGGCCAATCAATATACACTAAAATACACATTACTTCAAAAATCTAGCCATAAAATATATGATTTTAGTTTGATAATATTTCTTACTAGCCATATCTATGTGAAATGATATCCAAAATTACAACTCTGTTACCATGATAACCAAATGCCGGGTTACATTAAACACTGCAAGAAATTTTATGACACTATAAATGTATAACAGAGATTTTATCACTCTAAAATTATGTTAGCAATAGCATGTATAAAATGTACATATTGTGTTTATACATTTGAAAAAGGGTGCATTTTACTGTTAATGGACTGGCCCCATTTACACCCATTCAGTGAATTGGCCTTACAGTAACTGTGATTTTATCTTTTTTTTTTTTTAAGTTAACATGGTGTGAGTACAATTATTTTCTGTGACAATAAACATTATGCTACAAATGTTGTCTATTTTGGTTAACTTGTACTGAACCCAGAACATTCCTTTAATTGTATAACATATCATACTAGGTCTTCAATCTCTCAGAGCATTTATAAGGAACACTTTATAAAATATCTAAACATTACATATACAATTATGATTTGGGTGAATTATATTGTAACCCATAGTATATATATAATACATTGTACTTTACATCAAAGAATGGCTTAAGCATTATGTTTAGGTTTGGGATGATGTATATCAGCCAGTCATTATCACAAAATAAACCCTGATAGGTTGATTCCTGACACAAAGCATATAGAAAAAATAAATGGGCAATAAATATTTTTAAATGATCATGTTTGAAGAAAGAGACCACAGACTGATCCAAGAGACATAAGACTATCACTGCTATTGGTTGCCTCAGAATTAATTATTCCAGAGAGCTGTGTAATAACAGAACAGCCTAATAAAACTGCATGATTGCCAAGTATGTGGCGTATCTTAATCCAACAGTAGTTACACTGATAGCATCACATTGGATAAGGTTTACATAGGAACATTCGCGCTGCACCTCAGTTTACAGTATTAGAAGAAACACCCCATTACAAGTTCCTTGTTATAAACATTGCGTTGCATTTGTAATATTGAATGTTTTGTATAAATATTCATAGAATTCTGATTTACCTTTGCCTTAAAGAAAGGCACCTTCTCCAGTAGGTTTTTTGATGTTTCTGAACAACACTCCAATTTCAGTTTCACAGTCCTTTGCAGTTTTACAGTAATTTACAGAAAAAATCCAGGTGCTCTGGTGCCTAGTGTGAGTTATCAGAAGACTGATGGCCACATTATTAGAGTGGGACTCAGAGGAGGCATGAAACCAAAGGAACACCTGGATTTCTGTTTATTACCCACATGATGTCCACTAGTATTACAGCGCATAGCAGTGCAGATCAGGGCAGTCCATAACTTGCAGTGCTGTAACCACGAAAGCACTGTTATTAACTTTCAGGGGAGAAAAAAGCTCCAGTTAGTTATTCCTGTACATTTTACAGTAGGTTAGAGACATTCATACTAAAGCGGTACATGCTGAATTTGTTAACTCACATCTTACACAATTACACCATTACTTCAAAAATTTCAGATTGTTCTTTTTCTTCACTAAATTTAGTCATCTTTATTTAGTTTTAAAATCCTCTATTCCCCCTGTGAACTGGATTGATACGACATATACTCACTTAACACTTTATTAGGAACACCTGTACACCTTACTTGTTTATGCAATTCTCTAATCATCCAATCATGTGGCAAAAGTGCAGTGCATAAAATCAGGCAGTTATGAGTTAGGAGCTTCAGCTAATGTTCACTTCAACCATCAGAATGGGGGAAAAATGTGATCTCAGTGATTTTGACTGGCATGATTGTTGGTTCCAGACAGGTTGGTTCGAGTATTTCTGTAACTGCTGATCTCTTGGGATTTTCAGTCACAACAGTCTCTAGAGTTTACTCAGAATAGTGCTAAAAACAAAAAACAAACAGCAGTTCTGCGGACAGAAATGCCTTGTTGATGAGAGAGGTCAACAGAGAATGGCCAGACTGGTTTGCGCTGACAGAAATGCTACGGTAACTCAAATAGCACATCTGTGCAATTAAGTGAGCAGAATAGCATCTCAGAATGCACATCTGGCATTTTATTTGGACCATAGTGTTCCTAATAAAGTGCTCAGTTAGTGTATTTGGTAGCATCTGGACCTGTTTCGAAGATCTGAGCTTTTAAAAGCTTTTTTTTTTTTTTTTTTAACTAAACAAGTTTAGAATGTATGCATTCTGGCACTTAAAATAATGATAACGAAAAAAGTTAATGATATTGATTCCCTTAAGACGTGTGCATATTAGTTAAGGAAATATATTTAGATTGTGTGTAAAACACTCATGGATATTTCCCAGAGTTGCAAAATGATTTTTATTTTGTTTATTAAAAAGAAAAAATGAATGAATGAAATGTAAGGCGAAGATCTTTGGCTCAGCCGTTTAAAGCAGAGGCGCAGCATTGAAACTAGTGCACCTATGACACGAGACTACTTGGAGATATGAAAAAAAACAGACTTGCTTATTGTCAGTGCTCGTCTGCCCATGGACAGAAAACAATCCCAAGAACAGAGTGCTTGCTCTTTTGTGTGCTTTCCTGGGTTGAGTGAATGTGGCCGACCCTGTCACTTTTATGTCTCTGTCACTCTTTTCTAGACTCGATTTTGGAAATCTGTGGTCTGGGATGTTAAAGCATTCCACATGTTGTAGGTCAGATCAATTTGTCTCACATAGTGTTGCCGAAGTACATGAGATGACTTATGGAATTTAATTGCAGGCAGATGAGACTCTGTGTGTGTGACATGAGAAGGATATTGACATAGTAGCCTACAGATAATATTTGTTCTGCATAATAACAGCCATTGCCCTTAATGATAAGTTGTTTTTTATTACCAGTAGCTTTACTGCAGTCACTTAGCCAGGACTACGCGAAGCTACCTTTCTCTCCAAAGCTAACAAACTTGCTATTCTAATCAGGTTTTTGCCATTGTATTTCCACAAAAGAGACAGTTTAATTTGTTCGCCAAATAATTGATTAAACGCTCTCAGACCTTGGCTTATGAATTGCCCAGTCTGGAAAGTGACCAGTTCAAACACTCCATAGTTCAATACATTTTTTGTGCATTGCTAGACAAAAAGAAAATGCCATATTGCTGCACACTGAGCAATGTGCTCACATTATCTCAGCCGATTCCAAGAAAACGCATCATTTTTGGTGATTTGTAAATCCATGCCACGGTCTATTGTAGTGAATGAAAAGGTTAGGGAGCAGCCTGCCACCTGACTGATAAATCTGGCAAACTGCCTCGCCAGCACACTGTGGATCTATTTTTGTCAGAGGTTCCGTACAGCCCCTTTCCACCTCACTTTGTCTGTACAACCCCACTTAGCTTAGATGAGGGCGACCGGCTTTAACACTAACAAAAGCAGCACTCTACAATCCATCCAAGTCCCCTCGTCGTGTCTGCTCTCTGCATGAGTTTGCACAGAGTCTGAATTCCAGGTCTGGTGCAATCCTAAAGCTCCACATCTGACACATAGACTAGGAGTGCATGAAACCCAGACAGCAAACTGTGAAGTATTTACTCAGAAGAAACTCGAGAGAGAAATCATCATAGTTTACCCTGGCAAAGGTGCACCAGCTTTATTACGACTGTATGAGATGCCAATGCGTCCGCTGCACCCGCTGACTCTAGAAAATAAACACGTAGAGCTACAGCCCACTTCACAACGTGAAAATGGATTCCCCTAAGCTTTTTTCCCTGCCGGGTTTCATCTATTATATCCGTTTTGATATGCAGCATGAATGTAGCTTGTGGGCTTGCCTTTTTTCATGCTTTCTGCTTTGTGCAAATTCATTAAAATACATTTTATTTGATGAATAAATTTCAACAAAACGTTTAATGCTTACAAAATTATATCTTAGAACATATTAATGATTTGTACAATTGATTAAAGAGGAGACACAAATTACTCCCAAAAATATTACCTAAAAAGGAAAACTTTTACTGCTTTCCAGATATTCCTACTACATTGTTGTAGTTCTTATACATAAATATAAAGAAACCTTAAACTGTAAACTCAGCACAATATCTCAAAGCATTACAGTATGTGGATTTGTTACAGTTGTTTTTAATATAGATTTTAATATTTTCAAGTAAATTGAACCACTATTTACAGCATTCATTGTACTGTACATTACTGTCTCCCTTGCATTTGTATAAATGCCATTAATTACTTAATTTCCCTGTCTTCTTTATGACTTCAATATAATATATAGAAATGAATCTGGGTTTCTTCCTCTAGTCATTCTAAAGAAAAGAAACAAAGGAATTTGCTGGGGATTACAACACCAATCAGCCACTAAATTAAAATTACCTGCCTAATATTGTGTAGGTCCAACTCGTGCCGCCAAAACTGCGCCCAGAATAGAATTCCGAGATGCTATTCTTCTCACCGCAATGGTACAGAACGGTTATCTGAGTTACCGTAGACTTTGTTAGTGTGAACCAATCTGGCCATTCTCTGTTGACCTATTTCATCAACAAGGCATTTCCATCCACAGAACTGTCACTCACACTGAGTATGAAAATCCTATTTATTCCAGTTATTTCTGTAACTGCTGATCTCCTGGGATTTTAACGTAGAACAGTCTCTAGAATTTACTCAGAATGGTGCCAAAAACAAAAAACATCCAGTGAGTGACAGTTCTGTGAATGGAAAGGCCTTGATGATGAGATAGGTCAACAGAGAATGGCCAGACTGGTTCGAACTGACAAAGTTTTAATGTAATGTGGCTGATTGTGTGTGTGTGTGTGTGTGTGTGTATATATATATATATATATATATATATATATATATATATATATATATATATATATATATATATATATATATATTTGCAAGCACATTCTTAATGAGTATAATGTCAGTGGGATTTTAAAGGATATACTGTACAGTATGTGTAAATGTTGATGTTACTACTAACTGTTATCCAAGCTTAATATGCAGAGATGACCTTAAGTAACCCATTTATACTGTAGGTTGATTCCTCCAAAAAAGGAAACACTGCAGCTATGTGGCATTCAAAACATTGCTCGGTTTGTTTGAGCATCCTGCCCAGCCTTACATAGCAACATTGGCTCAACCAATGGCATGAGTTTAGGGCAGGGACTATCTGCTTGTTTGACCAAAGGCAAGTCAGGAGAGTGTTCGAGAAACCTGTTTGAAAACAGTCATTAAATGTGTAATGGGGATGCTAGTGGCACATAAATTACTTCACCTTAAACGTATCTAACTGTTACTGGCAACTCAGTCAGGTAGTCGGTATAGACAGGCTAGCTTAAGCAATATCTCTACTGATGTCAGCAGTACTCTAAGTTCAGTGATGTATAAAACTGGATGGTGCTCACCTAGAATGCCTACAATTTGTGATGTGATGTCTTCCATCTACCCAGTCAAGAAGACCAACATGGTTACTATTATTGAACCTTCCTTGGAGTGAAATGAAATGACAGAACATTACTAAAGATGTTTATAATAATTACAGTTGTTAGGGATAACATATTGCTTAAACTTGATAGGGACCTATACCGATTGTCAGAAAGAGACAGAGACTTGCACTTTTATTCTTAGGGATGCAATTTGGATGCCTGTGTATTTTACGGTTCATTAACGTTTATATTATTAAAGAGGCCCTGTTATGCTTTTGGGGATTTTACCTTTCCTTTAGTGTGTAGCATAGCTCTTTGTGCATGTCAAAGGCCTGCAATATTGCAAAGCACAAAGTCCACACAAAAGGGAGTTATTCTCTCCCACAAGCAACACTGCTCAAGAACTACAAGAAATGGCTGGATTGTAGTCCAGCCATTTCTTCTGTAAAGTATCTACATCACTATGTAATACATTTGCACTATGTCTGCATAAGGACTACTTTGGCCTGCCCTCAAACAAACGTATTCTTAGCCGAGGCCAGGATGAGTTGGGTTAGTGTTGTTGCCATATCGATAAGATGCTGTTTTCTTCACTGTGCAAGCAAAACCTCTTTGTTTGGACTTCCAAAGGCAAATTGAATTATCAGTGGTTAAAATGTATTTTTTAACAATATTCCTCTGCAGTACAACCACAAACAATGCCAGATTTTCAAGATGGTTACTCCTGAAATATGGTGCAGTTCTCACATTGTTGGGACAATCTGGCGCTTCAGGATCACAACTTGTAATTAGGCTTGATTATTTGTGGATTTAACTGCAACCGAGATTTCAAATGCAGAGTTTTGTGTTGTAGCTACCGTGTTGAAATAATTTGCTAATCAGCTGTGGGCCCATTTTTACCTACAATTGTGTAGAATTATGAAAATGATTTGTCGTTGAATAGTGATAGAGTGTGGAGATGGATTTCTTTTTAAGTCTGCAATCCATGGAAGTGCTTGGAAACTTGCCCTTTAATGTTATTGATTTGGTAAGGGTTTACTATTCAGCTGTTGGTTGGATTTTACGTAAAACTGTGTAACATAATGGTCAATCTCAAGAGTCTTATATAATTACAAGCTGTAATGTTAAGGCCGCTATCTGTAGTCCACGGCTAACTTGATCACTAACTCTAATATGCCCAGGAGTAAACCTCTGTTTTCCGTTCATATCTCAGGCAAAAAAGTTCAGCTACACCCATTCTAGAAAAAGATGACGAACTTAGATGCACTACATATATTTTACTTGAAGCTATGTTAGGTTTACAATAATCAACAGCATACTTGTAAGAAAGCTACAAAATTAAAACTTACCACTCTAAAATGTCCTATTCAAGTCGTGTTGTGAATGTGGTTTGGGTTGATCAGCTTGTTCTTCCACACTTTCATTATCGGACTTGGTTTAAAACTGGTACAGCAAAAACTGACACCACTGTTACCATAGTTACAATAGTGTTTACAGAGCTGCTCAGGAAGACTTGGGAGCTGAAACTCTGTTATGGTAAGGGGCATTACATTTCCGATACACGCTCTACATGGCTGACCAATCACAACAGATAGGCCAGTTGACCAATCAGAGCAAACTGGGCTTTTCGGAATGGGGGCTTTAAAGAGACAGGAAGTAAATCAGAGCGTTTGAACCAGAAGATGAGAGAGGGGAAAAGAAATGTACAGTATGAGAAAAATAATGTGTTTTTTGAAAGTGTTTGTGTTCATTAAAGCATGTAAATCTATTCTAGTAGACAAAATAAAATCTGCAAATTAGCATAATATGGGCTCTTTAAATTTTTTAACCTTATGCACCTTATCTGGAACTATACAAATTAGAGATGCTCCGATCAGGATTTTAAAGCTGATACTGATCACCAATCTGCTTGTCACCTGATCAGCCGATACCAATCCCGATCATTTCACCTTTATCAGGATCTCTGTCATAACTGTATATGCAATCTTTCTGTACACTGTCCCTTTTAATTGAATTTTCCTCTTCCCGTAATATCACTTTGCCTATTTGACAAAAAACATTTAAAAAGTTTAAAAGGCTTATTAAAAAAGCTTTTAAAAAATACTTTAAATCAAGTATAGGCTAGCAAAATAAAAACAATAAAAAAATTAATCAGTGTCAAACTGAAGACAAACTGATAACCCATAGGTGAAATTAAACTTAATGTAACATTTTTGGTTATTGATTCAGTGCCATTAATTCATATAATTATTATTCCTTATGTTTTATTTTTTTTTGCATTATATTTAATACATTACAGTATGGTATCTTCATATTGTATAAATATTTAGTTGGATGATTGTATTAATAATTAATTTTTCACTTGTTGCTGCTTGAACTTTTATGAGGGTAACATGCGGTCTCATGAGGGCAAGCGATGAAAGGAAAGTGAAGAAAGAGTGCATGTTTCTGGACTCTACAAGTGCTACTATTGTTAAAATCATTTAATCTGGAGATATTTAATAAAGATGTTTGAATTACACCACATATTGTAACTCACGTTATTAATGAGATGCCTATGCCCAGTGGACACTGAAAAGCTTTCCATATTCACCATACCTCTCCCACTGCATATTTCTTAACTGCTGAATCAAGTTTGTTGTCTTACAATGCTATGTCAGTATTCCCCACACTTTGGGAAGCCATGACAGTGCTGCTCAATCCTTAAAAGAGCCGCACCATCTTATGTGACATGAGCAGTCAGTTTATGCGATCGGCCAAATTACAGATCACCGATTGAGTCAGGACGTGAATGTTGGCCAATACCAATCGGTGGTCGATTGATCGGAGCATCCCTAATAAAAATCTGCTTTTCACTTTTCAGCAATTGCAAAAAATCACACGATGATATAAATCAGTAGTGGCCCTTCTAGAAGTAATTACCAATAAACATGTAGAGACAGTGTGCACAGTGTCACTCACACAAACACAAACCACCATCAGGGTAACACATGTGAAATTAAAATAATGCAACAAACATTAACTAAACAACATAAAATATAACACGGAACACCCCAAAGTGCATAACTGATACTGAAACTAAGAAGAGACATAACTATTCCCATAAATGCTGCATTTCTATCCCATGTGTTCAAAAGAACAAAATTGTCACTTCTGGAGAAACTGTAGCCACTGTGACTTTTTTATTAATCAAATACCTGCGGTTTAGAGCACACAGACAAAAAATGGTAAAGAATTTGTCTCATGTCTGGGAGCCACAGCACGTCACACAGTTCTGGGAGCACTATGTGTGGTGCGTTCCTTGCCGTGAAGATAAACCCAGCTATTGGAAAAGAGATGGTGAGAAAAACTGTTGTCCTTTCAATGCATAAGTAGACTTTGCCATAAAAATAATGGTGTAACTTAGTTTATTTTATTTGGAGTAACACAGTACCTTTGAACTATGATTTGTTCTTCAAGGATTTCTTTCTTGCTGTGCTGAAATTAAAAGTACTGTTAGAGTCAGTATTAGCAAGAAATTGGACTACCCTTGGACAAAATAGAGATGGTGATACAGGTCATTTAAAACAAATGTAAATGAACAGTACATATTTATGTAAATTGCTAAGGAAAATGTAAATTGCAACGTAACATAGTTCTGGATAGTGGCTAGAGAATGTGTGTGGGATTTCTGTGACATTTCATTTACTATGTATCTAACCACATAATTCATATAACAACATATCCATACCGCCAATGGTTTTGCATACACTGTCCCATATTTTTGGTAAATCACTGCAAACATTCTGAAATTATTTTCATTAACATTCTCATATACATTACTTCAATTTTGCTTTTACACATTATATGTAAAATTATGGGTTCAAATAACAGATCAGCCTTCTCACTGACACGCTCAGTTGGCTAACAGAATAGCTGTGTGGGTTAAGTTGTCAACTGCACTGGGGAATGTGATACGCTCATTCATTCTCACATTTTGCAAGGTCATTATCTGGCCAAAGGAGATTGTGAGAGCATTACTCTTTTGGTACATCTTATCCGTTTATTCATATATAGAAGCCAATCAGCATCTTTTTCATTTTCTCTGCTGTCATTGCAGCAGTGGGAAAATTATATTTGTCTGTGCTTATAATTTTATTACTAAGGCATTTATTTTGTGTCTGTTTGTGTAATATGATCTAGAAATGCAGTTACTTTAGTTCAGAAGACATATAAAAACAGTAAAGATCAAAATAAAAAACCTAAAAAACAGGCAGGTGGCTTTATCACAACACGGACACTTTTGTGGTGACCAGTTTCAGGCGACTGAACCATGTAGCAATTGTAAGACACTAAGTAACTTGTTTTTGAGGACAGAATGACAATAGATTTCAATGAAAACCTTCTGAGGGGACATGTTTCAGAATGACTCGCCATTCTGATAAATAATTCAGCCACCAGGAGAGTCCCTCATTGAATTGATGTTCATTGAATTTCTCTGGATTTTGTCATTTTCATGCAGTTTAGTGGCCCTGCAGTCAGAGTCTGTTTCAAAACCAAGTGAGCTGCATAACAGTACAATGTATTTGGGCATCACAATGTGACAATGATCCCAAAAAATGCTGTCTGGTTAGGTAGAGGTTAAACGATTAATGGATTTTACAGACACCAATAACTGATCAAATGTAACATGCTTTTTGTTTTGTTTTTTAAATATCGCTTTTTACAAAAAAAACTCTGTTGTGTGTAACTTCAACTAGTCCTGCAATTGTTATATAAACAATAGAGCTGTCAGAATTGATGCGTTAATGCATGTGATTAATTTAAGTTTAACGCATAAATTTGTCTTAATCGCGATTAACGCATTTACCGTTAATACAACATAAACCAGCATAAATACTGGTTTGAAGGGCAGAACCTTTGTAATGTGTCACACTTCACAACACACACACACGCGCGCACCAGAGCCCTTCTACCAAAGAAGTCAAGCTTAGCATGAAATAGCATAATGTGGCGGTCCCATAGACATTCTATTGGATGTACTGTCATAACACTCTAGTTGACCTTTACAATCTCTCCTATGATAGAGGAGGTATTCATCTCAGTAAATAAAAGAATCTCTGCACACACAACAGCAATTCCATGATAAAATGATGGAGAAAGAATGTCTTAATTCTACTTGATGTACAAAACGAGCCCATATGGGACTTATGATAGAAATTAGAGGTCGATCGATAACTGATAACTAAGCTGTGGAAAAGGCAGATGTAAAGAAGATCATTTTCATGGGCAAGGAAGAGGCGAGAAACCGGCTTGTCAATATAAATAATATTTTAATGAAGAACTTAAAACAAACACATAGGACAACAGACATGTCTGCTGATTAAGCTCTCTCTCTCGATCGCCGTCTGCGAGTGGCCTTTATCCCTCTTGACGGCTCAATTAGCCTGATACGTGACCGGGCGTGCGTAATCACGCGCCGGTCCTGCCCTCCACCGTGCCACAGCAGATAACCGATTAATCGACCTATCATTTTTTTTTATTATTGATTTGAATAATAAGAATAATTCTTACATATATATATATATATAGCACTTTTCTAGGCACTCAAAGAACTTAGTATAGAGGGAATGTCCTCAACCACCACAAGTGTGCAACATCCTCCCGGACGATGCAACAGCAGCTATAGTGCACCAAAATGCCTACCACACACTAGCTATTGGTGGAGAGGAGACTAACACTTTCATTTAATAATAAAAAATATTTATCTTAGTCTTTCCTGACTAAGAAGGGCACAGACATTGAGGCTAGAAGAGTCCAAAATTAATAAATCCAAAAAGCAGTTTATTGTGTAACACAAAATCCCAATAATAACCAGAAACAAATGACATAACACGTGACTTTTTACTATAAACTAGCCCAATATAGACTGGGGACTCTTATTTTGAAATATCAGAGCCTTTCCTCCATTAAAATGCTCTATATATAAGTATTTACCAAATTAAGCTTTTCATATCCTATATTTTCACCAGATATGTATACTTTATTTCACCAAATGAAGTTTATTGATCAGGAATAAAAAAAATGTGGAGGAAAAAAATCTAAAATAATTATTGGTAACTATCGGCATTGATTACTTTCAGATAACCGGTAGTTCCAAAAAGCAACTATCGTCACCGATTAATCAGTAAAACTGATATATGGGTTTATCTCTAATAGAATTTTTCTACCTATGTAAGGCTCATTTTATTTAATGATCACAGAACCATGTCAAGTCTTAACTATCACCAAAACTCTTCATGTGCTCTTCATGTGGAGTTCAATGCGGCACTGGCGCTGATGCCCTAATGCGAATCATGATCACGGCTTCACGAGTGTTGTAGGAAAGTGGAGGGTTTAGAGGGCTTTGTTTAGAAACTGCTAATAAAACATTATATTGCGGGGCCTGGATGGCTCAGTGAGTACTGAAGCAGACTACCACCTCTGGAGTCATGAGTTCGAATCCAGGGCATGCTGAGTGTCTCTTGTGGCAGGGCGGAGGGCGGGGCTGAGTCGTGATGACACACACCCAGTCCCGTATCAGGCTAATCAAACCTCAGAGAGGGATAAAGGCCGATGGCAGATGGTGGTGCGAGAAGAGAGAGATCAATCACAGACATATCCTAAGCAACCAAATTGGTCCAGTTGCTAGGGAGGGTAGAGTCACATGGGGTATCCTTCAGAGGTGTATAGTAACAAGTACAAATACTTTGTTACTGTACTTAAAGGTGCAATATGTAAAAATGTTCATGTTATATGCACCTTTTTTGTGCCAATGTGTGAACGGCTTGTAACGCAACTTAAAAAATGAACCTTTCCCGGACTTCCTAGGTTGCCTATTAAAGCCTGTAGACTGATTTTCAAGCGAAGGGAGCGGGTCGCTTTTGTCGGGAAAATCCAAAGGATGTGACATTTATGCATGCTTCTGAGAGCCTTGCCTCAGTGCTTCCGCTATTCAACAGCATCAACAGACAGACTGCAACTCTAGGTAACGTTATATTAGAGATGGAATCCAGCAAAAGTCCGGCTCCTAGCACAACACTGAATTCTACACATACTCTGAATAAGCCCAAAAAAAACCATTTATCTACTGAATCCCATCTGGCTAAGCGGGAATGTGATCATGGTCGAGTGAAAACTAGAGTGAACATCGGCAGGGCATTTCTTTCAAATAATTTAAACGATCTTCTCTTTATGCTAAAAGTCAGGTTAATTAATGTCAATGTTAATCTGTAATTATTCAGCAAGGTAAACTACAATAACACATAAAATGAATGCTAGACAATGTTCAACATAATGCAAAAAGACCCATTAATTAGTGTAACAACTTGGTTATACAGAAAATATATACATCCTATTATTATAAAACAATAGCACATCGATATCTCAAAATGACAGTTGTGATTGAATCACATCAATACTGAATTGTCAACTTATTCATTATGTACAGTATATTTTATAAACAACTACTGTCATAATCCAACAAATTTAGCTAACGGCTATTGATAAAGCTGGCTAGCTAGCTAACGCCGACATAGGCTATCATATAAATGCAGTCAATGAATCATGCAAAGAAAAGTGATTACTTCAAACTACAGTCTCGCATAATCAGACCTATTTCCACACTTTGTTTTAGCCCTGTTCCATTCAAAGTTTCTAGTAAAACAGACATAACTGTGTAATTTTAATGATGCTGCCTCATCTGTCAGCATGATTCCAGTGAATCGTCTTCAGTCTCTTTGTTTTGGTTGATGCTTGTGTCCCTATGGAGTGTGTGCGCGCGATCATGAGCAACAGGTAGCTGGCTGCGGTTCATTTAACGGCCACAGGTATCATTAATAACAAGGGTTTCTGAATCTTACATACTGCACCTTTAAGTACAATTTTTTTTATATATATTTCTACTTTACTTGAGTATAAATATATTTTTGGAATTTTACTTTCACTTTCCTACAAGAGAAAATTGATACTTGCACTCCGATAAATTTCTCCAGACCCTTTCGTTTTTTTGCGACTGAACTCACAAGCGAAACGCACGCCAGATTTCGTGTTCCGTCTGTCTCCTCTGGGGAAGACAAGAAACTGCTCATGTGAGTTAATTTATTTATTTTTTCCGAATAATTAAATGTATACGTTTATGCTTAAACATTATGAAAGTTGTGAAATACGTCTAGGTTACGTATGTAACCTCCATTCCCTGATGGAGGAACGAGACGTTGTGTCGAAGAAGCGACACTAGGGGTCTCTCTTGAGTGCCGAAAATGCCTCTGATCTATGAAAAAAGGCCAATGAAAAGTTGGCAGACAGTAATTGCATACCCCACCCCTGGACATATGGTTATAAAAGCGGAGAAATACGTCGAGTTCATTTAGGATTTTTCTGTGGAGCCGGAAATGGTCTGGCCACAACAGTGGCTCGGCTCAGCGATGTGGCCGGGAGGACACAATGTCTCGTTCCCTCCATCAGGGAACGGAGGTTACAAATGTAACATAGACGTTCCCCGTCTGTTGCTTACTTTGACATTGTTTAAATCACGCCATGCGCTGAGCCGTATACGTGTTCTGCTGACACAGGAGGTATTTTACATGCAAAGGCGACCAGCTGTGTCATACTGCACATACCCTTCCCCAATACCCCGTAAAAGTCGTCGGAATCCTTCTGGTTACCCTAAACAGGGGAACGGCCTCTTTTCTCTCTATGTTTCTCTGCATAGAGCAAGAAATGCCTGGGCCCTTACATACATCGAGGGAAGGGTGTATTACCCAGTTTCCTATTCTTTCAGGGGGAAAAGACCCTGCGGAGACCACACCTGCCCAGGAAGGGGGAGATAAAGTGGCGAAATACATCACATAGGCCTCTTGGGTCACATGTGGGACAATGGCGCAGTGGTAGATCCAGCCTCAAGGAGGGGGGAGTTGCTACAACACGTCGACCGGAGGGCAGCTGGGACTGTCTAAGGGAGACGCGGGTCCACACGTAAGGGGACCGTACTGTGGAAAATACAAACAGGGAGAGTCCAAGCAGGAGTCCTGACCTGTGGAGCACCTATTCCAATACAGGGTAGATTAAGTACCTGCAGTGGATCAGGTCGGCGAGTTCCTCTGCTGAACTGCGGACCCAAAGGGCTAAAGGGCTGCTTAGCAGTTTCCACTGACTTAACTGCACACATCTGTGGGTCTTCAGCCCAGGAAGAACACCAATTTGCGAACAAGCGCCACTTCAGGGCGTAAAGTTGCCTGGTAGAGGGGGCTCTGGCTTGGTTGATCGTGTCTACGACGGCAAGTGGTAGACCAGCTAGATCTTCCACGTCCCATCCAGGGGCCAGACGTGGAGGTTCCAGAGGTCTGGGAGCAGATGCCAGTTCGTGCCCCGTCCCTGAGAAAGAAGGTCTTTCTTCAGGGGAATTCACAAGGGAGGGGCTGTCGTGAGGAGTACGAGGTCCAAGAACCAGGTCCGGGTGGGCCAGTACGGAGCCACTAGGGTGACTTGTTCCTTGTCCTCCCTGACCTTGCACAGCACCTGGGGAAGAAGGCTCACTGGGGGAAATGCGTACTTGCGCAGCCCCACTGGCCAGCTGTTTGCCAGTGCGTCTGCCCCGAGGGGAGCCTCTGTTCGGGCATACCAGAGCGGCCAGTGGGAGGTCTCTTGGGAGGTAAACAGGTCTACCTGGGCCTTGCCGAATCATTCCCAAATCAGCTGGACCGACTGAGGGTGGAGCCTCCACTCTCCACCGGGCAAGCGTTGTCATGACAGCGCATCTGCTACCACATTGAGATTGCCATTTAAGCTGCCGCCTTTCTTGGGTACGATGAAGTAAGGGCTGTAGAAACCCTTCTTCATCTCGGTTGGAGGTACAGGCTCTACCGCGTCTTTGAGTAAGAGAGTAGCGATTTCCACACGCAGGGATTTGGCATGCTCACCATGTACTGTGGTAAAGTGGACGCCCGCGAAGGGGGGCGGAGACCTGGCAAACTGAATTAAACGAGTCGGATGGTCCAGTCCAGCCAGCGTGATGGGTTGGGAAGTGAAAGCCACGCATCCAAGCTCCGTAATAGGGGCTTCAAGGGACGATTATTTTTTACGTACCCGGCGAGGCTTTGCAGCGGGGCGGAGCAGGTAATACGGCATTAGGAGGCGAGGACGTGTCCAGAGGCTCTGGTGCTGAGAAAAGACTCAAAGCACTTACCTTGCTCCGCACACCCATATTTACCGTGCCCAATACTCTAAACGTCCTATCCTGTATGCCTTTTGCAGAATCCTCACATTGCTCTTACTTTGCTCAGGTGATATTGAATTGAATCCTGGCCCTGTAGCTAATAATGCCATTTTAACATCCCCAGGAGCCCTCATATGTAGACTTCTGTAATAGTAATAATTTGAAGTTTATGCACATTAACATCAGAAGCCTACTTCCTAAAATGGATTTATTTGTTGCCCTTGCACACTCAACCAACCCTGATATCTTAGCAGTTTCTGAGTCCTGGCTCAGGAAATCTAGTAAAAATTCAGAAGTCTCAATCCCGGAATATAATATTTATCGTCAAGATAGAACCAATAAAGGAGGCGGAGTCATTTTTTATTGTAGACAAGCTTTACAATGCTCTGTCATTTTATCTAGGTCTCTGCCGAAACAGTTTGAGGTCTTAATTCTGCAAATCCACCTTTCTAGAAACAGGTCTCTGACTGTAGCTACTTGTTATAGACCCCCCTCTGCGCCCAGTTCTGCCCTAGACAATCTATGTGAACTGATTGCTCCCCACTTATCTTCTGAGTTTTCATTGTTGGGCGATCTAAACTGGGATATGCTTAATGCTTCATCCAATTTATTATCCAAACTTGATGCTCTTAATCTCACGCAAATCATTAATGAACTCACTAGATACAACTTAAAATCTGCTAACAAGGGCACCCTCATAGATATTGCCCTAACTAATATGCCCACTAAATACATCTCAGGTGTCTTTAGCCAAGACATCAGCGATCACTGCATAATTGCATGTGTTCGTAATGGGTCTGCAATCAAAAGACCTCCTCTTATCATTAACAAACGTTCTCTAAAACATTTCTGCGAACAGGCCTTTCTGTTTGATCTAGCCCAGGTACCCTGGAATGATATCAATCTTATCCCTTCAGTTGAGGATGCCTGGTCATTCTTTAAAAATGCATTTGTAGCTGTCCTAAATAAGCATGCCCCTTACAAAAAGCTCAGAACTAAAAGTAGGTACAGTCCGTGGTTCACTCCAGAACTCACTGCCCTGAGCCAACATAAGAACATTCTGTGGCGTATGGCATTAGTGTCAAAAAACCCTCGAGACCGGCAACTATTTAAGGAAGCCAGAAATCGATACACACAGGCGGTCAGGAATGTTAAGGCTAGCTTTTTCAAACAGAAATTTGCCAACTGCAGCACTAATTCTAGAAAGTTTTGGGATACAGTAAAATCTATGGAGAATAAGAATACCTGCGCACAGCTGCCCACAGCTCTGAAGATAAATAATACTATTACCACTGACAAGCCCTACATGGTTGAGAACTTTAATAAGCATTTTGCTATGGTTGGTCGTGCTTTTCATTTGGCGAACCCGACCCTAATTAATAGCTCCTCACCCTCTGTAGCACTTAGCAAAAACCTCCCACATTTCTCTATTGCCCATGTCCAGATAGCCGATGTTCTAAGGGAGCTGCAGCTTCTTGACCCCTTCAAATCATCAGGATTAGACAATCTGGACCCTTCCTTTTTAAAGTTGTCTGCGGACATTATTGCTACTCCCATCACCAGTCTTTTTAACCTTTCTTTCATCTCATCAGAATTACCGAAAGATTGGAAAACTGCTGCAGTAATTCCATTATTTAAAGGAGGGGATAGTTTAGACTCAAATTGCTATAGACCAATTTCTATCCTCCCCTGCCTTTCAAAGGTCTTCGAAAGAATTATTAATAAACAAATCATCCACCATTTCGAATCTCATCACAGTCTTTCTGACATGCAATCTGGTTTTCGAGCCGGTCATGGATGTACTTCAGCCACACTTAAAGTCACAAATGACATCATAACTGCTATTGATCAAAAACACTATTGCGCAGCAGTTTTTATTGACTTGGCCAAGGCCTTTGATTCTGTCAATCACAACATTCTAATTGATAGATTAAAGAACCTAGGTTTCTCAAATGATTGCCTTGCTTGGTTCACAAATTATTTCTCTGTTAGGTTTCAATGTGTTAAGTCAGAGGGCTTACTCTCCAGTCCTCTGGCTGTCTCCATAGGGGTGCCTCAGGGTTCAATTCTCGGGCCGACTTTATTTTCTGTATATATCAATGATGTTGCTCTTGCTGCAGGTGACTCTATGATCCACATCTATGCAGACGATACCATCCAACATTGTGTTAAAAAACCTCCAAGAAAGGTTTACTAATATTCAACACTCCTTTCATTCCCTTCAACTGCTTCTAAATTCTAGAAAAACTAAATGTATGCTTTTCAATCGATCTCACACTTTACCTGATTGTCCAACAAGCATTACCACACTAGATGGGTCCGTAATAGAGCAGGTCGACAATTATAAATACCTAGGGGTCTGGTTAGACTCCTCACTCTCTTTCCAGACCCACATTAATCAGCTTCAGACTAAAATTAAATCTAGGATTGGCTTCTTATTTCGTAATAAAGCCTCTTTCACTTTCCCAGCCAAACTTGCTCTTGTGAAAATAACTATCCTTCCAATTATTGACTTTGGTGATATAATTTATAGAACCGCTTCTAATTCTCTCCTTAGAAAATTAGATGTTATATATCATAGTGCTATCCGTTTTGTCACCAATGCTCCATATAACACCCATCATTGCAACCTCTACAGTTTAATCGGCTGGCCATCACTACATACACGGCGTCAAACACATTGGTATCATCTCATTTACAAATGTTTTCTGTGTAATACCCCACCCTATCTAAGATCATTAATTTCCAGAGCAACCCCCTCTATGAACCTTCGTTCAAGCAGGTATATCACTCTGATGCCTACTAAAGCCCGTACTTCTTTTGGCTGCCTTTCAGTTCTCTGCTGCTAATGATTGGAATATACTTCAAAAATCTTTGAAGCTTGAATCCATTGTCCCGTTAACTACCTTTAAATTACTGTTAGCAAATTTATTGTCTGACCATTGTACATGCTAACATTGTACACTTTTTGCACTATTTGTACAAAATTGTAAATGTCTTGTAATTTTTTTAATTTCTTTGTTTGTAATTATATGTGCAACTTTATGTTTTTTGTACCTCGACGCTTTTGTCTTGGCCAGGTCGCCATTGTAAATGAGAAAGTGTTCTCAATGTGCTAACCTGGTTAAATAAAGGTTAAATAAAAATAAATAAATAAATAAAACCCGGCAGGGGGCGGGTTAGTGACTGAGGAGGAAGTCCGACGGAGGACTCGTCAGAACTGGCCGGCTGGGGAACAGTCGTGGGGCTGAAGGCGGGGGGTCCACGTCCAGCATGCCGGGACTGTTGAGATCTGGCGGCAGAGTGCCGTGAGAACGGCATTTGCAGGCCAGGTGACCCAGAGACAAAGGTAATAGCTCTGATATTGAGAATGTGGGTACCACAGACCCTGGCAAATGAAATAACTTCAACAAAAGATTCTCCTCCCGGCCCTCCACTGGGAGACGGAGGGGTCTGTTTACCAGCTCCGGAGCTAACGTTTTGGTCTCTGGTTCGACCATCTCAGGAACGCCTAGGAGCCTTCTGGGTCCTCGAGGGGGTGCTTGACGTGGGGGCTGAGAGCTGGGTGAAGAAACAGATGGAGGCCATTTCGCACATCCTGCCCCTGCCGCAAGCCTGCTGACATGGGCCATACCCTGTATGCTCGCCGAGAGTGTCCTCCTTGCCGCAGGAAAGGACACTGCTGGGCAAAGTCTTCGACTATGTCGCCGAAGAGGCCGAACTGGGAGACAGGGGCGTTGAGGAAGCGAACCTTGTCGGTCTCACGCATCTCGACCAAGTTCAGCCAAATGTTACGTTCCTGGACCACGAGTGTGGCCATCACCTGCCCGAGTGACTGCGCTGTGACCTTCGTGGCTCTGAGGGCGAGGTCGGTTGCTGAGCACAGTTCCTGCAACACGTCGGTATCAGGGCTACCCCCGTGCAGATCTTTAAGTGCCTTGGCCTGGTGGAGCTGCAGGAGGGCCATGGCATGCAGGGCGGAAGCGGCATGTCCGGCAGCGCTGTAGGCTTTGGCCCTCAATGACCTTTTGGCGTTCAATGACTTTTGGCGTCCAACAGGCCTTGGAGGGGAGCACAGGGTGACCCCGCCAGGTGGTAGGGTTTCCGGGGCACAGGTGGAGCGCAAGAGCCCTCTCCACCTGGGGAATCGCCGTGTACCTGTGGCCCGCTCTGCCGTCAAGGGTAGCGAGAGTGGATGTGTGAGTGGCTTTGTGACGAGTGGAGAGGTGTGCTCTCCACGAGGACGTCAGCTCATCATGCACTTCTGGGAAAAAGGCTGTGAGCGGCGCCCAGACCCCAGGAATCAGTCATCCAACCGCGAAGGCTGTGGGGAGGATGGAGGGTTCCAGTCCAGACCCACGCTGGCAGCGGCCCGGGAAAGCATGTTGGTCATCTGCGCGTAAGCCTCAGCCTGGGCGTGCTGGCCTGAAGGCGGCAGCCCAGGGGAGTCATCCACGTCAGACGCCGCGCTCTCCGATGCAGCGGCGAGCTCATCCACCTCGAGCTCTAGAGGATAGGCAGGCTGGCTGTGAGGCGAGCCGCTGTTGCCTCGAGCACGGACGGGATTCAATGAGCGTGCTGGGGGGCGGGTGGTCCGAGGGGGCGTACACGGCGGAGCTGCACCCGCTGCCATCTCCAGATCGCCTCCATCGCCAGCTGCATCGTCCTCAATCCCATGGGAAGAAGGAGCAATGCGGGTGGCTGCTGGAGTGGCGTGCTTCCTATTGAAAGCTGCGACCACAATGTTGCCATGGTCATGGTCTCACAGTGAGAACATGCACCGTCCACAAACGCTGCCTCGGTGTGATCAACACCGAGAAACACGAGACAACGCCTGTGGCCGTCAGAAGCGGAGAGCACTCTACCTTATCCAGGAACTACACAGGGGCGGAATGGCATCTTTATAAAGACGCGTCCTGATTAAGGACGTTCAAAGCCGCTGTGCAAATGCTCTTTTAGAGGAAAATACTCTTTTATAGAGAAATTCACTCTTTTAAATAGACTCTTTTAAGCTTTCTGCGCTGTCGAAGTGCCCAGGGGCAAGCTGCACTGCCGTGCAGAGAAGGAGAAAAGCCAGAGGAACAGAAGCAGGAACAGGTGTGCGACTCGCAGCTGACTGCATGCACGACCATCGACTCCGAAGAAAATTTCTGAACTCGATGTATTTCCCCTCTTTTATACCCGTATGTCCAGGGGCGGGGTATGCAAATACTGTCTGCCAACTTGACTACACAACGTCGAAGTGAGCGACAGATGGGAAAAATTAACATTCTGATGTGACTTGAATGTACCATTACATTTACATTTATGCATTTAGCAGACACTTTTATCCAAAGCGACTTACAGTGCACTTATTACAGGGACAATCCCCCTGGAGCAACCTTGAGTTAAGTGCCTTCTCAAGGACATTGTTGGTGGCTGTCGGAATCGAACCGTCAACCTTCTGCTTAACATTTCTTTGCTTTAACCCACTACGCCACCACTACTCCCTAATTAAGGGGATGGTTCATTTAATAATGAAAATTCTCTCATAATTTTCTCACCCTCATTTGATCCAAGATGTGCATGACTTAATTTTTCTTTTCCTGCAGAACACAAACAAAAAACGATTTTCAGGAGAATATTACTGTTATGTAAGTCAATTCAATTTAAGTGAATGTTGGCCAGACCTTTAAAGCTCCAGAAAGCACATAAATGCAGCATAAGAGTAACCCATAAGACTCTAGTGGTTTCATCAATGTCTTCTGAATGGATGAAATTGGTCTCTGGGTGAGAATAGACCAAAATATAACTATTTTATCGACTACAAATTTTGTAGTAGTCTTCATAGCAGTCTTCTTGGCGATCAGGATTTCAAGTTCGTTTACACTTCCTATAGCGCCACCTAGGTGCGCAACATTCATCAAGCACTAGAAAGTGAAATCAAGCTTGAAATCATGATCGTGCCTAGAGATTGCAATGGCAAGATCTACAGTGAAAATGAGTTACAATTTGGTTTGTTTTCACCCAAAACCAACTGAATTACTTCAGAGGATATGGATTTAACTTCTGTAGTAGTATGGATAACTTTATGCTCCCTTATTGTGCTTTTTGTAGCTTGAAATGTCTGGCCATCATTCACTTGCATTGAATTAACTTATAGAGCTGAAATATTCTTCTAAAATCTTTGTTTGCATTCTGCATATGAAAGAAAGTCATACATATCAATAAGCACCACCAATCAAATAAGTTGCCATGGGTTTAATGCAGGGCTGATAGTCGACCAAACATTAGTCTATGAGAAGAGTCTTTGTTGACCAAGTTTTGATTGGTTGGTTGGCCGCAGAAAAAAAAAAACTCTACAGGAAAACGACAAACACTAGTATTACTGTTAGTTGGACGCTAGGTGGTACTATGGGGTAATATTCGTTAACTAGGGTTCCCCGTCTGTCACTCACTTCGACGTTGTGTTGAAGAAGCGACACTAGGGGTCTCTATTAAGTGCCGAATATACCTCTGATCTATGAAAAAAGGCCAAAGAGAAGATGGCAGACAGTATTTGCATACCCCACCCGAATACGTCAAATTCATTCAGAAATTTTCTTCTGAGACGATGGTTGTACTGCAGCGAGCTGCGAGTCACACACCCCTTCCTGTTCCTCTGACGGTCTCTGCTGTTGGATCTACGGCGCACTACAGCGGCTTTCTCCTTCCCTGCATGGCAGTGTAGCTTGCCCCTGGGCACTTCGACAGTGCAAGAGCAAAGACGAGTATTAAAAGAGTGATATTTCTTGTAAAAGAGTATTTTCCTCTAATAGAGCAATACGCAGCGGCGTTGAACGTCCTTTTCAGGATGCGTTTTTGTAAAGATGCCATTCCACCCCTGTGTAGTTACTGGATGCGGTAGACTACTCTCCGCTTCAGACGGCCACAGGCGTTGTCTCGTGTGTCTGGGCAGCGATCACACCGAGGCAGCGTTTGTGGATGGTTCGTGTTCTCACTGCGAGGGCATGACCATGGCAACGTTGGGGTCGCAGCTTGCTTTCAGTAGAAAGCACGCCACTCCAGCCGCCCCCCCATGAAGGTATCTTTACTTTTACTTAAGGATGACAAATGGATACTTTATACAACACTGGTAGCCTCCTTGTGGTCACTATTATGTGTTGTTCTCACTCTCGGTGGGTCGTTGTGCGTGGATGCCACAGATAATAGCGTGAAGCCTACACACACGCTCAACAAGCCACGTGATAAAATGTGCGTATTGACGGTCTCAGACACGGAGGCAGCTGAGATTCATCCGCTGCCACCCGGACTGAGGCGAGTTACTACGCCACCAAGAGGACTTTGAGCACACTGGGAATTGGGCTTACCAAATTGGGGAGAAAAGGGGAGAAAAAATAAATAAAAACAATTCACATTTCCTAAGATGGAAATAAATGCATTTTGACAGAAAAAGAAGTATATATATATACGTATATATATACTCTAAATATCTAAGTCCCTCATTTCACCTGTTGTGGATTGCTCAACTGGAAACATCTTCGTCTCAGATCATGCCCTGGTGAGTTTAGAGGTGTTGTCTCATACGGAGAAAAAAAAATCATCTAGTTTACATCTTAAGTATCCCTTTTGCAAAATCCTGAATTCCAGCAAATGTTAAAGGCTGAAATCAATATATTGAGACCAACTGGTCCTCAGTATCCTCTGGTGGCGTTGCTTGGGAGGCACTTAAAGTGGTTCTTAGGGGTCGGATCATACAGTATGACTCATTCATCATAATGTCCAAAGCACGAGAACTTGTGGAGTTGGAAGGGAATATTAAAAGTGCAGAGGCAGAGCTGAAGCGCCAAATGTCGTATGATGGCCTCAGAGAATTGACCCGATTGAAATACAGATATAATACTATTTTGTCATGGAAGGTGGAGTTTTGGCTAATCAGGGCAAGACTCCAGGACCAGATGGCTTTGCCGCTGAATTTTTATAGATCTTTTTATATAGAAGTTTATACGGAATCATTAAAGAATGGAAAGCTTCCGCCAACCATTACACAAGCCTGGATCAGTCTGATATTTAAATAGGACCAAGATCCAAGCAAGTGTAAGAGTTACCGTCCAATTTCCATGATCCAGCTAGATGTTAAAATATTTTTAAAAATTTTGGCTAATCGATTAAGTGAAGATATGACTATATCTTATAGAATAAATATAGATCAGGAGGGGGTTTATTCAGGGCCCTAGCTCTTCTGATAACATTAGACATTTCATATGTGGAATAACACTCTTCTGGGATAGTTTGTTGATGAATCTGCATGTTCTTTGTTTTTCATTCTGCCTATTGACTGGAGTTTGTTTTATAGATTATTTTCTGTAGTGTAATTCTGTCTCACAAAATTTGTATAGAAGCACCGGACTTGAGCAATCCGACGGCAAATTTGTCACGGGGACTCTCGTCGGCATACACGGACTTTTTGAGTTGGATGCTGGTCACATGTTTTTTTTTCTGTTTGTTTGATTCTGGGCTAAGATTCATGGCCTAATGGCCGCTGCCATTCTGGTCGCTGCCATCTCACATTACGCCAAAAAGGTGTTTGTTATGGTAGAATGGGATTATTTTTTAGATTTAGGGTTTGGGAGTATATTTATTGGATGGATTAAGTTACTTTATAGACACCTGGTAGCGGTGGAACAAACAAATTGATTACTTCAGATTATTTTACTCTGGATAGGGGCGCCTAGCAGGGTTGCCCTCTTTTATATTATTGTTCTGTCTTGCCCTGGAACCATTAGCAGCTGCGATAAGAAAGGAAGATGATTTTCTAGGGGTGGTGGTGGGAGGTATGGCACATAAGGTTTTGTTTTATGCAGATAATATTTTATTATTCATCTCCGACCCCACTACATCTATGCCTTGCCTCCACAGAATTATTAACTCCTTTTCTAAGATCTCAGGATATAGAGTTAATTGGTCTAAATCCGAAGCTTTGGCTCTGACTGCATTTTTCTGATTTAGTCAGAGTTCATATTGACCCTTTATTAAAAAGGTTTTCGAGGTTTTTCTGATGTGGACAGGTGGGCTTCACTACATTTATCTATGACTGGGAAGGTTAATGTTATAAAAATGAATTGTATTCCAAAATTCAACTACCTACTATAGTCTCTCCCCATTGAAGTTCCCCTCTTTTATTTTAAATAATTTTATAGTATAGCTAAATCCTTTATCTGGAATGCTAAACGTCCTCGGATGCATTTTAATGATTTACACAGGCCAATTGACAAAGGTGGGTTAGGTCTCCCCAAGATTTTGTTTTACTATTTTGCTTTTGGTCCCTTCCACCTCCCACGTCCCCTCCCTGGCTCTTTATTGAAAAGGAGGTCCTTGCCCCTATCTTGCCACTGTAACATCTTTCTACCAAGCTGCCTGGAGAATTAAAGACACATCCCGTTATCTAACACATGCATTTAGTGTGGACAAAAGTTTCCTGCGTATTCAATTTGGACATTTACCTGAAAAGGAGGAGGGCGGGGCCAGGCCTTGACTATGCACGGCCGGCCCCCAATCGGGCTAATCACCCGAGGAGAGGGATAAGTGCAACAAGATGCAGCAGTTTGGGAGAGAGAGAGCTACAGGCAGCTGCCCTGTATGTGTTTATGTTTTTGTGTTTGAGTTTATTAAAACATTCATTTGATGCTTAGTCTGGTTCCCGCCTCCTCCTTTCCATTGAAACCTGTTACATTTGTGCCGAAGACCGGGAAGGAGGAGGGATGTGCCGTTGTAGAGTCATTGCCACTACCATCCACCCAAAGGAGCATCTGCAGCTATCCACCGGGGGATGGTGGAGTTGCTACTGGCCTCCTGGATGCGGAGGAACAGCCGCCATCCGCGAGAGGAGGAGGGGCTCACATGGAGCCATTGGGCCGCTGCCAGGGGCGGAGGAGTTCCCTACCAGCCGCCGTAATGCAGAAGAGGGTGTTCTGTCCACCAGTGGTCGGATGACTACATTTACATTGACATTTATGCATTTGGCAGATGCTTTTATCCAAAGCTACTTACAGTGTACTTATTACAGGGACAATTACCCTGGAGCAACCTGGAGTTAAGTGCCTTGCTCAAGGACACAATGGTGGTGGCTGTGGGGATCGAACCAGCGACCTTCTGATTACAAGTTATGTGCTTTAGCCCTTTAACCACCACTAGTCCTAGCTCGGGTCTGCCTGGGGAGGAGCGGCTGTTGTCCGCCAGAGGGTGGAGGAATGATCAATGACCAGGCAACGACGTGTCTGGGAACCGGCGAGTACGTTTTTTCTCTCTCTCCTCTCTCTCTCTCTCTCTCTCTCTCTCTCTCTCTCTCTCTCTCTCTCTCTCTCTCAATTTCGGTTGGCCTTTCCCTCTCCTCTTTTTGTTGTTTTGTTTTTACCTCCCCTTGTCTCCCTCCCAGGTTGTGGAAGGCGGGGCCGGTAGGGCAGCCAGAAAGGAGGGGGAATGTACGTAATGGCGGGGGTTCCCCGGCCTGAGGCAAAGGAGGGAGGTGTGTGACAAGGAGGAGGGTGGGGCCGGGCTGTGACTACACACGCCCTGACCCCAATCGGGCTAATCAGCCAATGAGAGTGGTAAGTGCAGCGAGATGCGTCAGTTCGGGAGAGAGAGAGAGTTACAGGCAACTGCCCTGTATGCTTTTATGTTATTGTGTCTTTGTGTTTAAATTTATTAAAGATATTAATTTGATGCTTCATCCGTTTCCCACCTCCTCCTTTCCATTGAACCCTGTTACAACCTGAACGTTGCTGCAACTATTTGATTAAACCCTAAATTGTGCATTAACAAGTCCCCTTTTGCTGCACAGAATGGATTTAGAAGGGAATTGCTACGCTGGGTGACCTGTATGAAAATGGAGTGTTGAGATCCTTTGAAATATTATAAAGTGGTTTGGGATTCCCAAATCTCAATTCTTAAGGTCCTAACCGTTGTGCCATCTACTTTATATCAAATTTGGGTGTAGTGTGCAGCCCCCTGAAGCGGCAGACTCTCTTGAGATGGTGCTTGCTGCTTTTGGAAAGGGTCACGAGGCTTCAGCGTACAATTCTGGGCTAATTCAGAGTCTAGGGGATGGGATTTTAACATCTCTTTAGACGTTATGAGAGAGAAACTGAGAGAGAGACTTGAATTTAGTACTGGAGGATGAGAAATGGGGTAGGATTTTTAAAAATGTCGTCTATGTCTAGGGATGCACCTCGTCCAATTTAAGAATCTGCATCGTTTTTATTGGAATCACTCTTGATTGTATAGGCTTGGCCTTAAAGACACACTTGCTGGCAATGCCAGTTGGAGGATGTGGACATAGCCCATGTTTTTTGATTCTGTACTAAGATTCAAGAGTTTTGGTCGTGGGTTATGTCTGTGAGGTCTTGAGCACTCAGATTTTTTTCTGCCCCAGACTTTGTATTGTGGGTGATGGGGTAGGTATTAACATAGGGGACAAAAACCAGCACGATGATCGGCAGGAAGGTGATTCTTGGGGGATGGAATTCGGAATTCGGTCATGGAGTATTTTCTTTGAACTGTCTGTTTATATGTGTGTCTGTTGTTATTCATTATCTGACCACTTGGGGGGTAACATATTGATAAAAGTTGATTCCATGTTTTCATGAGTTGTTTGTGTTTAATTTGAATTTGGAATCAATAAAAAATTGTTAATTATTAAAAAAAAATAATACTTGTAGTAGAGTGTGTGTGGTTGGTAGTGGTGGTTAGCACAAAGGAAATGGTAAACCATAATTTCCTAATTTCCTAATTTAATTTTATGAGCCTAATTTAATTTTATTTATGGATATTTTTATTTGTTGTTTTACTTTTTGCATTGCTTTGAGAAGATGATAAGTTTTGTGTGGAAAGTTATAACAATAATCAACAACACAACACAAAGGAAATGGTAAACAGTATGGGAGTCCTTGGACTCTGCTCTCATTTTACTGGTTAATTTACCAAGACTAAATGCTGCATGTCTGATAAAAGTATTTTAAAGGAAGGATTTGTGCCCATGACCTCACTGGGAGGATTAATAACCACTGTATTTAATCACAAGCTGGAGAAATTCCCTGGTTCATTTAAACATTCAGCTGAGGGCTGCGATGTCTGCAATGCTATATGGAACTGCTTTGAAGTTGTTAGCTACTGTTCAAAATGGCCTGACTCTTCATTTTTGTCAGGCAATTTATTTTATACCATATCACTTGTTGGTGAGTGGGATTTTATTTAATTTCCATAAACAGCATGTGCTTTCTTTAGCAGGTTGTCAAAGGGGTGTTTTTATTATCTTTTTTTTCATTAATAATCTATTTATTTTGCCCTATACTAATGTGTTATTTTCCATCCTAAAGGCTGCCATCTTCACAAATCTAAAGTTAAATAAATGCAGCCTGAAAAATTGGAGGGTACACCATATTTTAAGTCATAAACATACTTTTCTCCAATCCAGATCAAATGTTTAAATTGGTCTTGGTATTTCAATCAAAGTGGATGAGTCATCTTATAGAAGCCTTTACAGAAGAAAATTAACACTCTTTCATAGCTCAAGAGTCTAAATTTTTGTTTGTGTTTCATTTGATTATCAGCTTTATCGAATATTTTTCACCTAAAATTCTGATGTAGAAATAAAAGTAACCAAAAATGAGGCAGTTGTTTACACACAAACAATATACATATGATATGACATTTGTGGATAGCATAACTACAGATAAGTGGGTTGTGGGAGAATTTGTTAAGCATCTTATCTTAGATAAGAAGATAAGAAAGGATTTGATTAGATTCGAAATTTTGGAGTCATATTGAAATCTCTGACTTCAAATCTTAGCACACTTTTTGATATTGTTCCGATCTTTTCTGCAACTTTAAAGGAGACACATGGGAGATTACTGTGCTCTTTTTCTCAGGATAAATCCAAGCAGCAGGAGTCTCCGCTTCCTCTCAATTAAAGGGGTCAAGTCATGAGGAATAACATTTTCCTTAATATTTTGACATATATGAGGTCAATGTGCTATAAAAACATACTGCAAGTTTCAGAACTTCAAATATCCTCTCCAGCTCAAAAAGAGCATTTATTGTTTCCACCCTGCAATATCACCTAATTTTGAAATGACCACCTCCTTATGACGTACAAGATAGGAGTCATTTGCATAGTTCCCATCTCCACAACATATGTAACTGGTTGTGGAAAATCTTTGCTTAGCCTTCTAAAGGATCACAATGTAAGAATGAATGGCTAATTTAAACAAAGTTCCTTAATTATCAATGTGAGATTATATGTTTGGATTTTTTTTGGATTCATGGATTAATTCTTCAGAGAACCAATGATTCAGGCTTTGCAAAGAAACTTTTATTGAAAGATGTAGCATTGGCAACAAGATTGGAAAAACCAATAATGCTGATGAGCATTGATGGGCAGTAGCTTCGCTACAAATATCAAAGCTATTAGCTTAACTACATTCTGAGTAGCAAGGTGGTAGCTTCACTAGTTTTTAAATCAAGTAGCTTTCAGTAGCAAAGCTATAATTTTGATTAGGTAGCTGCATAGCTTTGACAAAAGCCACACCGCTATATCATACATCACACCGGTGTTTACTACTGACAGTTTTGAATCAGAACTAAAGATGTCCGACTCACAAATGCATTGCAATGAGTCGGTTCGTTACAATGAATTGTACACAGCTGAAAGTTATTTGGATTGTTAAATGAAGCTTAACATAGTCTTTGTGTTTGTTTTTGCGTTGACACAGTATGCAATAAACTGGCATGCCTTAAGGTCAATATTAGGTCAAAAATGGCAAAAAAAAAATCAGTCAATCATTGTTTTGAGGAATGAATGCTTGAAATTGCCAAAATGCTTAAAATTGTTTGATACTATCATACAAAGGCTAAAGTACACTACAGTTTTCAAAGACAAAGGGCAACTGGCTCTAACAAGGACAGAAAGAGACATGGAATTCCAGATGTAGTTGAGTTCCTACGAAAAAGAATGTCTCGGTTGGCTGGCCATACTCTCTAGCAGCTGCATAGGCAAGAGGATAAGTACATCAGAGTCTCTAGTTTGAGAAATGGATGCCTCAAATGTCCTCAGCTGGCAGCTTCATTGAATTCTACCCTCTCAACACCAGTTTTATGTACAACAGTACATAAGAGAGAGAGAGAGAGAGAGAGAGAGAGAGAGAGGAGAGAGACTCAGTGGTGCAGGCCTGATGGGAAGAATTTGAAAGAAAAAGCCACTTTGGAAACAGAAAAACAAAAAGAAAAGGTTAGAGTGGGCAAAGAAACACAGACATTGAACAACAGATAATCAGAAAAGAGTGTTATGGATCTTAACTCCATTGAGCTTTTGTAGGATCAGCTAGACTGAAAGGTGCGTGAGAAGTGCCCAACAAGACAGCCACATCTATGGCAAGTGCTACAGGAAGCGTGGGGTAAAATGTCACTTGAGTATCTGGACGAACTGACAGCTAGAATGCCAAGGATCTGCAAAGCTGTCATTGCTGCATGTGAAGGTTTTTTTTTGAAGAGAACACTTTGAAGTAGTTTAAGAAGTTAAATATTTTTTAATTAGTAATAGTAATTTTTCACATTATTAATGTCCTGACTATACATTGTGATCAGCTGAATGCCACTTTGAGAATAAAAGTACCAATTTCTATCCATAAAATAAAAATCTGTACATTATTCCAAACGTTTGGCCGACAGTGTCAATTGGAACATATGTTCTTTCTCTATGTTCATATCTATTATTGCCTGGACTGAGTGTTGTAGGGGATTTTGTAAATCTGTAAAATGTAAAATTTGCAAAAAAAAACGTTACTAACATCATAAGTGAACCTCAAAGAAGAAAAGAAAATGTGCAATAATTTGCTTCATGGAGTGATTTAATATTTCCCTCCTAAAGAGTGACAGCTGCAAAAGTGCTGTTTAGATTGTACGTGCTATAGTGGGAAATTTACCACACAGTGTTTATTTCCCATTACAGCACTCACCATTATTGTTTGACTTTAAGGAAATATTACATAACAATTTTTTAACAGACAGATGTCTGTGTGTTTTAGCACAACATTTCATTCGTATTCAGTGCATACTCTAAAGAGTATTCAAACTACCTGTTAAAATTAAGTGTTTTTGGCAAACGCGTAGTCTTGCTTTGTGAGTTTCTTAACAAAAATACTCAGTGATTTACCATTAATAGTCACTCATTACTGAAAGTAAGGCATTACATTTTATGCAATTAATAGTTTAAGAAGCAAAAGGGTTCTAAATAAAGTTTGGATGAAGTGCATTTGTTAATGGTGTGTAATTATTTTATAATAAAATACATTCTCCTATCCAAGCTTAATATGCAGAAACAACAAGATGTAAGCCTTTCATAGGTTGATTGCCCTTAAAAGTTTGTGCCACTATTAATACATTGGTCTGTTTGTTTGAGCATCTCGCCAGCCAAACACAGCAGCTGATTGAATTATGCAATTCCATTTGGTGATGCTAGTGGTGCAGAAATAACACACTTCAGCTTTAAAGGATAAAAAAAAAAATTAAATACATAACTCTGCTGCCTTAATCTGAGCTATACAGAGCACACCACCGACAAACGAATGGCCTTAAAAAATAGGATCCATAGAAACGGCAAATGCACAGGTTTAAAAAGTAGATTCCCCAGATCAACATTAAACCCCAAATTTGCATTTAAATCAAATGTGAAACTCCTCAGAGCATTGCATGGCCTAGCGATGAGGCTCATTTGAAAGAACCTTTCCCTGTTCTTATTACTCTCTCCATTACACTTAAAGCACTATACTGGGAGAAACGTAGGTGCTGGTGGTGACCCTCCTCTCATCTGGGAGATGGTCTCTAGTGTTAATTCAATCTTCACACTGGAGACTGCTCACTCAGTGAGATCTGTTTTTCAAAAATGGGGAAAGTTTGAAAGACCCTCTCTGTTTTCAGGTGGCTGAGTCGGCACCTGACTTCCAATGGATCCCTCAATTTTGAGCCAGCAAGATTGAGTGTACCTTGTGAGGAGTGATATATCTGTGATGGGTGAAAAAGAATTTCCTGCCACTCTGATTATTATCTTGCACTATTGGAAAATAGGTGTTAAAGGAGTAGTTCACCCAAAAATTTAAATGCTCTCATCATATGCTCATCCTCATGCCATCCCACATGTGTATAACTTTCTTCTGCTGAACACAAATGAAGATTTTTAGATGAATATCTCAGCTCTGTAGGTCCATACAATGCAAGTGAATGGGTGCCAAAATGTTGACACATCCCTTCCAAACGTTTGGTGATAATGAAGAAAACATTAATAAGCTTTACTGACTTCAAGTCTGTGCTCATTGCTTTTATAATCACTGTTAATTTAATATGGACCCTTTTCACTCTATTAATGCACTTTCTTAATGATTCATCAGTGCACATTACTCCGATCCATTTACATTAATCTTTTATCAAAAAGATTTTATCAAAAATGTTCCCTTTTTCAACCCCACCCTTCAAACTTCTGACTCTATTGTGGGATATAATCAAATCTGATGAATAACATACATTTGCAACTTACATTTCTTTCTCTTTGAACTTCTTGTTTCACTCTGAAATCCATCCAATTGTGGAAGTAAACTGGGTTGTGAATGGCATTTCAAATAAACGTTTTCAAATAAATTATTTTAATCCAACCTTGTCTTGTTCAGAGCTAGGAACTGGCTGTTTGGAAAGGAAAGGGTCATTTGACCAACATGCAAATTGGCCAACCACAGTTATTTCTTTTTACATTTTACATAAATCTGAAATCAGTCATATTGAGGGAAAACATTTTTATTCAGGTGTATTTAAGGCATGCCATCTGAAGCTGAAACTACATCCTGCAGTTGAAACTTGAGAAAGATAATGACAGAAAGAAGCAAATGTTCACCACCACAATCATCCTCTTCCATATCTATTCACATAGGACATTGATCACAGCAAAAAACTGATATATTATTATTTTTCCAGGATCACCTAACAGTAGCAATGACACCTCTACCTCTTACATCCTTTATGTCCTGTAAATCATCCGCATGCCCTTTCTGAATGTTCTGCACTCTTTGAAAGTTATAACAAGAATACGTTTGATTAAATTGTTACGTTTGATTTTGACAACCTCAGGTCTCAAGATTTGCTTATGAGTATGAGTGTAAATGATGAGGTCTCTTTTTATTCTCTCCATTTGTCATTCTAATGCTAGAAAGCCTCTTGGAGGCCAAACACATTTTGTAGCTTTTCAGATTTAATAAACATCAGGTTTATTTAATTTGCTACATTTTAAATGGGTTTTGAAGTAACTTACAAGCAAAAATAAATCGAAAGATACTTTGAGTGAGACAGACATGTTGTGCTTTATAACGTTGATAGGTCATGTGTTCTGTTGAAAGTAATGTCATTTGGCAATCTATTTCAGGTGCTGTTAGCTGCAGTATTTATTACATTTATTAGATTGTGTCACACCTCATTTATACTGTTTGGACATGTAGCGGTCGAAGCACACTAATTTAACAGTGATAATTGCACTTGTGATCTTAAATGGGTGTCGTTCCAGTATAGAAACTTGACTCTCTTCCAGGGTAATCTAGTTTTGCATTTTCAAATTTGGTTTTATTTTAATACTGCTTTCAAATTTACTTTACGTTTCAGTTTAGTTTCAATTAGTTCAGCAATGTGTATGTATTTCTTTATATTCAAGCTTCAGTTTTATATTTGCAGTAAATCATTTAGCAGGCGATTTTCAACCAAAGCAACAATATTTGCAGTATTGCAATGCAAAGTTTCAAGAGTAAGCTAGAGTAGTACAGAAGCTAGAGAAGAGCAAAGAATGTGGTAGAGTAGAGGAAAGAGAAGGCACAATGAGTTTTTTTATTTGATTAAACTTTAAGGCAAGTGCCTATGTTTGTGGTCCATTGAAATGCTTAAGAACTTTAGTTCATAGTTGAGTAATCAGCTGAGAAACTAACAGAACATTGTCTAATATTGGATTAGCAGGACCATTGAGGAAAGATTTACACAGGAATCAGAATACTGGGAAACAATGTTTCATCTCAATGTATTTGATTTGTTTTTGTGTAACTGGTTGTTTATTTTCTCAGGAAAATGTAAAAGACTGTTTGAGCACCAACCAGGAGACTTGTAGAGGTTTAACATTCTTGTTGGTGGGCTCCTACTGGAATTCTCCTCCAAGGCACAGCTGAGAGTGATGAGAACCCCCGCCCCCCCATCCACCCGTTCTTTGCTTCAGTGTGGGCATACTACCCAACTGCAGTGGTGCTGTTATTGCACCAGCATGGATTTATATATCTGTGTGTGTGGCAACCCAAAAGCTTATTGCAGTTGCAAATCTCTTTGCTTCAAATGTGAAAGAAAACAGGAGGCATTTCAGAAGGCAAGGAGCTCTCTCCAACAAAATAAATCAAACCTCTCATATGTGGCCTCATAACTTTCAAGAGATTATAATTCTGACCCACCACGGTATACTTGAGGTTATTTCTACCTCGTACATGGTTTCAATAGAAAAAAAAGTTTATCTTATCATTGCTTTATGTATATTATCATTTACTCACACTTGTGTTATTTCAAACCTGCATGATTTTTTTTTTTACTGTGGAGGGCACAGTGAGATGTTTAGAAGAATGCTGAGTGTCCGCACACAGGACATGACGCAAATCTCGTCATCAGCAGAGTGCACAAACACTAAACATGCGCAGCCTGAGTTTTGTAACCGTGCGTCTTTGAAAGTGCAGAATGCACATCCGTCTGGAGTTCTTTGCACTAATTAGTGGGTCCACAAGGTGGCAACACTTACATTTTGAGCCATTGCTACCATGGAGAAGTGCAAAAAAATCTATCAACATCAGGAGATAAAGGTAAAAACCACAACAATGGATGTGCAGATCAATAGCATGTGTGCGAAGAGATCTGGATATACTTGAGTTTGTATAACTAGAGTCTGAAAGAATATATAGACATCTTTATTGGTCTAAACTCCTGAAGAGAAAGTCAGATGCCTCAAAGCAGTCTTGTGTCAACCGCCTGTGTATGCGTGCACAGTTATATGGAATAAACTTTGACAGGCTTGTGTTTCACTGTACATAAGCTGAGTCAAAATGGAAGTATACTTAGGGCTTTAAGGGGATTACTGACCATGGCAACAAATTGACATAACACGGAAGGAATTTTCAGTCACTATACGTCTAAAATTATATATATAATCTGATGTGTACGGGCCTGTGACACTTTAGACCCAAGGCCAGTAGATTTCTGAGTAAGTCCGAAGTTCATTGGCTTATACAGGAGTCTGCTGTCCCGGACACAGCTTTTTTCATGCTGTGTAGCTTAGGATGAAATCGTAGAATCGAATGATTGTAGAGATTTTTGTGATGATTTGGATAACAAATAAAATGTTGTTATGTTTATAAAAATACATTACTTATGGCTTCAAAAGACTTATATAGAGCACAAATCGATTGCCCCTGATCACAGTATGCTTTTCTTGCATGAAAAAGAGAAGTGTGGACATACTGCTAAACATCACTTTTTGTATTCCATGGTAGAAAGTTGTACAGGTTTGGAATGTCATGAGGGTGAGTAACAAACTATATATATATATTTGCAGGAGATTACATGTCACCTTTAAGCAGTATAAAATTTAAGACAAAACAATAGATGTTGACATCCAGTGTCAATAAAGTAAACCCAGGACATTCAAGAAATTGAACTTGGTTTCAAATATGGCTATTAAGGTGTTGCATAAGCCTTAATAGAATTAATTGTCTATGTATTGCACTGCATTCTCCACACCTACCTGCAAACAGCAATGTTTGTTAAGTAATTAAGTTAAATCAAAAACAACTGAGGTTTTAAGAAGCCCCATCCTTTAATTCTTTCCTATTTACTTTGGTTGCATGTTCCATGTTTTCATATAAATAGGCTCCTGAGAGCATCTGTAATTTCACCCTCCTCTTTGACACATGACAACAACAGCAATAAATTTCCTTTGCCACGCTACAGTCGGTCTCTCACATTGTTTCTGGGGTTAATAGATAACACACATGATGTGCTGAATATATTTTCCTTCCTTTTAAATTTAGGTGTGACCCAATTTTTTGTGCAGCTATTTTTGTCATCTGTGTAAAGAAACGACAACAGCACAACACACCAAATCATCAGAACAGCCTGTGTAAAATCAACAAGAGTTTGTGATTTAGATGGGTCATGTAGTAAAATATACTGCAAAAAATCCTTAACCTTCTGATAGTACAGCATGACTACTGTGTGCGTTTTCCATTTCCATTTTTGGCTTGTAACTAGTAGTACCAAAAAAATACAAATAAATAAAAAATCTAGAAAAATAGTTTTCCTAAAAATATATAGCAACATGTAGACAGTGGGAAATTTTAAATAATACCAAGCTATAGAAAGTCTATCCATTTTTTATTTTTATTTTTATTAAATTGTTTATTATGTCTCCAGGAGTGTTGGTTATTGATGTTTTTGAGACATTTCACACTTTACATCAGAAATTTGCATAATAAATTATGACTCAAAGTAAAAGCCAGCATCATCCAATAATTGCCAACTCTTTTTTTGTGGAAAAAGAGCAGCGTCAACATTTTTCAAAACATTTTTGTTCCATCAAAGAATATAAGTATAACAGGGTTAGAACAGCATAAGTGTGAGTAAATTGTGTCAGAATTTTCATTTTTTGTTGAACTATCCCATTCAAATAATATTAAATTTTTAAAGCAGTAAATAGAAAGTACTTTTGTCTTACTATAAGGGTTTAGATTTATGAACAAGACAAAAACACTGAAGAAAATGTCTTTGGGAATTGAGATGCTTGACCACATGATCACCGTAACCTCTATTTCTCCTTGTTCTCCAGGGTCGCTTTGCATCTATGGGTACATGAATCCAAGTTCCACCGGCCAGATGCCTGAGATGGAGGAAGTAGATACCAATGAGAGGTAAGAGCTCCTCCTCCATCATCTGTCTTTTCCCTAACATGTTTTAGCCAACCATGATCCAAAGTTAGCTTATAAATAGAACCGGTTCATGCATAAATCATTTAAAAGCATTTAACCCCATCTGGGGTCTTTGCAAGAATTCACTCAAATGGCACAACATACTACTATAGGTTCACCTCAGTGACCTGCTTTTTCTAAATGTCACTGCTGTAAATATGACTGGTTCCCTCAAGAATCCAAAGGAATGTGAGCTTTATGGGAAGCTACTTCAGGAATAGAGGGACTTGAAGGTCTCCAGAGAGGTCGGGCCTGTTTGCTCAGCAGGACAGAGGAAATATGGTCTTCCTTTGTTGGCATCAACTTTCTCCATTCGTGTATCTGCTTACATTATCCCCAAACCCTCAGTTAATATCATGTAACATCACTGGAGTCTCAGCATTAAACAAAACAGTAATGATAGTTATAAATAGCGTTAAGTGTGCATTGCTCATGGAAGCGTCTTCATGTTGTTGTCAGGTCTGCTGCTGTCAGTGAAATGTTATGCCATTTAAACATTGTTGCTATTTACATTCAAGGTGCCGACTAGGAGTAAAACAATTCCAATATCCAAAATTCTATCACTATGACTGGCTGATATTTATTTATTTAATTTTTTATCCCCTTATCTCCCAATTTGGAATGCCCAATTCCCACTACTTAGTAGGTTCTTGTGGTGGTGTGGTTACTCAATCTGGGTGGTGGAGGACAAGACTCAGTTGCCTCTGCTTCTGAGACAGTCAATCCGTGCATCTTATCATGTGGCTCGTTGTGCATGACACCGCGGAGACTTCACATGTGGAGGCTCATGCTACTCCCTACAATCCACGCACAATTTACGGCGCGCCCCATTGAGAGCGAGAATCACTAATCACGACCACAAGGAGGCTACCCTCCCTAGCAACCGGGCCAATTTGGTTGCTTAGTAGACCTGGCTGGAGTCACTCAGCACACCCTGGATTCTAACTCGTGACTCCAGGGGTGGTAGTCAGCGTCAATACTTCCTGAGCTACCCAGGCCCCCATGATTGGCTGATATTCATTATATATTTTTTTTTACCATTGATTTGAATAATTTTTTTTAAAAGTATTTTTAGATGAGGCATGCAGTCTAACTTTCACACTCATGTTCATTAATATACTCAGATTTGAACAGTATTTGCATCTTTGTTTGATGTTTAGGTTTTACACTGTCACACCCTTGCAGTTTCTGCAGTTTCTTTTCCATTCTGTCTAACTGTACAGCCATTAATCGTGAAAATGGACATGTTAATCTTTTTCTTACACATTTAAAATGTATGATATTTATGTTTTTTAGTTTTTACGGAATAGTGCACCCTTAGTGCTGATGATATAAATTCCACTGCTGAATGTGAAAACAAAAAAGAAAGAAAACTAGAATTGCATTTCCAGAAGGAAATAGCAGTGCTTGCAAGGCAGCAAAAGAAATAGTGTAACCTAAGTTTTAGGTAAGCTTAGATTTTAGGCTTTGTTTCTGCATCATTTTGAAATTTAGCACACAGTTTGTTTTAGCTGCACACAAGAATCAACACATAGTCAGTGTGTGCCATATAAAGTTAACTGGAATGGATAAATAAAAACGAAACTAAGCTAATTATAATTTATTATTTCAATATTTGTAAGAAGACTAGTCTCAATTTTGTATGCTAAATATTTATCAGTTACATTCTATCAATGTAAATCAATGGGATATTTTCAAACATTAATTTAAAACGTATAAAGTAAAACCTATTAGTAAAAAGTAAAACACCTAAGACAAAAAAAAAAAAAAAAAACATTTGAATGGACTCTGTACATTAAGCAGTTCAGGCTGAATTAATTAATTACATAAGTGTAATATTGTACATAGAGGTTTAGAACACCAACAATAATGTTTCAGGAAGATCAACTGAATGATGCCTTGGAGAGATTTATTCAGGTACATTGCAATTCTTACAACCCCCAGTAAAAGCCTTATGTATGGTAAAGCTAGATGCGTCAGCAACCATCTAGCTCTTGGTGAGTCTGAATTCTAGCGTGTCTAACAAAGCTGTCAAATACCCATTGAGGAAATGCAACACCCCAGTCTGAGTGTGTGATCATCACTGTACCAGCATGAACACATTGTCTCTCATAACATTTTAATTCATACCGCTGATCACAGAGTGCCAGATATCACTATAAACCACATGGGTTTATACCACATCCCTTCCTTTCAGTTGCTTATCATCCATATTTCCCTGTCTCAGGGAAATTGATGTCATGGCCTTTTGATCTCAGCAAATCAACCTGAAAATCACCCCACTGCTGTGAACTTTACTATTGAAACGACCTGTGAACTGCTACTATGAGCAGGGTGACACATCTCTTTGATAAAGACATCCTGACTCCATCCCTAATGAGATGCACTTGAATGGAGTCATGCACAATTTAAGGCCCCTATGTGAATATTATTCAAACCCTCACGTTCTGTACAAAACAAATGAAAATTTTGTGTTACAAAAGAATAACTCTGCCATATATTTTATTTCTATAACTATAGGTGTAAAGTCTCTTGTGTATTATGAAGAAGCAAACTATGAACCTGGCATTTCGGTGTTAGCTAGCACTTCTCCAGTAGCTCTGAGCTGTCAGAGCACAGGCTCCAGGGGACAGGGAAGCCCAGCGCTTCTCAAACAGGAGCCTTGCATGCTTGGATTATCTTCTGTTTGGCAGCAATTCATCTACCAGGGCACATTCTGTAGGCCACGTTGCCCCAGAAATTACCAGATGTAACAATGATAACATGGTCAAGAACAAACAGAAAACTGTGAACACTTGATGATGTTTTATTCCAAATGATTTACAGCAAGTATCAGGGAATTTTAAAATTGTGATTTCCAGGTCTGACAGTCTTAAAAAGTTTTTCTGTTCAGAATATGTATTTGTCTAGTTATGCTCGGCTTTAAAAATAATTTGCGGCTTGAAATTGTGTGTGCAATCTCTGTAAAATATTTTGTTTATCAATTATTAAACTATCAAGTAATCACAAATGTCATGGAAAACCATGGAAATTAATTGTTCAGAAGGTTGATTAGTTCCATCATGTTTTCCAGACTTTTGATTGGTAGGGTAAAGAAACAAATTCTTGCCCTGTTTACTTTGAGATGTCAGATCTATGGGAGATGTTTAAGCACAAGCTTACTGACCACGTTTACATGCACTTTAGAAAACGGTTTATTCCAGGGTTTCTGCAGAAAGCGGCATCCTGAAACATTGTGTAAACGAGAACACCATTTTCCTAACACCGTTTAAGGGATTAAGAGAAATCGGTTCAACATATCCAGGTTTCTCCTGGAGAAAATGGTTTATGTGAACGTATATAAATGCATTAGTGCCATTCTTACAGGTTTTTGATAAGTGCACATGTAACAGACCACATAACTAATGTTATAGGATGGAGCCATACATCATATCAACAAGTCAACACAACGGAAATAATTTAGCATGTCTGGGACTACAGTGGGATAAGGGAAAAGCACATACACTGTAAAATACACTCACTAAGTACTTTACTAGGTACACCTACTTATTCATGTGATTATCTAGTAAGCCAATGGTGTGGCAGCAGTGCAATTGCAAAAATCATGCAGATATGGATCAGAAGTTTCAGTTAATGTTCACATCAACCATCAGAATGGGGAAAAATATGATCTCCATTATTTCGACCATGGCAGTTGTTGGTGCCAGACGGGCTGGTTTGGGAATTTCTGTAACTGCTGGTTTTCTGGGATTTTCATTCATAACAGTCTCTAGAGTTTTCTCAGAATTAGGGCTGAAACGATTAGTCGACAATAAAAGAATTGTTGACAAAAACTTTACTTGTTGAATAGTCCTTTGATTTCATTTAACATAACATAAGATCGCATTAAACTGTAACATTGATGCGCTAGAGCAGCACTGCAGTTCTTGCCTGACTGAAGAGAGGAAGAATTACACAGCTCACAGTCCAGATGCACTCTAAACTTTCCAAACAGCTTCAGGTGATGTAGATTGCAAAGCTTGTGGGAATTATAATGCAAAAATATAAAATTAGTAAATACAGAAGCATTCTCATTGTGGAATAAGTGGATCTGGAGCTACCGCTCCACTGAAGCAAAACTTGGGTGTCAAGGATCTTTAAAGGAAACACCCTGGAGTAACATTTTTAATGCAGTTATATTTAATTTGTAATAGCTTTATTTAATTTCAAATAATATGAAAGTAGATCATGTAAATAACTACAAACTCCAAAACATGCATTTCTCTGTGAGGTCAACAGCTCTTCTATGAGTTGCGTGAATGTTCCGATCTAAGGAGAGATTGAAACTGTATCTGGCTGATGCACACTCTGTTGCAGGGACGCTCATCGAGTGCGTACACTTAATGCAGCTAGATTATAATGTGATGGCTCTTGAGTTATTGAATCATTGTATATGTCACTGTGCATATCTTATCATGAAGAATTTTTTTGTGAGTTAAAGATGGATTGAAGTGAAAAGAAAGGTGAGAGAGGGTAGTCTTTGCTCCATTATACAACAAAATATGCTTTTGTTTTGGTTGGTTTTCCACTATAAATATCTAAATCTTCTTTAAAACAACATACATTTTCTTTAGCAGCTACCCTACAGAAGCAAAAATTTTTAGCTGAAAATATTGAATATAATATAAAAAATACAAATATTTTTAAATATCTAAAAATCCTTTAAAAATTATGCATTCACCTGAGAATCAGGATATAATATATTTACACTTTATTTTAGAGAATAAATCTTGAATATATTTTAGTCTTTATTGCAATCGAAGAAATATAACCAAGTGAAAAAATACACTCAAATAAAAATACACTTATATTTAAGATACATTCTCTTAAAGCAATTCTAAATATCTTATATGTTGCTTCTCAAGTAAGTATATCTTGTTTTAAGGATTTTTAGACAATTTTAAATGGAAAACAACACAAAAACACTTGATAACAATAGGATTTTTTGCAGTGAATTTCTTTACTGAATTAATCTTAATAAGAAGTTTTTTTTTCTTTATTTGAGTGAAATTCATTTAGAGATAGTTTTTAAATATGATTTTGTCCTCTTTATTGTTAGTAATTTTATACAACCTTTTAACTCAGGGCACAAGCTGAATAATCGGTTAAGAGCTAATGATTAATCATTGCAATAATCTCAGAATAGTCGAATAATCATTCTAATAATCAATAGATTGATCGATTATCAAAATAATTGTTAATTGTAGCACTACTCAGAATTGTGCCAAAAATAAAAAACATCCAGTGAGTGGCAGTTCTGTGGACGGAAATGCCTTGTTGCATCACACTCTTGAAATGGAATACATAGATTATCAATGAATTGCCAACAAATAATTGGCCTTCATCAGCCAACTAGCAATGGACAATGCAACTTTGTGAACTTCTGCAGTTAATCCAGGATGGACTTCAAAGACATTCATCATTAATCTTTTTTTTTTAAAACACTTGACCTTAACGCTTTCTCAATTTACATATTTTATAACATGACTTGCACTGCACCCAAATAACTAATATTGGCATTATATTCATGTTGTTTAGCCAGAGGGAGTCTGGTTTCTCCCAAGTTTATTTTTCTCTATTATCCCACATCTTATTGATTTTTATTGTCCTTGCCACAGTCGCCTTCAGCTTCTCAATGGGGTTCTAAATACAATTATTATTTCATTATTTAATTTCTATACACAATTTACAATCATGTTTAATCAAACTACACAATGATCATTTGAAGAATTTATAGATATTTTTTTGTGTTAATGCATGATTTCCTGTAAAGCTGCTTTGAAACGATGTGTGTTGTGAAAAGTGCTATACAAATAAAAATGACTTGCCTTGTTGATGAGCGAGGTCAACGGAGAATGGCCAGAATAGTTTGAGCTGACAAAAAGGCTACGGTAACTCAGATAACCACTCTGTATAATTGTAGTGAGCAGAATAGCATCTCAGAATGCACAACACATCAAACCTTGAGGCGGATGTGCTACAACAGCAGAAGACCATATCAGGCACTTTATTAGGACCATAGTGTTCTTAATAAAGTGCTCAGTGAGTGTATATCCATTTATCTGCTGCAGGTCACGATGGAAAGTTAAAAAAACAAACACGGGAACAACTCTGGAATATCTGGAAATAAAGCGAACAACAGGAAATAAAATCGCGAAGTCTTCCTCGCATCCCATGTTTGTTATTTACACAAGCATCACAGGGAAATTACGTTGCTGTGGAGATAGCTGCTTACTGACCGAGCCTCATGTACTGTAGTAAAGGAGTACAGGAGTAAAGAGAAATTAAAAGAATCTGAACTTGGTGGTGCTTGAAGGATAATGCACAATTACTACAGAATTTAGAGGTTGTGCTGTAAGTACCTTATGTCTTATATCACCATGTGAAATAGAGAAATAAGATTTATTACCTGCAGCATATTTCTCAATGGATGTTATGTGTACAGATAACACTGAGGTTCTGAAAGAGGTTTTATTCAGTATCACAAGAAAAATGGCTCAACACATTTAATGTACTACATAATTCTATAGGCTACAAAACACATTTATTTTCTCAAATGAGCCTACACATGTCAAAATGGGGAGTGGGGATCTGAGACATGTTTTCAAACACCTCATCACGGTTAAAGGTTTCTGACAGCACCTCAAATACATTTCCGTGTTGACGATATGACATCTGCAAATACCCTTAAATTATTATATAAAATACGATGCTTACAAGTGCTAAACGATCCACATTTGAACTTATGCCTGTCATCCTGTGGAGATCCCCACTCTTGCAGATTTCTCCCAAAAGACTCTTTGTCCTCACATATGGAAGAGTCACATGCGCAAGGAGAAAAGGCAAAGCTTGACACATAACCCAACCCATTCCCAGGTGCAAGTTATTTACAGATTTCTCATTAATTAGTGTCAATCCATGGAACAGGATGGAGAGGGAAAAAGACTTATAATAGTCAGGAAACACATTTACAGATGTGAGTCTATTTGGATGAGGTCGAAGAGGTTGAACTCCATTGAGATTCCTTATTCAATTTCAGGGATGCATTCATCGGCAAATGGAATGGGGAGAATTCTATGACACCTTAGATGTATGAAAGCTAAGCAGAATATTTACGCATTTATACATGCACTCTTTTTCTCATGTGTATTCGTCTGACATACACTACCGTTCAAAAGTTTGGGGTCACATTGAAATGTCCTTATTTTTGAAGGAAAAGCACTGTACTTTTCAATGAAGACAACTTTAAACTAGTCTTAACTTTGAAGAAATACACTCTATACATTGCTAATGTGGTAAATGACTATTCTAGCTGCAAATGTCTGGTTTTTGGTGCAATATGTACATAGGTGTATAGAGGCCCATTTCCAGCAACTATCACTCCAGTGTTCTAATGGTACAATGTGTTTGCTCATTGGCTCAGAAGGCTAATTGATGATTAGAAAACCCTTGTGCAATCATGTTCACACATCTGAAAACAGTTTAGGTCGTTACAGAAGCTACAAAACTGACCTTCCTTTGAGCAGATTGAGTTTCTGGAGCATCACATTTGTGGGGTCAATTAAACGCTCAAAATGGCCAGAAAAAGAGAACTTTCATCTGAAACTCGACAGTCTATTCTTGTCCTTAGAAATGAAGGCTATTCCATGCGAGACATTGCTAAGAAATTGAAGATTTCCTACAACGGTGTGTACTACTCCCTTCAGAGGACAGCACAAACAGGCTCTAACCAGAGTAGAAAAAGAAGTGGGAGGCCGCGTTGCACAACTGAGCAAGAAGATAAGTACATTAGAGTCTCTAGTTTGAGAAACAGACGCCTCACAGGTCCCCAACTGGCATCTTCATTAAATAGTACCCGCAAAACACCAGTGTCAACATGTACAGTGAAGAGGCGGCTGCGGGATTCTGGGCTTCAGGGCAGAGTGGCAAAGAAAAAGCCATATCTGAGACTGGCCAATAAAAGAAAAAGATTAAGATGGGCAAAAGAACACAGACATTGGACAGAGGAAGACTGGAAAAAAGTGTTGTGGACAGATGAATCCAAGTTTGAGGTGTTTGGATCACAAAGAAGAACGTTTGTGAGACGCAGAACAAATGAAAAGATGCTGGAAGAATGCCTGACGCCATCTGTTAAGCATGGTGGAGGTAATATAATGGTCTGGGGTTGCTTTGGTGCTGGTAAGGTGGGAGATTTGTACAGGGTAAAAGGGATTCTGAATAAGGAAGGCTATCACTCCATTTTGCAACGCCATGCCATACCCAGTGGACAGCGCTTGATTGGAGCCAATTTCATCCTACAACAGGACAATGACCCTAAACACACCTCCAAATTGTGCAAGAACTATTTAGAGCAGAAGCAGGCAGCTGGTATTCTATCGGTAATGGAGTGGCCAGCGCAGTCACCAGATCTGAACCCCATTGAGCTGTTGTGGGAGCAGCTTGACCGTATGGTACGCAAGAAGTGCCCATCCAACCAATCCAACTTGTGGGAGCTGCTTCTGGAAGCGTGGGGTGCAATTTCTCCAGATTACCTCAACAAATTAACAGCTAGAATGCCAAAGGTCTGCAATGCTGTAATTGCTGCAAATGGAGGATTCCTTGACGAAAGCAAAGTTTGATGTAAAAAAAATCTTATTTCAAATACAAATCATTATTTCTAACCTTGTCAATGTCTTGAATCTATTTTCTATTCATTTCACAACGTATGGTGGTGAATAAGTGTGACTTTTCAGGAAAACACAAAATTGTTTGGGTGACCCCAAACTTTTGAACGGTAGTGTACTTCGCCTGAGGAATTAGGCAAATAGCAGCAATGCTTCAGTGAAATCAGAGATGTGTCTGTTTGATGCATATCATTTGATGAACAACCTTGAAGTCAGTGACGTGCACAGACCTTAGCAGGTACAGGAGCGGAAGGATAAAAAAGGGCACTGATTTTTATTATTAAATTTTTTAATGAGTAGTAATTATACATACTTAACTAATTTCTTGACTTTTTGAGTATTTAACTATTTTCTTGTTTGTATATATATATATATATATATACTGTACGTCTTTTTTTTTTTCCTTTATCTTTATTTCCCACAAAAAGCACCATGGTATTACACTTGTTTATTTTCAGACAGTTCTGTTATTACCCCATGTTTTTGACATGTGTCATAGTAAAACCATAGTATTTTTAAAGTAACTTGGAGTACCATGGCAGTATTTTGAAACATGTACATGATCAATCAATTAGTACCACGGCATTACCCTGGTAACGTGGTGCACGGTTTGAAGGTGTGATGAGATTGGCTATGTTCTGCAAATGCTACCGGGTCCTTGAATAACCTATAATATGTGAGTAAGGGCAGCTGGTTGAGTTTCTGGTGCCCCCCTAGCATATGATGTTGCCCCCTAGGGAGTTGGTGCCTTACGCGGACTGCGTAATATGTGTATAGGGAGCGGCGGTACTGTGGAAGCCTAATGGTATTTTTCTGAAAGTGATTAGTCTAATGGCTCATTAGTTTCAATAAAACCAAACTGGCTTTGGCTGAACCAGACAGTTCCTTCAGTTTATGTCAATATTCTATTAAATACTAATTTAATTTATATCACTGAAAGTGACGCGACCACTCCCATTATAATTAATAAAGCTGTCTATACTAGAGGTGCGCAATATCGGAAATGCAGTAGCAATCGAATATTATTCTTTTGTTGAACTTACAGCACAATACATGGAGTGGACTTTTTATCTGACCTGTTACTCATCTGATGAAATGGCAACTGTTCCGGGGTGATTTCAAAACTGCGTTGAGGGGATGCTACTCGAAAGCTAGTTCAAAACAAATGTCACAAAATTATTCTTTTTTTGGAGTGCCTTTCCACAAAACTGTTAGCGAATGGTACATTCATACAGTAATGTCAAGGGCTCTGCACTTCAGAGTGAGTGTAGGGCATAGGGAGGATCACTTGCGATTGGAATCTGCGCCCTGTCTGCTGTAGCGTGCTCTTAAAGGCATCTCTGCTTTATTTTCTTTAATATCCCAGCGATTTACAAAGAAATCTCATAATAACACATTACTGTTATTGTGAGATAATGACAGCATTTTAATTTTGTTTTATTTATCTATTTTAATTTAATTATTTTCAATATATTCCCTTTTTCTGGACGACCAAAAGGGCACCTTTAGATTTGTGAATGAAAGGGCATGTCAGTGCTTGAAGGGTATAAATTTATAACCTTTATTTTAGAACCTTTATTTTAAAAGACTATTACTACATTATATCATGTATTACATACAATCTATGCTGATTTACAGTACTTCAATATTTCAGTACAGTCCTTACTTAATTTACAGTATATAATACTGCTAAGATGGTGCTGTGGATGGCCATCTTGGTGTGAATCTCTCCAGCTCTTTTGCTGTTTTTGTTTGTTTGTCCTGTGTTAAGTTTTTATTTCCGATCAGTTTTACCATAGACGTGATGCTGAATATTTGGCAGCACACACCAGACAGTCTTTTACCGGTTTTTGGATTATTCGGACGTTCCATTGGACATTTTAGTCGGAGGAGCTGCAGTGCTGCTCTAAAAGAAACAAACATGGGAAGCTAGCCGGTGTGCTGGTCACGCTCTGACAGTGTGGCTTTCGAACCACACTGCCAAGCATCTACCTAGTGAATCCCTGCTCTCTTCCTAACAAAGCAGACGTATTACTTCTACTCACCTGCAAAAATTAAGACTTTGCAAATCATACTGCTTTGGAAACCTGGCTGAGTGAAGCCATTCCAGACAGCGCATTACATCTGCAGGTCTTCCAGCTATTCATAGCAGATCTCACCACGGAGTTATCAGGGAAAATGTGAGGCAGGGGAATGTGTTTCTATATCAATGAATGTTGGTGTACAGATGTAGCAAACCTGAAGAAGATGTACTGTCCTAATTTAGAGGTGCTCTTCATAAACTATAAGCCTTTTTACATGCCATGGGAGTTTTCCTTGTGTATTCTTGTGAGTGTCTATATTCCTCCACACGCGTGTGTGAACACAGCGCTGCAACAGCTGGCTCAATTATTATTATTTTTATTATTTATTTTTTTGCCTTGTTAAAGAGATTTTAACAAGACAAATCTCATATGTGAACTGCCCAAATACAGACAGCACATTGCATGCCTCACCAGAGACAAAAATACACTGGATCATTGCTACACAACAATAAAGGATCAATATTGCTTTGTCCCACGTGCAGCTTTAGGACTCTCTGATCACTGTCTGGTTCAACTTCTTCTGACCTTCAGGCAGAAACTAAAATCAGCTAAACCTGTAGTAAAGACTGTAAAAAGCTGGCCCAATGAAGCAGAGCTGGAACTAAAATCCTGCTTTGAATGCATTGATTGATGTGGTTTGAAGCTGCAGCCACCGACCTGGACAAGCTCACAGAGGCTGTGACATCACGTATCAGTTTATATATGTGAGTAATGTTTGTGTCGCGTTTAAGATGATGTCTCGGCAGTAGAGGCGGTGCAACTATGATGATCAGCCTATAATCCCACCCACGTTGAGGCAGCAATAAACAGCAGTGGAAAAGAAAGCTCAGAAAAGTAAAGCAAGCAGAGTCGATTCGAGTCAAACCATAACGTGCATTGGAAAAGTGCTATTAGAGAGCACAGGTGTGATTGACAATTTAAAAATAAGAATAAGCATGAATGTCAGGAAAGGCAAGAGCTAGCTGTGCATGATGTATTTGGGTAGCATGTCAAAATAAATTGCAAGAAGTTTTTTCAGTTTAATACTGCTGTGCACAGTCTGGCAAGAACTTTGTCATATTTTGTTGGAATGATCGTATATACTAGAATGATTTACTAGAATGATCGTATTTAATAGACGCACAGGAATGCCACATCAAAATTACTATTGGGAAACACTTTTCTTTGAGTCTCGTCTTATCAAATTGAGGGCATGACAATTAAAGCATCATGGCAGAAGCAAATTGGTATGGGGCACAATTAAGTGTTCTTTGCCAATGTTGACAGGACAGTTTAGTTTACATTTAATGACAAATAGCAATCAAGCTTGTTAGAAAATATCAGGCTACTTATTTGTACCCTAGATGGACATCTTTGGCTGCGGCAATGTTTTTTTTTTTCTTCAGAATCTTGTGCAGAAATCAATGCTTTTTTTTATTCATTTATTTTTTTCATAAGTGCAGGACTACGCGCTAAGACAGTGCGCTATTTCTTATCCAATTTCCGTTAGAGCACTAATTCTATTAGTTGAAAGTGCAATTTGTCATGGGTGGGAATGTTTGCGCTAACTGCGGGTGTATGTGTGCAAACTGTGGGTGTATTGTATGTTAATGAAGTGGTGCAAAGCGTAAGATGCTAATTTCATTAGAAATAGGTTATTGTGTTAAGACGTTTCAACTCCATGTTTGTTTTAAACACAAAGTCCAAATTAAGCGCCTGCATTTGCAGTTTGGAGATTCCACCAGCAGTTGGTAATAAAGTTCATGTCCAAACTCTGAAAATATGGTGGGATATTATTATGTCCCTAACTATAGCCTTTTTATAATAAAAAAAATTTATGAGATTTTTGTTCAAATATTTATAGGTCATGGTTTATTTTTCAATTATTATTATGTTTATATATACAATTGTATTTATGATCTAATTTGTATTGGTATTTTTCTAGCTGTTGTCATAAAGTGATTTTTAAGTCGGTGGAAGTCTGAGAGAGCAAAATGATTGGATTTGGTATGATTTTTTTTACCACTTTACCAAATGTATTTTTGTTTGAAGTGTAATTTGAATTCAGAAATATTTGGTTACATTTATTCTTGTTTCAATAAATGCATTTAATTTTACATGCTGATACAATTGCTATTAATACTTGCCATCATTTGTGTGTCAGTAGATACAAATTATTAATAACACTTACAGTACATTCTCTATAATTTAACGGAGTCTGCATCCATATCCTGAACCACATTTTCCATGCGTATAAAAGGAGTGTGTCCCTTTTAACAAGGATGCCGTTAATGCACAAAATAATGTAAATCCATATTTCTGTTATATTTCATTTCATATATTCCATTTACTCTACAAACTTCTTATAAATGTGCTGTCTTTGTTTATATCAATGGTGCTTGGAATATATAATAGGACGCAGATGGATAAGAAGCTCTGAATTTTACTTTAAATTGCACTTGACCTAATTACCACCTTGAGTGCATGATTTCACCAAACCCACTTGTGCCTTGACATAGCACATATGCGGCAAGTTTGTTATCTGGGCAAGAAGGAGTCAGGAGGCAGCGAACTGTCACCGTGAGTATCTGTATTACTCATCAGTGTCGTTCACAAAACTTACATGGTGCTGTACGTGGTCTCAGCGAGAGCTTATGACTAATGTACCGCATCGGTCGCTCCTCCACCTCCTGCTAGAGCACCGCCCCCAGACCTCTTTCCAATGCATCTGTCTGTAAAATGAAGGGGAGAGAGAAATTAGGAGCATGTAAAAGCGCAAAATTTTGAGTAAAGCCATTTGGCACGATTCGGATCGGGGGCCCCCCAGTCATTGGGCTGGTGATGTCAGAGTAACTAGGCACAAATCTTCGGTAGTAGCCAGCCAACCCCAAAAAATGTCTCAGCTCCTTTTGGGTCTTGGGCCTCAAACAGGCTGTGATCGCTGCGGTTTTGTTAAACTTATACTTAAACTTATCACCTGCCCATGGCCCAAGTGGAACCCCGGATACCGAACTTCCACCCACCCAATTGCGCACTTCTTCGGGTTGACTGTGAGCCCCACCCATTGCAGCGACCTCGGGACAACTCGGAAAAAAATTTGTCGAAAAATTTTTTAGCTGCGCCCAACCGATCGAGCAACTCAAGTCAATCCAAGGCATTGGGTACGCATAAAATTTGGACACCGCGTTCACTTTGCGATAGTCGCTATTAGATACCAGAACCACCGGGCTGGCCCAATTGCTGTGTGACTCTTCTATTACGCCCATCTTAAGTATTGCCTTCAATTCTTCTTGAACAAACTTTTTCTTGTGTTCAGGAAGGTGATAACCATATCGATACGGGATGGTATCGATATGGTGTTCTATGAGGTTTGTGTGACCGGGGGAGGCGAGAACACTTCTGCGAACTCCGCTTACAACTTGGCCACATTCATGAGCTGTGACAGTGAGTGGTGTTCTCCACACGGGACCGGGGTGAATGAATTAAGTTTGAGAGTCAGCTCCAGCCCGAGCTCCACCCTCACCGGCACTAATGTCGCCAGGGCCAAAGGGACTGCCTCTCTCCATGATTTTAGGAGGTTGAGGTGGTAAACTTGACGTACCCCGCCCCTGTCCATTCACCTAACCTCATAATCGAGATATATGACTCACTATGTGACCTCAAAGGGACCTTGCCACTTGCAGAGTAATTTAGAGCTAGAGGTGGGCAGCAATTAAAGCACTATCTCCCAGTGCAAATTCCTGTAGTCATGTGCCCCTGTCATACAGTCGGCTTTGATGTTCCTGTGTTAATTGACCCATAGTGTGGAGTTTTGCTCTAAGATCAAGAACGTATTGAATTTTATTCTTACTGTTTGAAGGTCTCTATTCCCAAGCTTCCCATATGACGTCGAGCACACCGCGCAGCCGATGCCCATACAGCAGTTCGGAAGGCGAAAACCCTGTGGAGGCTTGCAAATAACAGGGGATCAAGCCACTTATCCCAATTTCTATCATCCTCCTGTATGAACTTACATATCATATTTTTTATGGTTTTATTAAATCGTTCCACCAACCCATCCATTTGTGGGTGGTAAACACTGGTGCAAATCAATTTAATACCTAATAATTCATACAGTTAGCGTAGTGTTCATGACATAAATGTAGTGCCTTGATCACTCAGAGATAATTCTGAAGAGTGCCTCCACAACACTATGTGCTGTGATGTTGTGCAGGGGCACTGCTTCCGGATATCACGTTGCATAGTCCACATGAGCTAGCACAATGTGATTCCCGCGTGTGGCCTGTTCTAATGGCCCGACAAGGTCCATGACAATTCTTTCAAAGGGGACCTCGATTAGCAGTAGAGGGTGCAATGCCACTTTTGGGGTGGCCACTGGATTCAACAACTGGCCAAAAAAACAGGCCATTATTCAGTTGAGTAGTTTTTCGTGACCTAGATGGCCAGCCATTGGATTATCGCGAGTCGCTTGGAAAAGGGTTTCCCGATGGCTCTTCGGTACTAACAATTGGGTTGTATTATCTTTTGTTTGAGTGTCATGCATCATTCAATACAACATATCTTTGATAAATTAAAAATGTAGGTATGTGAGTGTGACATCAGGCCGGAGCTGTTGAACACTGATTACTCTCACTTGGTCAAACACATGTTTTAGAGACTCGTCACATGACTGCTCTAGAGGGAAGTCCCCTCAGGGAACCCCCAGACATAGACGGCCCCAGCACCGCCTCTTCAGCCATAGCATCGCATGTCACACTGAGATAATATTTTACAGGACACATCAACACATAATTCCCTTAATAGATTCTTGAAATCAGCCAATCCCTCCCCAAAATCAGAGTTGATGGGTGAGGCAAGAATTAATCAAGACCTCTATACTTTTTCCCATGAATAGTATCTAAATGGTAACCTTCATGTGAATATTCCCATGCACACACTGAAACCTCACCCATTTATCTGTGCCCAGTGCCCTGTCTTGTACCAAGCATTAGAGATGCAGGGGAGAGAGAGAGAAGAGTGAGAAGGAAGTGCCTCTGGTTCACTGCCTCCTGGAATTGGCGCCATGTAGTCCTCAGCCAGCTGGATGGCCTCCTCCACAAAGCCGGGCAGTAGCACTGGACTACTCTGCCATCCCCCTAGGAAGCTGAGAGATGAATTGCTCCAGTGTCACCAGGTTGATGATCTCCGTAGTTCCGCAGGCTCCCTCAGCCAGCAACTATTTCCAGCAGGCATTCCGGAGCTGTTGTGCAAAAGCAAACAGGCAGCCATGTTTCAACTTCAGGGACCTGAAACACTGGTGGCTCTGTTTGGGACTACGGCCCAACCCGTTGCATGATGGCCTTCTTCAGGTCTTTGTACTCGAGGAGGCTGGCGGCAGGAAGTTGCTGGGCCACTAGCTGTACTTCCCCGGATAGTAGCGGTAACAGGCAGGTCACTCTTTGCTTGGTAGGCCACTTCCACACCTCAGCGGTCTTCTCAAAGAGGTTGAGGTTGGGCTCGGGATCATTTTGACCAGGGTCACCGGTGATGTGGGCTCCGGGGTCGCAGCTGCCACCGCCCTATCGGTCCATCAGGCTCCGGAACGCCTGTCAGTCCTATGCTTGAGCCTGAAGCAGGAGTTGGAAATCCTGTTCCAGGTGTAACTCCATGAGGGCCTGGTGTTGTGTTTGCTGGATGCTGGCGAGGGACTTGATGACTTCGTCCAGTGATAAAGATTCCATGACGACATTGTCCTCCAATAAATCCCGGGTTTCAGCACAACTGTGGCAAGTTAGTTATCTCAGCAACGAAGGAGTCAGGAGGCAGCTAACTGTCAACATGATTATTTTTATTACTCGTCAGCGTTGTTCACAAAACTTAAACAAAAAGGGAACTCAGTGGCCAAGTAATCACACATACAAACAAGTAAATGTTTCTTGTTGTGCACACACAGGTACAGTCTCTCTCTGGTTTCTCTCTGCCACTCTGACACCTTGTGTGCCTTTTTATGTCTTCCTCTGCCATCACTACAACAAGAAACAGGTGTTAGAGATAATGATAATGCAGGTGAGGAGCCTTTCCTTTCTCTCTCCCACAGACAGTACACTACAACACCCCCATCACCACAGGATGCTTGCATGAAAATATCAAAACTTCATGGCCATGCCCACTGACTTTGCACTTATGATGACATATGGCATAGCGCTGCACGTAGCACTAGCGCTCTTAAGATAGAGCCAAAAATGCGCACAGAGACACCGTTTTGGATTTTAACACAAGAACGTGTTCGGTCTGAACTGCCCCTTATGCAACAAAAACTACATTTCCCACAATTAGTCAGCACAAGATTTATAAAATACATAGATAAGGTCTAATGTTCATCCTTTGCTCTTTTTGTTTTACTAATGTAATTTTCCTGTCTTTGTAAGTAAATAAAATAGAGAGAAAGAATTATGAAACTATGAAGCCTGATTTCCAAACTTACAAGTACATCCAAACAAAGCAGTTTTCGTGTATGTTTTTAGAGCCTTGTGATAAATTTAACCCATGATGTTGGACATTTTAGTATAATTACAAAATGTTATGTTCATATATGTTGTAAAGTTGTTCATTATCCTCACTATAACCAGAACATTTGCTGGTGGGCCTGTCGAGTATTGGGCCACTCAGAAACCAAAGTGTGACAAAACGGCACTACCTGATTAAACCGCAAAGCATATCCACTGCTGGTCGCAAAGCGAAAGCAGAGCGGTAACTGTGTCTCTCACCCACACAGCTCTGACCAGTGAAACAATCACAGGGAAATACGTGGGCCGGATGGGTTGGATTTTTCCAGGGCCGACATTTTCTCCCAGTATAACCCTGCCATAACTTGCAGGAGTTTTAAGGCAAGCTGAAAGTTTATGTGGTTTATGTGGAAAATTACAGATTCTACTCATTAACGTTTATAGTTGCAAATCTAGAATTGCAAATACCCACTTCTGCTAGGGTCAATTATTCATTGATCTTGGTAAATTCACACTATGCACTTTGTGCCTTTAATTAGCATATTTGTCCTTCACAAGTGGCCATGAAGTTTGCACAGGGCTGAATTAATGAAAACGAAGGGCCTTAGTTTGGATTGTCAACAATTCGACTGTTGGACAGTTTCCCAGCAATTGAGGGCAAATTTCCTCCAACCTTCATATCAGTAGCAGCTGAATAACAACAGGTATGGCTGAATGCGTGACAAGCCAGACAATGGGAAAGCCCAAACCAGCCATAATGCAATGCTGGAGATTCAAAGACTTGTGTGTTTTTTCAACAGCACTGTTTGTTCCTTTTTTGGTGAATTATATTTTTTGAGACATAGTACACAGGGCTGCTCAACTTCACTTTGTTTTGGCGTTAATATAATATATATATAATAAATAAAACTGTTGAGACCAGCTAAATCTTTTACTTACCCCTTTTTGGCTATTGATTCCTCAATATTTTAGACATGTTTTCTTTTAGCAGAAAGAGTAATGGAATGTAAAAAACAGTGGTGTTTATGAATCTAACAATTATCGTTTATTATATAATGAGTAGATTCAGGAGGAATAAAATTTTACTTGAGCTGCTGCCATCATTCTCTGGAAAAAGCATGTTTTCACTTAGAGTGCAATCTAGAGTCTGGAATTTTTGACACAGCTCCCTCACTAAAAAGAAAATATGTAGAACTTGAGGAACATGTGGCTTAATTACATGACATCATATTACAGGTAGACCACATTGCTTTAAAAAAAAGTCAAAATCCCCTCGCTGACTCACTGCAGATGTGAGTCTTTTGTCCATGTCCATGTCACAAGCATTAAATAAGACCTTTAATACTATAATACATTATGCACTAAAGTATGCCTACTTCCCAAACACTCAGCTACTTTAAGATGTTATCAATGCAAAAATCTTACTTTCCAAAAATGTTGAGAACTTTTTGTGTGCCTTTTCCTCGAAAGATAGATGAGACAACTGAGAAAGGTTTCAACTGCATTTTAAATTGGAAATCATCATGCTCTAAAAGGAATAAAAAGATTGTATATTATTTACATCACTGATGACATTAAATCAGATTTTCTTCACAGTATTTAGTTTCTCATAGCTTACTTTAGTGGATAGATTTTATTTTAAGTCCCTTTTTAAAATAATATGCACTTGTGGCACAAAAGCTGGTAATTAATTTAAATGAGAAATTAGAATGCATTCCGTCACACTGTCTAGAAATGTGCCGTTTTCCGATGGAAGGCAACAAAAGGGCCAGTGTGTACCGACTGACCTGAGGTCATCTCGCTGAGTGCTCTGATCGAGCAGCTATGTTCTGATTGCACCCTCTGTTCAATTACATACTCTGGGTCAAAGGTTTCGCCAGTCGTATACACACACACACAAATACACACATGTACACTGCAGAGGGAGTAAAGACCAGACTGTGAGACTTCCACTCCTTGACTGATCTCCTCAGTCAATACTGCTTAAACAATCCACAGCTTTGGGAGTAAAGCATTAAAAACTAATGTGTTTTAATTGAATTTTTCATGTGATTTTTAAGAATTGCGTTCAATGGATGCCATTGCACCCTAATTGAGACCCTTGTTTTTGTGTCATTTAAAAACTGCTCTTAAACACTATACTGTAATTCTAGAGTATTTTACAGTATTTAAAAAGATATTGCAAATTACATAGATTCAGTGAAGTTATTTTGTATTCCTAGTTATAGTGTAGCTACATTACCTTGACTGTAAATGTAACTAATTTAAATTATGAGAAGTTTGCAACTTGGCAAACTACAGTTTCAAAGTAACTTCCCCAGCACTGAATGATATAGGCTATTTATAATATAAGATTTGTGGCAGTCAAGAAATCACAATTGGTCAGTTGCAAAAATGCAATTTTGTATGTTGTAAAAAGTATGCCTTATCTAATTTATGCTCATTTGTTTTATTTCAACAAATGAACTTAAGCCAAGAGAGGACTGGCATGGAAAAGCAATGCTAGAAATGTTCATATTTCTTGAAAGGCTTTAGATAGGTGCTGCTTTATACTGTAGCTCATGAAAAAATAAAGGAGACCCTTAAAAAGAAGCAGGCTAAAGTTAGTTTTAAATTTGATATTCGTTAAATATTCGCCTTTGTGCTTACGTGCTTAAAGGACCATCTGAAAAGACCACACACTGAGCAAAAATGTTGCTGGTGTCAAATTATTCATTCAAATTACTTGCATGTTCTGTCTTAACTGCTTTTGTTATTTAAAAAAATATTTTCACATTCTAAAGGTTGTAGTTTTTTATGTATAACCAAAGTCTTGTTAGCAAGTCAGTCCACTTGGCGGCCATTTGTGGAATGCTCCCAGGCAGGCTGGGCTGCTATTTTTCTGTGTAAACAAGCAGCATTCACGTGCAGCTCCTATTTACTTGAATGGGGAAAGACCGAAATCTCCAAAATGGTTGGTGAAGATTACAATCAAAATACATTTTTAAAATCTGACAAATCTGGCATCATAAACTGTGCTTCTTTACCTCAGATTATGCTACAAAATACAAATTTCCAAGTTTGTATAGCTAATGTGCATGCACATTCTCAAGTTGATTGACTGGCAATGTCTGTATCTAAAAGGTGATTGGATCTTTTAACTGTAAGGCAGGACTTTTCTTCATCCATTGACCATTGGGATTTCCAATTTTTGTGTTATTATTATACATACACTCAATGAGGATTTTATTAGGAATGCTTGTACACATACTTATTCATGCAATTATCTAATCAGCCAATCGTGAGGCAGCAGTGCAATGCATAAAGTCATGCAGATTTAGCTCAGTAAATGTATATACTGTATATAATTGAGATTTTACATGGAATAATATTTGTATTTTTATAATTAATTGGTTATACTGCAACAGCATTTCAAACAAACTAGTGAAGTTTAAAATGTTTAGAAATGGAGACAATCTTAAATGACCTGTATAACAGATAAATTCTAAACTGTGTAATTTTAACCTATACTCTAATCTTGATAAATCGTTAATTTTACGCAAAAGACTAATTATTACCGTATGTGTCATTCTAAATAACAGCATGGCTATATGTGGGCAAGCCCAGAAAATTAGTTTTAATATTCGTAATGAGCCTTTTTAATCATTATTATTCATTTACATTTTTTACTCAGTTTTGGTTGATAAATCTCTGGTTGTCATTAAAAAATAGTATTACGTTAGCAAATGTTGTGTTATATTTGTACAGAGTACATTTAAGACAATCGTCCTCAGTCTGTCGTTCATTTGTCTGTAATGTGTGGCAGGAGGTTACTCTCTACCATGAACCTGCAATCTCATAGTCACTGTCAATCTTGAGGCTAAAAATTGTGTCAGATATGAATTACTTTAAAGTTAAAAGGTTGTGCAAGAGGCATTTGTGATGTAGGAATTACGGTCTCTTTGATGTACACTACAATGTGTGTTTCATAATGTGATATGGATATTGTCTTAATGACAAATACAAACAAATGTATGTGGCAGACATATAAACATTTCAGGCATCATTGCAAATGATTATAGCAGCTTTGATGAGAAATATTGCTTGTGTCACGAGATTGACATCATTAATATAACATAATTTGTACTCGTCAAGAAATTATCTTTTTTTGCAAGAAGGAATTTACTTTTTTGGCCATGCTGTGTGGGCAATGTGCTTTCTATTCTTTGGCAGTCCTCTACACTGCTGTTTCCATGAGAATAGAGTTGATGAAACCTTCCTTAAATGTCAACATTTCACAATTAGCATTTAAAAGTTACTTGCCTTAAATAGACAATTAAAGGGAAGCATTTCCTTAGTAACAATTGTGTAGTAATGTCTTCAAATACTAAAATGTAACAGTATGTGGTCTTGTTAGCCTCACTGAATTTCTTCGTCTTAAAGAAGACAACTTGTCAATCAGTATTATTTGACCGCCTCACTTCAGTATGTTTTTCATTCCACACGATCTGATCCATACAAACTGATTTTCAATAAGTCTGTGTCCTTTCTCTTGTTACCACAGCAACTGGTTGGCGAAGAGGGTTGCTCTCATCAGCTTCCTGTCACTGGTCATGCTCATGAGCGTCCTGGGCAACCTGCTGGTTATGGTGGCTGTCTGCAAGGACCGGCAGCTCAGGTCAGAAAACCTGCCCTCCTGTACCTCTTCTTATCGCTGCCCACTACTCTCCACTATTCTCTCACATCAGGGGAAAACCTCCTGTTGCATTTTATTTGTTCAGCTCTAGGGCTGTGAATTGAGGATTGGGAATTCTGATACTCTGTGCGTCAGCAAAACAAATTATACTTAAAATGAGAGCGTGCTGACTGAATTGAATGCGATAAGTGAGGAAAAATCAGGCACAGCAAAATAGTAACATTTTTAAAATAAATAGACAACATGTCTGTCTACTGAGTTGTCTACGCTGATTGCATGTAACAACAAAGTGGTGTAGCCCAGTTTATTCCTATTTGCAAATGAATGAATTTTATGAGCACGTTCTTTTTAATGTATTGCTCAAAACGACTCACAAATGAGTCACAAATTAACTCATTAGTCTAAAATGGCTCACTCACTCACTGAATAAAGCCAATAATTACATAATTTTTTGACTCTAAATGCTTAATTGATCTGGAATCAGAATTGGAAACAGAATCGATAAATTACTTATGATTCCCATCCCTATTCAGAACTTACTTCACTTGTTTTATTTTCTGGTAAAAATGTCTAAACATATATATATATATATATAAAAAAAAAAATATATTGAGAAGAAACCTGACCTAAGATATTTTGTTTTCAGAAAATATTTAATAACATTTTATGTAATAAGCAGGAAAATTAGACAAAAATGTTCACAAAAATGGGTTTTTAACCATGGATTTCTTAAAAACTGGATGGCTCCTTTTTGTTGTTCCAGAGATTAAAAGTTATCTGAACAGTATATGTTTTAAATTATTCACTTTTACACATGATACACAGTTTATTGTAAAATTAGTTAAGATGCTGTACAGTGTCTCTGGCAACAGTAGGTGATTTTGTTTTTATTAGTTTAACAGTTCACAAGCTCATAAGCACTTAAATATATCCTCTTTGGGCTCCATTTCAGTAGGTAATTAGCAGCTTGTTAATTACTCATTTGTAGTCCTGGTGTGTTCTTGGAAAACTATGCAGCAATTGTTTTTGCGTCAATGAAAGCCACTGGCTGAGTGGAGCTTTGAGTCCTTTATTAACAGAAATAGTCTGACAGGAAAAAACAGTGGTTGTTCACATAAGCCCCAGATCTCCACCCACATTGTATCTCACAGTCTCACCATCATCTCAGTATGTTTAGATCGTGCCAACACCACCAAGAATGTGAATATCTAAGAAAGCCATCGTTGATGTGAACAGAGATCGCTGTTAATCAAAGTCCATTTTCTGGGGCAGCTGATTCCCATGATGACATGATGGCTGTGTCTGAAACTGATGGTAACAGGAAACAATCAGCTTTCTGTATGAAGGTACCTTCTAGAAACCAGATCATGATAACATCAAGTCTAATGATCCAGAGCACATTCAACTAAGCCGTAGACATATATAAGCAAATATGTTACATAATTTTTGCTTTTACATTTTACAAGGCATTTAAATAAGGTGAACATTAACCCACACTCAAAAATATATTTAATTAAGTTAAATTTCCTTAAATTAAAAATTTTAAACTAAATTAACTAAAGCAAAACAATTCTAGAACATTTTGTCTGAACTCATAGGCCATAGACTCATGAGCATGGGGCACATAAATTGGAAACAACACCCAATGCGTAAAATCACTCTTTTGAGATGGTTCATCTCAATTAATTTTTTTAACGTGCGGGCTGAATCATTATATGCGCTTTATCACGCAGTAAAATAGCTTTAGAAAAGAGAAGAAAAACATTTGTAAAGGGATATAAGGGAAAGGAGGAGGCTTGACGTTATAAAATAAATAGGGGGTGTACTACCTGTAACAGTGTAGTACCCCCAAAAAACCCACTGTAAAATTTAAAAGAGAGGGAAAAGGCCAACGCAGAGTGGCAGTGAGAGAGAGAGAGATGAAAAAAAAACCTTACTCGCCAGTTCTCCGATACGCCGTAGCTTGGTCCCCGGCTACTCCTCCACCCTCTAATGGACGACAGCCGCTCCTCCCCAGGCGGATCGGAGGAAGTCCTCCAGCCCCTGGCGGATGGAACACCCTGCCGCATTCTCGGGGAACAGAGGGGGTCTCCCATGCCCCTGGCAGCGGTTCTCCCACTCCAGACAGTCGGCAGCGAGCCCCTCCCCGCTGGTAGGGGACTCCTCTGCCCCTGCCAGCGGCCGGGCTTCTCGTCCCCCGTGCTCCGTTGGGGTGGATGGTAGTGGCGAGAACTCTACTACAGCTTATCCCTTCTCCTTCTTGGGTTTCCGCACCAGTGTAAAGGTATTTAAGGGAAAGGAGGAGGCGAGAACCGGCTTGACGATATAAATAATAGTTTAATGAGAAACTTAAACAAAAGACACAAACACACACATGACGGACATGTCTGTAAACTCACTCTCCCACACCATCCTCCACAGTCGGCCTTTATACCTCTCTGAGGCTTGATTAGCCTGATTAGGGACCGGGTGTGTAGAATCACGACCCGTCACGCCCTCCGTCCTGCCACAACATTGCTGAATGAAGTGGATATTTACTTAAAATTCTTTGAAAGTGAATGTATGCTAACATTCACTTTCACTTGTAAGTACATAAAAGAAATTAGATTTATTTGAGTTACATTGACACATCTAATTTTGTTGGGTTCACCCAATTCAACTAGGTTATTTCTACACAAAGTGACTGTGTTAACAGTAATTTTACAGTAATTTCAAACACATGGAATCACTGTTCATGATTGAGTCAAATCCAGCTAATCAGCTATTTTTTTGTGTGCTCTAACTAGTCAACAACATTTCTGAAGGACTAGTAGTATAGTAAAAATAAGTGTTCATGCAAGCCCTGCTATTCAACAAAACACCGAACCACACACACAGGATTGTGTAATGCCATAGGCAACAGTGGATACATCTATGCTGCCTTCAAAAAGCAATCTGATGAAGGCATTTTAGTAGACAGAATGTTACACAAACATTGAGTAAGTGTTTTGATGCCTTCATTCTACTGTAAACTGCCTGCAAATGCAATATTTTTCAGGTTTCAGACAGAGCCCAAGGTGAGAACAGAACTGCTTTAGAAAAATAGCCCCATCATTCAAAATGAATAGGACACCCTATGGACATTGCACATTACAGTGCCTTACATCACAGAAAAGATTTATTTTGAGACCAGCAGACAAGGTTTTGCTGGCCCTAAAAATGTACAAATGAACCCGTTGAATGGTAAAAATAAGTTACTGTACAACCTGGAGAGTTCCATCTAAGCTCTGTAAAGGATATAGCTTCCCTTATCCCTTTAACTCTCTAGACTGAAAAATCTGGTATTCTCATTGGCTTTTCAAACCTCATGGACCACGAAACTTAAATGCAAGAAGCTCACTCGTTTCACATGCTGAATGTTCATTGAATGTTCATGAAAGTCATGACGGTAATGATCAATGTCCGAACACAACTCCTGTGGGGTCAAATGAAACGTCTTGTGCCATCAAATTGCATTGAAAGCCAATCAGTGCCCCTCTCTGCATTCGTTCAAAGATATATATTGTTCACAGGCAGTTGGTATGTGAATTTTATGCCATGTTATGGTTAAGTGCCAGAATGATTTGAACCCATTAATGTTTCTCAGTGAGCTATAAATAGAGCTGTGTGTTCAGACGTTCAAGCAAGAGATTTATTACTCATTAATAGGTACCCAGAGCTCTGAATATACTCAAAGGGAGCAAACATTATGACAGCCTATCATCAACGTACCACACACAAAGCACACATATTGACTTGGTATCCTGTTTTTTTTTTCACCACAAATTATTGATTTAATAGGGAATATGAATTTCCACACATGAGGGAACACATCTTGCCTAGCTGTTGTCTGTGTGTTTACATTTATTAAATTAATTGAAAGTGTGTAAATGTTACATTCCATATTGTCTTTTGTTTATGTACTTTTATTTTGAAATCATTGTTAAGTTCCTGTTTCCTGGTCTTTGTCTTATGTCCTGTTTTCCCTCCTGTCTATGTGTCTGATTTTCATTGGTTCATTGTTTAATTACCTTGTTATCAGTTCTAGTTTGTCATTGGTTTCAGTTTATTGCCTTGTCATCTTGTTTTGCGTTTTAGTTTTCCATTGGCTTACGTTTCCCCTTGTTTTTGTATTTAAGTCCTCATGTTTACCTTGTCCCTTGTCGAGTATTGTTGTAATCCTGACCTCTGCCTGATGTTATCCCGATGTTTGCCTGTCAGTAGTGATGGCCAAATGAAGCGTTTCGAAGCATTATTGCTTTCTGATACAATTGTGTCGAAAATGGTTCATTCAGATAGAAATTGCAGCACCATCTCCTTGTGAAGTAAATGTAATGCAACAAAGCTGACAACCATAAAATGCAAGTAGGCTTATATGTTAATGCCCCGTTTATTACGTGTTTACTGAGGTGATCAAAGCTGAAACAGTGTTAGTGCTGTGAGACTCATTTATGTAGGTGAATTTTACAGATACTGATGAATTTCATGTGTTCACCTTGATAATAAAACATTAAGCATGATGTGTGTGTGTAATTATTTATTTAGACAAGGACAGAAGATCAGACCAGCTTAAAAAAAGTTGGAAACCATCACAGAAATTCTAAAGGTTTCTATTAAAATACCAATAGGAACCATTGGCTTTTACCATTTAAACCACTACAGAATTCTTTTTTTAAAGTGTATTTGGGACATATTCCATTAGGATTTAATGCCACCAATAGAACCCAACACATATCAGTAGAGACCCACAGAGACCACTATAATTCCCATTACAACCAATAAAATTCCCATGAAAACCATTAAATCCAAAAGAATTTCTGTAATTGTTTCTAAAGTTTTTTTAGCAGGGCAGTATCATGGGTGAAAGCTTTATCTTGTTTAGCTGTGGGAAGCAGAACTCTATAACTTGTTAACTGGTGGGACTGATATTTTTGTATGTTGAAAAGGATGTGCTTGTGTAACTGGATGTACTTGTATAATGTAGCAGAGGGTTTTTGAAGTTTCTGTCTTTGATGCATGTTTTTATGTAACAATGTTCATATGTTCTCTAATTAATAATAAAAATAAAATTAAAAAAATGTGGCAGAGGGTGTGCTTTGGGTACATCATGCAGAAGGCTTAGACAAAGTGTTCATTAAATGGTATGGTTTTTATTCAGAAATATTATTTTCTCCACAGTCTTTGGTGAAAGGCGATTTCTTTTTTTTTTTAACAATTTCACCAGCTTTAGAGAATATCCTCTCGCATGGAACAGATGATGCAGGAGTACACAAAAACAGTTTAGAAAGCTGGTATAAATGAGGATATATTGCTTTGTGGGTGGACCAGTAGGCAAGAGGGTCAGCAGAACGCTGCAGTGGGGGATCGGTCATGTAGCACTGGACCTCTATGGTTGCATCTGATGTTGCACTTTTGTTCCTCCTTGCATTACTTGCATCGTTGTCCAGCAGCTCCCAAAGATTCACCTCATCTGCAAGGGAAATGATAAACAAAACCATGTTATGAGTAATGAATAGTTTTAAGTAACCTTCTAGGATTTTTACTTTACCTTGACCTGTAGTTTCAAGATTTTGTGCTGTATCTGGCTGTGCTGAGTGGCTGGGTGTTTGATGAGCTGTATCTTTGATTAACACTGTGCATTCAGATGTTAGTCGTCCAATTGCCGTCTGGGCCTGTATATGATTATGAAACCCAAATGTTTTAAATCGTGGATCTAGTAGTGTAGCTAATGTCAAAACACTTGTCGATTCAAGAGCTGAAAATGTATCTGCTAATCTTCTTGACAGATTCTGTCCCAGCTGGATTGCAGTGTCGTTGGTAATGTTTTTGAGGGTTTCATTAATTGTGTATCGCAACATTTTCATCATGGGAATGACCTTAGAGCCAGATACTCTCTTCTCTTCAGAAAGTTCAACGGTGGCCACCTGGAATGGGGCTAGCACTTTCATGCACTCAGATATTGCCTGATATTCTTCTGATGTCAGAGGAGCCACATCAGTTCTCAGTGTAGCCAGTGCCGCACCCACTGGTTCTCTCCCTTCATATATACGCTGAAGCATTAAATAGGTACTATTCCAGCGTGTATCAACCTCCAGAATCCTCTCTTTTGCTGTGGTACTGGTCTTAAAGTAAGTCACCATCCTTTCGTGCTCTTGTTCTGACATCTTCCAGACCAGGAGTTGCATCAAGGGACTTCTTGACCACCAAATTCAAGGCATGCGCAATGCATATAACATGCCTAATCTTTAAGTTGTTGGCAGTGGCTATCATATTTGAAGCAGCATCAGTCAACAGGGATTTTATTTTGCTCTGGATACCCCATTCTTCAAAGAGCAACCTCTTGGCCTCTGCAAGGTTCTCCGCAGTGTGAGCTTTTGGAAATGACCATACCCCCAGAAGTACTGTGGCAAGCTTATCCTTGTTGTCTACATAATGGCATGTAACGTCCAGATATGCATCCATATTAATAGAGGTCAACATATCTGCAGTTAGGCTCACACCCTCAGTTTTCTGTAGCTCAGCCATGGCCTTCTGCTTCTGCTCCTCATATTTGTGGTCCACCATGATCTTCAGAGCCTGCCTTGATGGTAGTGCATAAGTGGGGTCAAGCTTAGCCACAAATGCTTTAAAGCCACTGTCATCCACAATAGAGAAAGGCTGTGAATCCTCCACAATCATGTCCACTAGAGCTTCATCAAGCTGTTGTTTGCGGTTCACTGGACAGAAAATGTGCAAATACATGTAAAACTTTAAGTAAAGTTTATTCATACTGTAACAGTCGAAAACTTCCATAAATTAGTTACCTTGACAGTTGAAGTTTTCCATTGACCCTCCAGACTGCTCATGCTTAGCCCTATAACGCCTCAGCATGGAAGACATATTATTATTATACGGCAACTGCTGATCACACAACAAGCACTGAACCTGTAACAACAACGTTTATCTGTGTGAGGATCTATGCAATTACATGTAGGCAAGGCAAGTTTATTTATATGTCAAGTCAAGTCAAGTCAATTTTATTTGTATAGCGCCTTTCACAACACACATCGTTTCAAAGCAGCTTTACAGAAGTTCAGCATTAACAGACGATAAAAATGTAATGTCTATAAAGTCGATAAATCATCATCATCATTGTGCAGGGCTCCAAACTGCGACTAAAAATGGTCGCATTTATGACCAAATAAATTTATTTGCGAGTGTAATTTCTGTCAAGGTCGCCATTGGCGACAGTAAAAATTTACTCCCTTTGATTTTAAAATTTGCATTACATTTCCCGAGATACATTACAAAAGTTTATATCAAAAGAAATAGCGGGGAAAACGGAGTTCATTGCAGGAACTAACCATTTCAAAAAAAGAGACTGTGAGAAAACACGGTGACAGTAACGAGCATAAAAAATGCACGTGATCACATAATTGCGAAGAATGCTCCACATGCTATATCACATTTCATACACAGAAATTCACAGAAATGAGAAAACAATCTAAGAGAAAAAAGCCCTTAAAATCACAAATCATAAAAATGAATGAGAATTTAAAATAACAATTAAAAGAAAATAATTGTGCTTTTTTTTTTTTTGTTTAAAATGTGTCTAAAAACATTCACACAGAAATAAAACTGCCTTAAGTTAAAATTGTTAAAATTGCAGTCAGTGTGAAGCAGCACAGTGCTCATTCAGTAAATGCAGAGTTAAACAGATGTGTGCCGATGTTAGCACATATGACGTAAAAGCAATCCATTGTACTGTAGTGCTCCATATCATTCACTACATATGTAAAAATATTTGTATACAGAAATGTCAAAGAACTAACCTTATTCGGGGAAATAAGTTTAAAGTGTTCCCAAACTTGGGAACGACTTCTCTTTCTCGCTGGCTCCATCACAACACTGAAATAAACTCAATCCACTCTCCTCAACAATAACGCCAATCCAAACACCGACTACTACAACCCACGGTGATGCCATGGTTTGGCTTCACTTTTATAAGAAATACAGCCGCCAGGTTTCAAACCTGTCAACACTGGATTGGGCTGTCAAAGCAGTCAGGTGGTTCACTACAGGAGTGAACCTGTGTGTTTGCTTCAGAAGTCATTTTCACGTGACTAGTGACGTAATGATACAAGCTCCGAAGCGGTGGTTCATTGCAAGGTCCGTTCGAGTTTGAAGCAAGCTTCGGAGCGTCGGTGTCAGACGTAACATCACTACCTGTCAGTAGTTGAATGTTAGTTAGTGTATCTGAGCCATAGTCTGTTCCTGTTCCAGTTCCTGTTCCTAGTTCCTAGTTCCTAGTCTTAGTTCCTAGTCTAGTTATCGTCTCTAGTTCCTGTATCACCATCGTTTGGTTAATAAATCTGCACTTGGGTCCTTCATATCGTCTTCATCCTTGCCTTGACTGCTACAAATCGTGACAGTAAAGGTGTTCCTGATGCTCAAATAGAAGAGCTGGTGCAAGCAACGCCAAGGTCAGGGTATTAAATCTAAGAATGTTTGATAGACAGTGGTTAAATGCACTTTAAGGGGGGAATTCACCAAGAATAAAATGAACCCGTTTTTTTTTTTCACTTGCTATTTGTGCAACTGTGCAATTTGCACTCACAATTCTGATCTTGTGGGTCAATTCTGAGTGCTATATAGCAGAGTATGCCACAGCAGACCACGTATTTGACAATCATTTTAAAATTGATTTTATTAATTTTAAAAATGCCAAAAGTGTGCTTCACTACACCACGCATCTATATATACACTGATCAGCCACAACATTAAAACCACCTGTCTAATATTGTTTAAACAAACAAATAAGTTGAAATGAGTTGAAAATGTTCACAAACATTCATTTTACCACCTATTTTCATTCACACAATCTAAATTGCGGCAGGCTATTTTTGTGAATGAAGTTCAATCTACAATGAGCCTTACACAGAATGGAGGCATGCATGCGCAGAAAGGAATGACAATGACTTCTTTAAATAGTCAAAATGCAGCACAATTTCAGTTGTGATTGCACCTGCTAAAATAGATTGCGTGTGGTTTGTAAATATGACGCAGGATTTTGCACTGAAATACTTTGCACAAATGTGGTACAACTGTTTAGTAAATCTACTCCTAAGTCTCTTTGAGTAAAAGCATCTGCCAGATGCATAAATGTATTTGTAGTGTATTGTATTGTAATGTATTTCACTAGTGTACCAAACAAAAGATGTAAAAATAGTGATTGTTTTCAAATCCACTTTTAATTGGTCGGACAAACAGCTAAGTCCTGCCCTAAACATATGCCATTGGTTGAGACAATGTTGCTGTGTTGGGCTGGTCAGGGTGCTCAAACAAACAAAGCAGCAATTTGATAGCGCCATAAGGTTAACACCTTTCGGGGAAATCTTACTTGTAGTTGTCTCTGCAAATTAAAATGTATTAGAAAATATTATTTTAACAAACAACATTTTTTTTTGCTTTAAGATTTCATAGAATTTTCTGTTTTATTTTACACTTTGCTCTTTTACTAATATTTCACCCTAAATTCAAAAAAAAAGAGAGGAACATTCACATTTGTATTAATTTGAATTCATAAATGAGGAGAAATAAATACATCCTCTGTTTCTCCTGCAGGAAAATCAAAACCAACTACTTCATCGTCTCACTGGCATTCGCTGACCTGCTGGTGTCAGTGCTGGTGATGCCATTTGGTGCCATAGAACTGATCCATCAGAACTGGATCTATGGTGAGACCTTCTGCCTGGTCCGCACCTCTCTGGATGTGCTACTGACCACCGCCTCCATCCTACACCTGTGCTGCATATCCCTAGACAGGTACGAAATTCATGCCCATTAATTTCAGAATGCTTATACCATTGCCTATGAGGTGTTTTTATTGTGTGTTAATTAAGTGATATTAATTGAAATTCAGTGAACGTATAGTCTTGACACATGCCTTCAGTTGCTGTTGTCATGGCAGCCAAAAACAGTTTTGCCACTGAGGACAGGCAGTTGAGATTGCAGTTTTGCACTTTGTGTGGTGATGCTGTTTCCATGGCGATATTAGTGTGGCCACACATAGTTCTTTGCCGAATATATCGTCCACCAGCACTGTGAACACAAACCTATTCAAGTCTTACAGCTGATCAACAGGCAAAGCCATAAGGACATCAAGTGTTTAAGTAAGATCGAGAAACATCTGAATGCTGGAACACTTTTTTACGGAAAGCAAGTAGTCATTTAGCAGATGCTTTTTTCCAAGGTAAATTACATTTATTACAGGGACTAACAACAATTAGTTTGCGTTATCACTTAAAAATGTCCATAGAAGGCTCTGCATAGAATTTTTTCATTTACAGAACATAGTAAATATATTTGTAATTATATTATGCACCAATATAAGAATCGTCATGTTTACTATTGTAACCTCCATTCCCCGAGGGAGGGAACGATACAATAATAACCATGGCGTTCAGCCGTCAACTCTAGGCAATTGATGTGTCAACGCTGACGGGGTCCTTTCCAGGTGCCAGCGGCAGCGCGCCCATTGCACATGGCGCCCCAACCCTGTCGAGAGGCATCTGTGGTTACCACGACACGTCTGGACACCTGCTGCAGGGGGACACCGCCCCGCAGAAAGCAGAGGTCTGTCCAAGGGTTGAAAGTCTGACGAGGGGTGATTATCACACGATGCGTGTCGTGGCACCATGCCCATCTTGGGACCCGAGTCTGTAGCCAGTGCTGTAGCGGTCTCATATGCATCAACCTGAGTGGCGTGACCGCGGTTGAGGATGCCATATGCCCCAGGAGCCTCTGGAGCCGCTGTACTGGGTTCAAAGCGACTGACCTGAGCACTGACTGCACGCGCTCGTTGGTGACCGGCTTTGTCATTGAAACTGAGTCTAACTCCATGCCGAGAAAAGAGATGCTCTGAACCCGGTCGAGCTTGCTCTTTTCCCAGTTGACCTGAAGCCCTAGACGGCTGAGGTGCCAGAGCACCTGGTCCCTGTGAGCGCATAGTAACTCTCAAGAATGGGCCAGGATGAGACAGTCGTTGAGGTAATTGAGTATATGGATGCCCACTTCCCTTAGGGGGGAAAGAGCGGCCTCAGCAACCTTCGTGAAGACGCGAGGGGACAGGGACAGGCCGAAGGGGAGGACCTTGTACTGATACGCCTGGCCGTCGAACGCGAAACATAAGAAGGGTCGGTGTCGCGGCAAAATGGAGACGTGGAAGTACGCGTCCTTCAGGTCTACCGCCGCGAACCAATCTAGCTGTCGAACGCAGGTGAGAATCTGTTTCTGCGAGAGCATTTTGAACAGGAATTTGTGCAGAGCCCAGTTGAGAACTTGCAAGTCCAAGATTGCTCGCAACCCATTGCTTTTCTTGGGTACGATGAAGTAAGGGCTGTAGAAACCCTTCTTCATCTCGGCTGGAGGGACAGGCTCTATCACGTCCTTGAGGAGCAGGGTGGAAATCTCTGCTCATAAGGCACTGGCTTGTTCTCGTCCGAGAAGACCCCTTGCGTCACTTCCTTCGACACAACGTCGAGAGAGTGACAGAAGGGGAAACTTGTATACTTATATTGGTGCATATCAAAGAAAATTATTAAAAATCATTCTTACTTATGTTCTGATAAAAGGCCAAAAACATTTTAAGATATATTTTTTTTCCTATTTTGCCCAGCCTTTTGCACCCCCAAAAATGTACAGTTATTTAGTTTCATTGTGCATACATTCACTAGTTCTTAGTATTTCCTGTCCATAAATGATGAATGTTGCATAAATTATTGTTGTTGTTAGTGAAACACGAGGGTTGTTTGGTAAAGTGCCTGTACTTTTTATCTGGCAGGCTGCTTCCATTTTCTTGGATGGCGCTTGCTGCTTTTAAATAATTACTGTAATACTGCCACAAGAGCATTGAAAAGACAAATAAATACAAGAACTCAAAGAGGAGCTGTTTTTATAAGGACATCCATTGCATCATCATAGTGTGTAGGACTTTGATGTACAGCTTGTCTAAACTTTGTGAATGGGCATTCAGATATAATCAATTTTATTATTTGACATCCTATTAAAGTTTCTGGCTTTTTTTCTATCGGAAGTAAACTCTCCATCGAGAATGATAAAAGGAAAAGACAAGTGGTACTCGGACATGGTTTAATATCTCAAGCATCTTGTGTGACCCTAGAACATTGTAAAGCTACTCACCCTGTAAAGCCACTTAGCAGTTCAATAAAGCGCTAAGCCTTAGCTTGCACTTCCCTCACTTTCATCTCTGGCCCTTTACCGTAGAGTGATGCATTAGCTCACAGGGCTGATATTCAAGATGAGCTCTGAGTGTTCAGTTTACCCTTACATCACTCGGCCCCTGCAGTCACAGAGACTGGCTTCCAATGCCTCGCTTGTAAAAAGGGGTAACGAGGGCACACCGGGAGGGAGTCACTGATAATATTTAACTTGTTATAAAATGTCTACCTCTTTCTTATGTCTGGCAGTCTGCCTCTTTCTATGTATTACAGTGCTTTGGTTAGGGTTTTTTGTAAATGCCTAAACCTATGTATTAAATGTCAGCAACTCATTCAAACTTTTTGGTTGATAATCTCAGTCAGGTGTATTATCTTTTTTTTTACTTCAAACTTTAAGATACGAAATGTAATGTTGGAAAATCTTCCATTCACTTAAAATGTTTGCCATTCATTATGTTACTGACAATGAAGATGCCATCATAATGGGTGCCTTCAGATTTTACTCTGCATCAGAAAACCCTGCAAATCCTTTGGGTTCAGCAGGAATAGTACATCCCAATGACATAGAATAAGGACATTCTCCACAGTGAATAATATTCTAAGACCACCTGATTTTATACCATCACACCTGCACTCTGCTGTTTTATGTGATACATTTATGGCTCATTTTAATGATAAAATCGAAAATATTAACAAACAACTGATGACACAAAATGATGGGGCATGTAGTGCATTTTATTCTGTTAAATTAGATTCTTCTTTAATTTCTCTCTCTAGTTTCCATCTGCTTACTATGGATGAGATAACTAAGTGTGTTCAAAAATGTAAATCTACTACTTTGATCCCATTCCTACACATTTGGACAAGATTTGCTTACCGTCTTTGTTACCGCTAATAATTCAAATGATAAATTCTTCTCTTATTACTGGTACTATTCCTTCATCTCTTAAAGTAGCTGCTATTACCCCTATACTTAAGAAACCTGGTGCAGATTATAATAACCCAGAAAATTTCCAGCTCATCTCTAATTTACCTTTCATTTCCAAATTGTTAGAAAAAATATTTGCTCAGCGGGTACAGTATATGCTCATCTTGTTCACTTATATGAACAATTTCAGTCTGGCTATCACACATTTCACAGCACAGAGACTGTGAAAAATTAGAGTTAGCAATGATCTATTGATGGCTGCAGATTCTGGACTTCTATCAATTCTTGTTTTTCTTGATTTAAGTGCTGCTTTTGATACAGTTTAACGTAGCATTCTACTGGAGAGATTGGCTTCCATTGTTCTTACTGGTATTCCTTTGACTTGGTTTAGATCGTATCTATTGGGTCGAACACAGTTTGTTCAAATGAAAAGTTTAGATTACGGACCTCAGAGATTATTACTGGTGTGCCTCACGGCTCAGTCTTGGGCCCTCTTTTGTTTATTATTTACCTTTTACCTTTAGGACACATTTTTTCTTAAATTTTGAATACATTACCATTTATGCTGATGACACCCAGCCGTTTTTGTCTTCTAAGCCAAATTCAATTATATAGCCTCTGTCACTATTGTCCTGTTAAACAGAAATTAAATCATGGTTAAAATGTAATTTTCTTAAACCTAACAGCTACAAAACTGAGATCCTACTAATGGGCACCCAATCTGAATTGAAAAATTGTGACAGCTTCTCACTGACTATCGAAAATTCTGTTGTTTTTCCTTCAGTTCATGTTTAGAGTCTGGGTGTCATATTAGATAGAACTCTAACATTTGAAGCACACATAAATAACATTATTCGGTCAGCATACTATCATTTACTTAACATAAATCGCATTCGACCATTTCTAACGGCTAATGGAACTGATGTTCTTGTACATGTGTTAGTCACATCTCGTATAGACTACTGCAATTCTCTTCTTAGCTGTGTCCCACAAAAACTTTTGCACAAACTTCAAAATTCTACCGCTTGGATCATTATGCAATCACCTTCGATAGAGGACATTTCTCCGGTACTCAAAAAACTTCACTGGCTGCCAGTCAAATATCAGATAGAATGTAAGATTTTACTTTTTACTTACAAGGCTCTTCATAATTTAGCCCCTTAATATCTATGTGATTTTCTTCATGCTTACTCACTAAACCGATCCCTTAGATCTTCTACTTCCCTTACTCTTACTGTACCCTCTATATGTTTGATTACTATGGGGTCTAGAGCTTTTAGTTATACTGCTCCTTGTCTTTGGAATGCTCTACCACAAGATGTATGAAAAAGCCCTACTCTCCTAACTTTTAAGTCACGTCTCAAAGCCCATTATTTTAGATGATCTTATTTCAGATTTTTAAGGATTGCATTTGTTGTTCTTTGTGTATTTGTATTTGTTTCTTTTATCATGTTAGATAATGTAATGCGATTAGTGTTTGTGTATTTTAATATACATGTAAGGTGTCCTTGAGTGTCCTGAAAGGTGCCCACAAATAAAATGTATTATTATTATCATTATAGAGGAAAAATGCAAGGGTTTGTTGAGACGATTTTAACTTGTGCTGCAACGCAAACTGACTAAAACTGTGTTAATAAAAGTCACGTCTGAGCAAACAGTCCCCTCATTGGTCAGAATGTTTGTGACATTATCCATGTTCACTGCGAGAACATGACCATGGCAACGTTGCGGTCGCGGCTTTCCTTCAACAGAAGGAACACCACTCCAGCCGCCCCATGCATCGTTCCTTCTTCCCACGGGATTGAGGACGATGCGGCCATGATGAAGGCAATCTGGGGATGGCAGCGGACGCGGCTTCGCCAGGTACATCCCCGCGAACCACCCGCCCCCCGGCATGCTCGTTGACTTCTGTTTGAGCTTGAGGCAACAGCGGCTCACCTCACAGCCAGCCTGTCTATCCTCTGGACCCCCTCAAGCTGGATGAGCTCGCCGCTGCATCGGAGAGCGGTCCGGCATCTGATGCGGATGACTCGTCTGGGCTGCCGCCTTCGGGCCAGCCCACGGTTCCTTTAAAACTTTTCCAGAAGCTCCTGGGGCATATGGCGTCCTCCACGGCGGTCGTGCCGCTGGGGTTGATGCATATGAGACTGCTTCAGCACTGGCTCCAGACTCGAGTCCCGAGATGAGCATGGCACCACAGCACGCACCGTGTGACCCCCACCTGCTGCCAAATATTCAAACCCTGGACACGCTGCTTTCTCTGCTTTCTGCGGGCAGGAGTCCCCTTGCAGCAGGTGTCTTGGTCACGACCGACGCCTCCAAATTGGGTTGGGGCAGCATGTGCAATGGGCACGCAGCCGCGGGCCATTGGAAAGGGGCCCCGCTGCGCTGGCACATCAACTGCCTAGAGTTGTTGGCTGTATTCTTTGCCCTGCGGAGGTTTCTCCCGCTAGTTCAGGGCAAATACATCTTGATCAGATCAGACAGCACCACTGCGGTGGCGTGCATAAATCACCAAGGTGGCGTACGCTCCCGCCACATGTCAAAACTCACCCGTTGTCTCCTCCTTTGGAGCCAGCAGTGACTCAAGTCTCCTCCCTCCGAAGAGGTGGGATCTACCACCGCGCCACTTCCCACATGTGACCTAAAAGCCCATGTGGTGCCTCTCTGGGCAGGTGTGGGCTCCACAGGGTCTTTTCCCCCTGAAAGAATAGGAAACTGTGTAAGACCCCCTCCCCCCCAACGGCCCCAGCCGTTGACTCTATGCGAGAAACATAGAGAGAAAAGAGGCCCAGCTAGGCTCGGACCATTCCCAGGTTGGCAGGCGTCGCCTTGTTCCCCTGTCTAGGGTAACTATAAGGATTCTGACGACTTTATGGGGCATTGGGGGATGGGTATGTGCAGTCTGATACAGCTGGTCGTTTTGGCATGTCAAGTACCTGCCCGCTCCTGAGTCAGTAGTACACTGTAAAGAAGTTCGCGCTCACGGGCAAGGAAGAGGCGAGAAACCGGCTTGACATACAAATAATATTTTAATGATAAACTCAAAAGACAAACACACAGGACGACGGACATGTCCGTAAGGATCTCTCTCTCTCTCACACCATCCTCTGCGAACAGCCTTTATCCCTCTCGGAGGCTTGATTAGCCTAATACGGGTCCAGGTGTGTAGGATCACGACCCAGCCCCGCCCTCCACCATGCCATATACACGTACACAGCTCAGCACATGGCGTGATTTAAATTGGACCCCTAGTGTCGCTTCTTCGACACAACGTCGAAGTGAGCGCCAGACGGGGAACGTCTAGGTTACGGATGTAACCTCTGTTCCCTGATGGAGGGAACGAGACGTTGTGTCCTCCTGGCCACATCGCTGAGCCGAGCCACTGTTGTGGCCAGACCATTTCCGGCTCCTCAGAAAAATCTTGAATGAAACAGATGCATTTCCCTGCCTTTATACCCATATGTCCGGGGGCGGGACATGCAAATTCTGCCTGCCAACTTCTCATTGGCCATTGGAGTAATGTTTTCCTGAGTGTGGAGGAATGCCAAAGCTACAGTCGACTCCACTACAGGTAGCACTTATTATAATCATTCTCAAGGAAGGGAAAACAGCTATTTCACAATTCGAAGTTTTGAATAAGAGGCTGGCCGGGTGTCCTTCAGGTAGTCACTTAGCACATAGAGCAACAATAGGCATGTCATCTCATTTAAGAATGTGTCAAACATGCTCTGCCTCTTTCTGAAAAGCTGCTTTCTCCTATTATTTTGGCCGTTGGGTTTAGTAGCAGTCTTCTCTCATTTCTCTCTAGGGATGGATTGAAAATAGGATATCTTTATACAGTATTTTAAAGCCTATTCATCATTTTGTTTCATACAGATCTTGATATTTATGTGTTTGTAATTTTTATTTTTTCAATAAGAGGATCCATCATTTCAAAGAAAACAGCCAATGTTGCCACATTCAAAATTTAAAAAAATACATTCAAAATGTTTACTTTAAACCAAGTTAAAAGAAATCAAGGCATGTTTTCCCACACTTAAGCTTTTAATTTATTATTATTTTTTTTAATTACATCTAATTTTAAGTTTATGAATCAATATTAAAATGCACAGTAATAAAAAAATGTCACCCAATAATGAAAATTCTGTCATCATTTGCTCACCCATCATACTTTTTACTCCACAATGCTGAGTGTTTATGCAAATGTTAGCCTATTTACTTTTGCATCTTTTTTACATATAATTAAAGTGAGTTGTGACTGAGTCTAACATCCTGTCTTACATCTCCTTTTGTGTGTCATTGAAGAAAGAAAGTCATGGTCTTGTCAAGTCTGGGACAACTTGAAGAGAAGTAAATGATGGCATAATATTCATTTTTGGGTGAACTACCATTTTAATGCTCTCATAGATGCGAATCATGAGAAAAGGAATGATCTACAGCTACTCAAATTACACGGTGTTTAGAAAATGTAATGACCAAATAAAAAGCACATTAAAATCATTGCAATATTCAGAATGTTTCTTAATTTTAGATCTCCAGATAAATCATGAATATTCAACATTTCACCAAGACTCATTCCTCATGCAAACCTCACACAACTAGCAGCATTTATTTAAAGTCTCTGATACAGCGTGAATCCCTTCACATGAATCTTTGTCTCATGTTGATTTAATGCTTAATTTAGTGCTCTCTATTATGCCTCCGCTCATCTGACTCATTCCATTTGAATGCTAATTGTAGGTGCTTGTTAGCTGTGTTATTTGTGCGTCAAGAGCAGCCACTTACATATGTTTCAGAAACTTCAGTAGTTTTACATTATACTTGTTGTGTATTTCAGCAAGTGAGAAATTCATTGTAGCCTTCTGGGACATTAAGACTTGTGAAATATCTATGATAATTAAGGATGTACTTTATGTTGTTATGAATAGGTACAGTTAGGGATGCATCATGCATAAACTGTCCCAAAGGTGTGCCAAAGTCATTAAGCATGCTTTAATTTTGCCTACATCAAAGCAAGCCATGGCTAATATGTGTTGTCTAATCGTACACATTAGGGTTGCAACGGTATGAGATTTTCACTGTACGATATCCATCTCAGAAAATATCACAGCATCACAGTATACAGTATTACGCAATTATTATTATCAGTTACAATGACCCTTAAAGGAGTGAAAACAGAAGGTTTTTTTTTTTTTTTTTTTTTTTGGTTGAGCAAACACTTTATTATAATTGAAAATGTAATCCATTTTTTTTTATTATTGAAGTATGTGTAAAAAAAAAAATCTCCTTTTTGAAAATAAATAAAATAAATAAGAAAGCTAACAGAATTATAATAATAAACCGAATTATAAACATGATTAAAGATAATGTGAACCAAAATGTGTATTGTTTCATTTCCTGTTTTGCTCAGAAATATTGTATTGGTAAATATTGGTTTTGAATGCCATTTCATGTTAACTTGGTGAATTAGTTGAATTTGGTGTCTCAGGTGAATTTATCTAGTTTTAAGGATATTTAAGATCGTTTTACTTGAAAGCAAGAAAAACATGATGAGTGTAATGTAGTACATACTGAAAACACTGCATTACTCAGACAAAATACCCTATGTTGTAACTTCTGTCACAGAATCTCTGACCGATCATGAATACGGTGTAAGTTTTAAATTGTTCTAGGAACTGTTGCTGTCATGACTATTTGCACACCTCAGTAGCACAGAGAGAGATGGAACTCAGATAAAATGTCGAGTGTCGCACCTGATCAGTTTCCACACGGGGAATATAAGATCAACAGGGGAGCTGTCACAGTTTTTCAGCTGTTATGGCTGCGGTTTTGAAATTTCGTATACTGTTATGTAATGTGGCTGGAACCTCTGTTTGTTTTTTGGCAAACTAGCATGAATATGTTATCTTCCCCTGCTATATCAGCTTCCAAATTCAACCAGCTATATCACAAAGAACTTTGACCTTTTACTGTCATGCTCTTTATATGACAACAATAAAGAGTGTTCTCCAGGCATGCCCGACTCATCAGTGGCTTTACTGCCAGAGATATGTTGTTCCCTGCAAGGACTCGCTTGCTGACTCTGTAGGCACATCACATGGGATTTCTGTCCAGACTACCATCTCTAGAACAATTTCTGACTTATAGCACAAGGAAGAGTCTTTGTAACTTTAGAGAGGGTTTATTGCTTGCATGTCGGTTTATAAAGTCTACTAAAAATAGCTGCACTTCTCACCACAGCATTTATATTCCTCGCCTGATCAATGAAATTTACTGCCAGTGAATGTGGGGTAAGCGTCAAAAGAGACATGAGTCTGTGATATAGGTGGCTCTTGCTCACAGGCATAAAGTCATTAGAAATGGGTGTCTGCCCACTCAGGCCAGACGTCTGTTTTTCATTTGATTGGAGGTAAATTTCTCCAAAGCACATGCTTTGCAGCCAAGCACTGAATTGTATTTTCATGCAGACTTTCACAATGCTATTTTCCCCACAGGGCAAACGTAACAAAATCAATTTACACTCCCCACTCAAAGCATTTTGTAATAACTCTGTTCCAACTCTTCTACGGGTTTTCTATTACATGATCTTTGCCCTCTTTTCTCTCACTTGTGAGAGAATTTGCCTCTGATGGGCAAATTCACTAAACAGTTGCACCACTTTTGAATGTGGTATTTCAGCGAAAAAATAATTGCTCATTAACCCACTGTATCTAATTTAAGCTGCCGCCATCAGTGTTGAAATAGCGCTGCATCTTGAGAATTTAAATTAAGTAATTATCATTCCTTTCTGCACAAATTCTATGTACTGTAAGTTTGACACATTATAGATTGCATTTCATTCACAAAACTCTGTGGTATTTGCCCAACGCAATTAATATCACGCTATTACTGCCTGAGGAAAGCAGTTTGTAAACTGAATTTTATTATAAAGAGATGTTTGTGTACATTTCCTATTAATCATAGCAGTAGTAATTCATTATATAGCAATCAAGTGATGGAGAAGTCTTTTATAACCTGACATATATCCAGATGCATGGTGTAGTTAGGCCCCGCATGGTAAACAGACGATTCACGTACCTGCATCACAGTACACAAGTGATGCTGTACAGTCCTGATAGAGTGAACCAGATCGCAGTCTGCTGCAAGATTGGAATCGCATCATTTAAATTGTGCTCAGCACAGATTTTTTTGAGCATATTTGCACTGTTGCCTGATCTGCATAAATCTGTTAAACCAGCAAAGGGATCTGGTGCAGATAAACAGCACTTTTACATGGCACAATTTATTCTTTGTGAATTCCCCCTTATGTTCGCTCTGTTGCATACAGTGTGTCCAGTTACCGTCTCATTATAAAGATCTTTCAGTGTGTTTTGTTTTATATTATGAACATCTGGACACATTATAAGTGAAATAAAACTCATGCTTGCACAATTTTTACAGCTGTGATGGTCATGCATTAATATTATGTTATACTGAAATTGATAAAAAAAATTTGGGATAGACTTCTCATCTGGAAAAGGAGAGAGATTTATTATGGATTTTTTTTCTTATTGGATTCAGGCACTCCGTGTTTTTCCTGACACGTCTTTTAAAATTCCACTTGTGTTCACTCTCTCCATTTTAACTGTAATTTTAATTGTTGTCTTCCATCTTGCATTCATTCTAACATCCTAATACTGTTACACTGTGTGGTGAATTCTTGCTGACATATAATTGAATTACCAGTACAGTATATTTTAACGTGTTATGTTCGCAATGGAGCCGTATCTTGGAGTGAGAGAAAACATAGAAACTGCTTCAGGCAAAATCACACAAATCCACTCCCTGCTCCATTAACACTATACACCAATCACATTGACATTAGCTGCAATTAACCCAGAAATTGGAAGTCTTATTTCACAGCAATCTGCATGTAGGTAGGTGTTAAATCAGTTGTTAATCATTCAGCCAGAGACGGAAGTGAAAATATAAGTGTCATGGTTCTCTACATTGCCATCACCATCGACGCTGTATTCCACCTGCTATGGGCATCCTACCCACTCTGCCTCTCCAGCTAACCCGTCAGAACCTCAACCCTATCATGAACCCATTCAAGTCACCAGGACTCAAATCTCCTTTAGGTAGAAACACCAGCACATTATTAATAGACTATGTCTGTATTGTGCTGCCCCGGGTCACCTTGCTGCTGCCTGTCCATTAAAAAGACATCGCTCATTGGTAGGAGAGGGGTTACTGGTGAGCATGGCACCTTTGGATAAATCCCCTGGACTTCAGACACTTCTTCCAGCTCGACTGCAGCTTGGATCATCCTGTCATACCGTTTCTGCTTTGATTGACTCTGGCACTGAGGGTAGCTTTATGGACCTTGAATTAGCATCCAAATGGCGACTTCCCACGATTGATGAACCTATAAACGCCCATACCCTGAGCAGAACACCACTGTCCATCATCACTCATTCCTCTAAGCTGGTCACGTTCATCTCCAGGAATCATACAGAACAGTTGTCTTTCCTCCTTATTCCATCTCCATCAGCTCTGGTAGTGTTGAGGCTTTGGTTGCTAAAGCACAACTCACACATCGATTGGTCAATTAGCACTGTTCTTGCTTGGAGTCCTTATTGTCTGTCACACTGTCTTAATGCTGCTGTTTCCCCTGTCCAGTCTTGTGTTTTGTTACAGGATGAACCAAGGGACTTATCCCTTACAAGGGGCTTGTGTAAAGGGATTTTGACGGGTAAGGAGGAGGCGAGAATCGGCTTGACATTACAAATAAGGTTTTAATAATAAACTTAAAACAAAGGACATACACACACATGATGTCCGTAATTGATCTCACTCTCGTCGCACCACCGTTTGCCATCGGCCTTTATCCCTCTCGGAGGCTTGATTAGCCTGATACGGGACCAGGTGTGTATAATCACGACCCGGCCCCGCCCTCCGCCCTGCCACATTCCTCCCTCGTTCTTTCAGGCTGGGGAGCCCCCGGCCTGACGTACACCTCCCCCCCTTTCCCTGGGGAGGGGCGCGCCTTCCGCACCATCTGCCGGCAGGTCATCCCCGTCTACCTGGACGAGGGACGGGACAAGAGGAGGGAAACAGAAAAAAAAACACTACAATTTAAAAGAGAGGGAAAAGACCAACACAGAGCAGCAGTGAGAGAGGAGAGAGAGATAAAAAAAAAACCTACTCGCCGGTTCTACGATACACCGTCGCATAGTCCTCGATCACTTCTAAACCCTCTCAGTCGAATGACAGCCACTTCTCCCCGGGAGGACCGGAGTTAGACTCACGACCCCCAGTGGTCAGAACAGTTCTCGGCGACTCGTGGGGACACTCCTCTGCCCCTGGCAGCGGCCCTACTGCTCCAGGCGGTCGGGGAGACACTTCCCTCCTCCCCTCGCGGACGGTGGTCTTCCTTCGACCCCTTATTGTTTCTGGAGGATGGCAGGGCTCTCCTCCGCCCCTGGCAGTGGTCCATCACTCCAGGCTGTCGGGGAGTCTGGTCCCCACTCGCCTTGCGGACGGCGGCTGTTCCCCGCATCTGGGTGTTCGTTCTACTCCCTCCCCCGGTGGATGGCAGCGGTGCTCCCCTGGGTGGACGGCAGTGTCTAGGACTCTGCGATGGGTATCCCTCCTCCTTCCCAGGCTTCGGCACCAGTGTAAAGAGATTTCGACGGGCAAGGAGGAGGTGAGAACCGGCTTGACAATACAAATAAGGTTTTAATAATAAACTTAAAACAAAGGACAAACACACACATGATGGACATGTCCGTAATTGATCTCTCTCTCGACGCACCACCGTCTGCCATCGGCCTTTATCCCTCTCGGAGGCTTGATTAGCCTGATACGGGACCGGGTGTGTATCATCACAACCCAGCCCCGCCCTCCGCCCTGCCACAGCTTGATATTCTGATCTTCTCCTAGAATATACAGGACCATGTGCAGCATGTCAGGCGGGTGCTCCAGTGACTGTTAGAGAATCGGCTTTTCATCAAGGTGGAGAAGTATGCTTTTCATGTACAGTCAGCTCTGTTTCTGGGGTTCATTGTTTCATCCAAGTTAGTGCGCATGGACCCGAATGAGGTAAAGGCTTTGCTCGCTACCTTTTTTCTGAGATTTATTAGAAAATACAGTCAGCTCGTCACATCTTGTCACAGATATCACCTCCGCTCGCACTGATTTTTGTTAGTCCCCTGTAGCCAAGGATGGTTTTCCCAAATTAAAGAAGCGGTTTTCTACCACACCTATTCAAATTATTCCAAATCCACAAATCAGTTTGTGGTAGAGGTGGATGTGTCCTAGGTTGGTGTCAGAGCAGTCCTGTTCCATTGCTCCCCTCAGACAGAAAAATGCATCCTTGTGCCTTTTATTCCACATCACTTAACCCCATCTGAGAAGAATTATGACGTCAGCAACCGAGAATTGTTGGCTGTCTGGTTGGCCTTGGGTGAGTGGCATCACTGTTTAGAGGGTTCGGGGATGCCTTTCGTGGTCTGCACAGATCATAAGAACCTAGAGTATATACTTAGCACCAAACATCTTAACTCTAGGCAGGCCCACTGGGCATTATTTTTCACACACTTTAATTTCATGCTTTCGTATCACCTGGGCTCTAAAAACATCAAGCCAGACTCTCTCTCACGATGTTCGGAAGTCCAGACATCTACCGTCCCACCTGATACCATTCTACCTTCCAATCGCATGGTGGGCATGGTATCCTGGGAGGTGGAGGCTACGCAACACCACGTCTACAGCCGCTTGCCCGGTGGGTTGGTTATTTTTCCGTGATCTGCCCGGATGCATGTCTTACAGTGGGGTCACTCATCTAATGTCACTTGTCATCCGGGGGCAACTCGTACAAATTAATTAGACAATGATTCTGTTGGCCATCACCAACACATATGTCGCTTCGTTCCAGGGACATATGTCGCTTCATTGCAGCATACCCCATTTGCGAGACTAACAAAACGTTCTGTAAACCCCCAGCCGGGCTCCTCCAACTGCTGCCAGCCCCTTTGAGACCCTGGTCGCACATAGCCATGGATTTTGTAACTGGTCTCCCCTCCCATGGTAACATAGATGTTTTGAATGTAGTGAACCAGTTCTCGAAGGCGGCTCACTTTATTCCCCTCCCCAAATTACCTTCATCGAGGGAGACACCTGTAGCAGTCATTAACCACATCTTCCGCATTCATAGCCTCCTGGTCAATGTGGTTTCTGACAGAGGCCCCCCAATTTGTGTCATGTTTTTGGGCAGAATTCTGCTGACAGCTGCGGGCTACAGTGAGTTTGTCCTCTGGATTCCATCCCCAGACTAATCTGCAAGCTGAGTGGGCAAATCAGGAGCTGGAGAAAGCTCAGCATTGTGTTGCCTCCCGTAATCTGTCATCTTGGAGTGATCATTTAGTCTGGGTTGAGTATGCCCATAACTCCTTGCAGTCATCATATCACCCTTCCATTTTCACCTCTGGCAAGGTAATTATGTTGGGGATGCCAGGAGGTGTCCCTGGGAGGTGGTTTGGTGTACTGTTACGGTTCTGGTGAGCCTGCAGGTTTGTTTTGATTGTTTTGTAATTTTATCTCCCTGGGGCACTCAACTGGCTTTATCAGCGTTTCCATGGGGACGATTATTGTTCTCAGGGTGGTGCTGATCATGCCACTGTTTCACTTATCGAGCAACACCTGTTCAAGCCTGATTTCACTCCCTACATATGCCCTCATGTTTCTCTGTTTCATTGCCAGATTGTTATATTAAGTTGAGGACTAACCTCGCTTTCCTTGTTTAGCTGGTCTTTTTCTTGTCACTCTGTTGGTTGTCCACGTTGTTCGGGTTGTGGTTTGCCTTTCAGTCTTCGCTGAGTTCAGCCTGGTAATCCACAAAGGATTTCCGGTCTATGCCCGTGTGCCAGGAATCTACACTTTTACTGTTGCTCGCATTGTCCGCTGGACATCTCTCTCATCACCTAGCTTCTACAGAGGATTCTGCCAAATTTCTCCTGACATCCACGACACACACACTCCACTGACGAACACACTACTCTCAACTCTGCATGGTGGCTCATTACTGACTATGTGAATAAATATTTTGGAACTGTTACATCTGCTCCTGGGTCATTCTTCCAGCACCTACATGTTACAATAAGAGCCAAATAGTTGTGGACATCTTGGCTATAGAATGATATTAATGAGCATCTTATCTACTGTGGTGTGTGTGTACACAAAAGCAACTGCTGCAATTGCATCAAATCATTTTTATTATGTTTTTCCCATTACAATTTTATATGTTGAGGCCCATAGTTAAATCAGTAGTTAAATCAGAAGAAATAATCAGAGAAAATTAAACCTATAATGCATATGTATACAATTCAGCTGTGTGGAGACTTGGGAATACTATAGAGCATTAAGGGCTTTTATTGTGGGCCAAATTGATAACATTCTGGAAAAGCACTCCACAATAAATGAGAAAACTGCCATATACAATCTTCAAAGTCAGCTTAATAAATACCCAGCACAAAGGACACTGTATGTAAATTGTATGTTTACAAAACAGAACCATCAGCTTAAATAACTCACAAATCCAATGCTCCGGACAATGGCATGCAAGTCCAATTTGCAGAAAAGCCAATGCCCTATCACAGCAGAAAGTGTTTTGACACTTTAACAGAGAATGATTTAAGACATGTACTGTAAGTAATGCAAGAGCTTCTACAGACCCACTAACAACAGAACCATCAGCTTAAATAACTCACAAATCCAATGCTCCGGACAATGGCATGCAAGTCCAATTTGCAGAAAAGCCAATGCCCTATCACAGCAGAAAGTGTTTTGACACTTTAACAGAGAATGATTTAAGACATGTACTGTAAGTAATGCAAGAGCTTCTACAGACCCACTAACAAACACTTCTCGCCCTCGCTTCTGCAAATCTCAGAAGGCTTAACCTTTCAAAATTTGTTACAGAAGAATGATATGTGAGCTCCATTCAAACAGCCTTAAAAAAGTATCAGTAAACAGTTTCAGGATGTTATTTTGGGTACCCAGCACAAACATTTTAGTAAGGAATGCCACAGTGTGAATTTTTAAAGGTTAGATTACCATCTGAGAGAAGAAAAAAAAATAGTGGTTAACCAGTTTTACAATTATTTAGCAAATTCTCTTAATATGTAAGAGCACTAACGCAAAAAGAAAATATATCACTTTAACAAATTAAAGTGTTAGTAGACTCTTATAGTTCTTAGGGATATATGGACACTTATCACAACCCTACAATAGGAAAACTGATAAATACACAACAAATAAATAGAAGGTACAAATAAATAGGAAGAGATGCTCCAGTATAGGGCAAAACACTGCTTATGCACGTCTCATGTGCAGCATGCTGCTCTTCAATGTAACCAGAATGCTTCGAGTCACAGGACAATCCTTTCTCTGCATTCAAAAGTATTTCACGGCATCCAACAGCTTTTTCCTCTTTTTGTCTGTTAGACACCCTACTATAAGAATCGGTAACAGACTCCATAAAAATAAACCTCACACCTCACAAATACACACATGGACTATGCATAATAACAGTACAATTGCTTAAAGCAGGCAATATAATGTCTGATATTGAATAAAATTGAAAATTATTGTTAAAATCAGGGAATTTGTACACAAGCAATGCTTTATATTAAGAGAACAAATTGAAATGCAACTTTTTTGTAGATACTACGCTGATAATGAATACATGCCCATTCATAGAATTTGCATCTCTCAATGCATCCCTTTAAATGCATCACAAATAAAACATTTAAACTCACAAGTTTATTTTTGCAGAAGATTCTGCCAAATTGTTGGCTTGTGTATAAGTTACCTTTGATTTAATTATCAGCCAAAGTGACATACAGATGAGGAACATGTAAATCTATGCTGCTCTTAAAAACAATGAACGCACAGACTAGATGAAGGCATCTTGTTAGACCCATTCTTGTTGTGTCTTGATACCTTGCTATACTGCCTGCAAAGGCTGAATCTTTCAGATTTCAGACCCAGACTTTATCTGTGCCATGCTCAGGTTCTTAAAGGCCAGACTCTCACCTGGAGGGGTAAAGGTCACATTGACGCATTGCACTTCCTCTGACATAGAGCAGAGTTTAGTACTCTTTGCAGCTGTAAACATTCTGTGGTGAACACATGGTAGGAATGGCAGATTTTCATTACCAGAGGCATGATATAAACAGGAACCTCAGCACACAGAGACTGAAGCATTGACACATCTGGGTCAAAGAGAGAAGGAAAGATTGATTTGTCCCATTTGGTCTAAAGGATTGTTGATACAGTGGCTTTTCCCTCATTCCTTCCTCTCTCACTGTCTTTGAATTACCTGGCCTGTCCAACCACACATCCTTGACAGAAAGGCACAAAATGTCCACACGCATCTGCCTTTCTCTCAATATGCACTAGATGGCAAAGTGTGAGGGTTAGAATTTGATTGGAAGTAAATATTGGAAGGTTTTAGGACTGAATGATTTGGACAAAAAATCTAATTGGGATTATTATTTTTTTTAAATATTGCAATTGAGATTTGTACTGCAAATATGATTATTAACATTACAAGAAAAACTATTAAGTGTTTCCTTTTGACCAAAATATGTCATGGACAAACATGCTCTACTGCCAAAAGAAATTATGTTCAAAGAAAGGGTATTCACATTTGAGCTTTCTTAAAAAGAGCCAGACTAGAAAGATAAAAAAATACAGTGAAACATTGAGAGAGAGAGAAAAACTGATTTGTGTCACCTGTTCACTGTGTGCCTGTTTTTGTTGACTTTGTGATAGAGTTTTATCCTATATTTGATAATAATTTTTTGGAACTCCGTAAGTTAAGTTAAAAAAAATATAATGGAACATATATTTTTGTATAATATTAACAAAAACACCTATTATTATTATTCAACAGTACCGTATTTATGTAATATGTTCTTAACCTGATTGCGACATAGCTATGCAGGCCTTTATTTTGGGGGAAGCTTTTATTTTGGTGGTACATAGAAGGAAGTAGTAGAGTTGACAATGGCCTTTTAATGCAGAGGAATCCTCTCGTCCTCTCTTCTGTCCACAAAAATCCGATGTTATGAGGATACTTTAGATTTACACAGTGCTTACATTGGCTCAGCTCTTCAACAAGGCATTTATTGTTTTTTATTTCAAACAATATACATAAATAAAATCCCCAAGTTGCAGATATAGACAATTGGAGCTGGGGAGGTGGAGGGTTTAAAAAAACTCTTACATCATGCAGTAGTTAAATTGGATTATTTGCAAACTGAGAGTTTGCAATTTATTGGCTACCCGAATGCATTTCAAAGCCGATTGTGAGCCGATTGGCTTGACATATCAAATTTGATCGAGCTGATTGGCTAACAGATAACAAGTTCAAAGAACCTATCAGCTTGCGCCATTCATGCCTGAACTTTAGTCATTAGTATCACACAGTGTTCATTTTTACACAGTTTTTATTTTGTTTCATAGTTTTAGTTTTTTGATGAAAATGTCTTAAAATTAGTCAATATTTCATAATGTCATATTCATGAAACTCTGACTGGCATATGATTGTAGTCAACAAAAATATATTTTAGATGATGATAATGTGCTAAATTAGAAGAAAACTAGTATGTCAAACTGTAACGGACCACATTTATTCAAATATTCAAACATTTAGAAAAGATGTATGAACATTTTCTTAATTTAAACGTACTGTATCAAACATATAAAATATATTTCACCTGAAATAGTAGCATATCATTAATATAATGAAGGATTTCTGAATTCTTCATGATTTAGAGATTAATTGTTTAGTCAGTTTATGATATTGCAGTGCATGTTGCATAATTTTTTACAGAAACAGCACACTTACAATGCAAATTACATGTCCATTACTTAGTTCAAGTTCATCTGTTTATGCACTTCATTGTCTGTGCAGATGTAAGTTATTATTTTACATATATGTTCTGGATATAGTGATTAATCTCATGTACTATAGACATAAATAGGATGTGTTTGAGTGAGGTAATTAATCAGTTTTAAAGCAATTCATTTTGCTGATGTTCAGTGCGTTTAATTCACGCACCTCAAGAAGAAAAATCCCCAACACACTGGATTATTAGATTAGATGAATCCATCTAATATATTCATCTAGAAAAATATTTTTCTCTAGATGTTTCTTCTTCTGTTTAGAAGAAGAAACATCTAGAGAAAAATATTTGTGTTAATATCTTTTAGTATAATGTTTTCTCATCATATTTTCGTCAACACTATGCTTTAATAAAACCATCATGATGCATATTTTTAGTCTAATATTCAGTACCGTTTGGGAAATCAAAAAATCCTTCATCAACAAATGTTTTCATCAGTGATTTCATTGACGAGATTCACACTGGTATCACTATAGTATGTGTGATTTACAGATTATAGCAATGTACATTCAAACAGATGTCTTGAATCTTTGAGTCATATACAGTAGATTCATATTTTGTATAGAGATTAGGTAAAGTCAAATTGGCCTTATTGTTATTCTTAATTCACGTTCCTGGTTTTATTGCACATATTAAAAAATATATTTGTTTTTCTTTGTAATGTTTCATGAAAAATAAATAAATTCCTCCGCCTTATATTCACATCACCTAAGATGGAAATAATGTTGAATGATGTTGACTACAGAATGTTTATTATTGAAATATAAATAAACAAAATGGTGAAGTGTTATGCAGTAGTTTTTTGAGTGGCTGTATTGTGCAGCTTGACTTTTTTTACGTACACTCACATTTTTAAATAGTGACACTTTTGTGAGGCTCATCTGAGTCACTAAGTTATGCCTATTTGCAGACCAAGGCCTGCTTTTCACCTTTAAATGTCATTATTTATTCTTAAACTAAGGGGCCATTTACACTACAACATTTTCAACTAAAAACAGAAAACTTTTTATCCGTTTTGGCTGTTTGTTTACACGACAACAGCGTTTTGGGGCCTGAAAACGCAAACTTTTGAAAACGGGTTTCAAAGTGCAAGTTTATGAAATTGTGAATTTATGCGAATTTGTCAAAACGATGACATCATGCGCATGTTTATTACTTTATTACTTTAGTCTATAGGCATCTGCGTGAGACATTCAAAACTACAATCGCGGACTACAGGACTGTGTTTCTGCTGCTCAAGATTTTGAGTTTATTGACGCTTCTCCAGCAAAGTAATTGTAGTAATAAAGCAACCTCATCTTCTGTCCCATCTTCATTGTTTGTATTCAACGCTCTGTGGAAGAAGAATGCTTATGTGAGCAGGCTCGTAGTGTTTCTTTACGTAGTGACATCGGCAACTACTGGCCTGTCTTGCATAACACAGCATTTTTAGTCATTTTGTGTGAATAGGGATCGTTTTGACAACATTGTGGTCTATACGCTAAACTTTTCAAAAACGCAAAGGAAAAACTTTGTACATCGTTGTTGTGTAAACGCACTCTTGTGTAAGAGCACTCTTGGTTAGATGAGTGCCATTCATTCATTCATTCATTCATTCAACCATTCAACCATTCAGTCATTCATCAAGAGTGTCATATGCTTTGATTTTCCATTTATTTTAAACCAATATATGGTTTTATACATTCATTCATTCATTCAACCATTCAGTCATTCATCAAGAGTGTCATATGCTTTGATTTTCCATTTATTTTAAACCAATATATGGTTTTATACAAAGTTGATTTATTGCCTTTTCAATTCTGTAATTAAAAACTTTACTGTATGCCTGCCCTGTCTCTGTCTGTCTTTTTGCTTGTGACCTATAGCATGAAACAGATATTTTAAAAAAACAATTTTGTGGATTAATTTGATTAATCATATGCCTTATCTTAGGCATTGTAGCACAGCTATAAATACTGATAAATATCTGTTTTATTGTGTTATTGGCAGTGCCCGCACCAAATGTTACTAGCAGTGCCAGAACCCAGCAGAAAACTCCACAGAGTTCTATACAAAAAATTTTAACATGTGGTCTTAACTCAGAATACTGATGGTGCCAATTAACCAGATGACCTTGGTTATCTAGAGTCCGACGGATAAGAAAGTTTAAGAGACTCCAGTAGGTTGACAGGATCTCTGATTACAGAATCTTCCAGATGCTTGATCTATTGACATTTTGTCAGCAAGGGGCATTGACAGGACATCATCCTTCAGGATTTCCATGGTGCCTTGTTGTCTTTTACAAGCATACTGTATTAAAGATACAGTTTTCAAGAAAACATATACAAGAAAAACGTCAGCAGTGTGTCTTGTATGGTTATGTACTTATATTTTCCAGCAACTTATTAAGTGTGGCTATGTACAATTATTTTGCAGGCAACATAAGCAGCTTTTACTGTATTGCTGAACAAATAAAGATTACACAAGATCATTTTACCATATCTTGTGCTCCTCTATTGTTACAGGTACTATGCCATCTGTTGCCAGCCACTAGTCTACAGGAATAAGATGACACCACTGAGAGTGGCTCTAATGATCGGTGGATGCTGGATAATCCCAACCGTTATTTCCTTCTTACCCATAATGCAAGGCTGGAACAGTATTGGAATAAATGATTTGGTGAGTCACATCCCTTAGATGTTACACTGATTGTGTTGATAAGGCTTGTGAATGTAATCTGACTTTGGTTCTTTTAATAATGATGTTTCTTTGATTTACTGTCACCTTGTCTACAGTAAGAGCAAAAACATGAGGATGATTGGATTATTAAATTACTCTATAAAAAGTGCATGGAGTGATTATGAGCAATTCCAGCAAACTTGTGACGCATGTGTTTTCACATCATAAAAGCCAAATCTTTAAGCATTTCATATTATTTCTACATTCTTTATGCAGTTTGAAAAAGGCAATTATGCATCCATTTGCAGAAACCCAAGCCACTGTCCATGTCTCTAGGAAAACAAATGCAGTATGAAGGGGCTCTCATAAAGACCTTCTTTGAGGGGTGGAATGCTTGAGTGGGAAATTAAATGTCAGAGTCTCAGGTAGGGAACTTAATCCATTACTTTTCAGTAAAAAAAAAAAAAAAAGGTCCAGGGTGGAGACTGATGAACCTTAATTAAATTCATGCTGGAGAAAAGGAAATGGAATTGGAATGATGTCAAGAAAGAATCTCTCCAGTTTTTACATGCACATGTGAATGTAGTGTTCTAGCAGATGGGTTTCACTGGCACCTACACACTAGAGAAAGTTCAGATTGAGTGTTTGATGGATAGAAATGCATAAGATGTATTTTGTGAGTGTGAAAAGAGCCAGGTCGGTTAGCTTTCTGAAAGCACACCTGGACCCACCTCTCTAAAATGCTCAGTGGTCAACAGATGCCTGTGTCAGAGTGTGTTACATCCAAGGAGTTTTAATATAACTGGAGAGAGCTGTCCATTTAAATCCCCATTCATCTCTATGGCAGTGCTCGGCTTATCCCGAGAACATGATATTAAGTTGCTCATGGCCGCTCTGATCACTTACCAATAACAGAAAGGAAACAATATAGGTCCATTTCATGCTTTTTAAAGCCCTCCAAAAAAACAAGCTGTAACTAATAAAACATCTTCTATAAAGTATATAAATACTTACAATTTACACTCACTAAGCACTTTATTAGAAACATTATGGTCCTTATAAGTGCCAAACGTGGTCTTCTGCTGTTGTAGCCCATCAAGTATTGATGTGTTGTGCTTTTGAGATGCTATTCTGCTCATTGCAATTGTACAGTGTGGTTGTCTGAGTTACCATAGCCTTTCTGTCAGTTCGAACCAGTCTGGCCATTCACCGTTGACCTCTCTCATCAACCAGGAATTTCCGTCCACAGACCTGCTGCTCACTGGATGATTTTTGTTTTTGGCACCATTCTGAGTAAACTCTAGAGACTGTTGTGTGTGAAAATCCAAGGAGATGAGCAGTTACAGAAATACTTAAACCAGCCCATCTGGCACCAACAATCATGCCATGGTTGAAATCACTGAGATCATTTTTTTTTCCTTATTCTGATATTTGATGTTAACATTAAAATCATGTAGCTCCTGCATGATTTTATTAATGATTTTATGCACTGCATTGCTGCCACATAATTGGCTGATTAGATAATCACATAAATAAGAAGGTTTACAGGTGTTCCTAATAAAGTACTCAGTTAGTGTATATGTTGCTTAGAAAAAAAGTTTTGTCAGATTATATGGTTATTTTTTAATGGACATCAATGAGGAAACATGCTTTCCCTTTACAAAAAGCTTCACTTTGATGCTGCGCTGCTAAGCGCTATGGGGAAACAATCTTATTGTGAGCTGCTCTGAACATGTGTGTAACACGTCAATGAAATTGACTGGAATTTATAGCCTCGGTCGGTGAGATCATTGGACGCACCTGTGGCCAGGCTATAAATAGGAGGCGTCACCAGAGTGTCGTCAGACATTTTTCTTCAGAGCTTTCTCTCTGTGTGTTTTCACAAAACTCTTGTTAGAAATTTGTTAAAAAATCTAAGTCTTTTCCTTCCTTCTCTCTTTTATATATATATATATATATATATATATATATATATATATATATATATATATATATATATATATATATATAAAAAGAAAAAGAAAGGGGAAAATGGCGGAAAAACAGGGCAAACAATGCGTGTTTCCTTGTCAGCGTTCTATGTCTGACAAAGACGCATCAATTTTGCTTTGTTTGCTTGGGGGAAAAGCACGCTACTCTCGCGTTGGAACAGGGCGGGTGCGCGCATTGCGACCTACTTTCGGTCGGGATGCTTAGCGCTCGCCTTGCTTACTTCCGAGAGCCGGCACCCACACTTCATTCGTGGGGCTCTCGCATGGATCTGGCTGAGGAGCGAGAGACGGGTTCGCCCCTTTCGCTCGCTCTCTCCCCAGATCCTGCTGGTCCCTCGCGTGATCCTGAAGCGTGCTTCGGCGCCTCTTCAGTTCGCGAGGGGGACCTCCATTCCCTTGGATCAGATTCCGAGTTAACCGCATCTGAGCACTCCAATCGCGATTCTAAATCTTCGGAGGAGCTGCTCGATGTGATTACTCGCGCGGTGGCCAGACTTAAAATAGATTGGCCACGTGACCAAGTTCCCCCCAAGCACTCTAAGTTAAAAGACAGATTTCTGTCTGGTGACCAAGGGAAGGGAACACCTCATCAGTCCCTTACCTTCTTTGATGAAAAAAAAAAAAAGAAGAAAAAAAATAAATAAATCTCCACGACAAGCTTTCTCGTTCTTGGAATAAACCTTATACCTCGCGCGTTCACGTGCCCTCCACATCAGTATATTCGACTATCGTGGGCGCTGAGGCGCGAGGGTATTTAAAGATGCCACCGGTCGAAGAGACACTTGCGGGTTATCTCTCGCCGTGTTCGGCATTGTCGCTTAAGAAAACTGCTCTCCCCTCTAAGCCATGCAGGGTAACCTCCATGCTGGTTGGGAAAGCATATCAAGCGGCGGGTCAGGCTGCGCTGCACACCATGGCTGTCTTGCAGGCGTACCAGGCTGACCTACTGAAAGACTTGAGTGCTGGAAGAGACCTCGACGACGAAGCTTTTTCTGAACTTCGTCGAGCTGTGAAAAGCCATGAGGAAGCCTTTGGGCAATTTCTTCTTCGTCGCACTCAGGGGGCGAGGCCGTCGGTCACCCAGTCTCGCCCTGATTCTGTTAGGAGGGAGGTTCAAAAACAGAGCATGACAAGTCGTGCTCCCCCTCGCAGAGATTGGGGACAGGCTCGTCGCCCTCAGCAACCTCCCAAACAAGACCTCAGGGCTTGTATCTCCAAGAGAAAGAGGCCCTGACGGTCCTGTATCCAATCCTGTGAGGGTAGTTCCCTTCGGGACGGGGCGCGTGTATCATTCACTTCGGCCCTCCCGATACCCTCACGAAACCTCTTCACTCCCGCCACCCTTGGTGTTTCGGGTGACAGAGGTTTCCAACAAGATGTTGAATGTACCGTTGCTCCCTGCCATAATCCAGGACACAGAACATTCGACACCCCCTCGACAGGAAGTCTTGAACCTGGCAGCGTGGAAACTTCTGCCAGGTATTTCTATGTGGGTTCTAAAAACAGTAGAAAAAGGCTTGCCGCCCTCCGAGCTTCAACGGCGTGGTTTCCACTACCGTAAGCCCGGAACAGGCATGTCTACTTCAGGTAGAACTGCAAAATCTCTTGGGAAAAGGGGCCATAGAACATGTTCCCCTTCCAGAGAAAAAGTCAGGCTATTACAGCAGATACTTCCTGGTCCCCAAGAAGCGGGGGGGGGGGGGGGGGGGGGGGGGGGTTTGGTGCGTCCGATCTTAGATCTTCGTGCCTTGAACCGCTTGGTCAAGACGCTCAAGATCAAGATGCTAACAGTCAAGTCCGTCGTGTCTCAGTTCCAACGTCTCGATTGGCTGGTCACGATCGACCTCATGGACGCATATTTTCATATTGGAATTCTGCCACAGCACAGGAAGTTCCTAAGGCTCGCTTTCGGGGACGAAGCATTCCAGTATCGGGTCCTTCCATTTGGCCTAGCCCTATCACCCCGCACATTCACGAAATGCATGGATGCAGCACTGGCTCCTTTGCGACTCCAGTGCATCCGCATTCTGAATTATCTAGACGACTGGCTGATCCTAGCCCAGTCTCAGAAACTGGCAGTTCAGCACAGGGATATCGTCTTGGCTCATCTAGGTTCCCTGGGTCCGAGACTCAACGCCAAAGGAGCGTTCTTTCCCCGACCCAGAAAATTTCCTATTTAGGGGTCATATGGAATTTGATCACGATGCAGGCACAGTTGTCTCCCGCTCGTGTCATCTCCATTCAGAACTCCCTGAGCAATCTCAGGCTAGGTCAAGGTTGCACTGTTCTTCAGTATCAACGAATATTAGGTCTCATGGCGTCTGCGTCCACAGTGATTCCTTTGGGCCTTCTCCATATGAGACCATTTCAGCTGTGGCTAAAAGCCAGGGGGTTTCATCCAAGGGCCATTCCCCTCAGGCAAATAAGGGTTACGCGCCCAGTGCTTCGTTCCCTTTCTATGTGGTTCAGACCCCGGTTCTTACCTTGGGTCCCACTCTAGGTGCGTCTTGTCGTCGCAGGCTGCTAACGACAGACGCCTCCCTGACGGGCTGGGTAGCGGCCTTAAGTGGTCGTCCGGCTTAAAGGGATAGGAGGGTCGTCAGTTCGGTTGTCACAGTAACTGTCTCGAGCTGATGGCCGTATTTCTGGCCCTGAAATACTTCCTCCTGAGGCTGCCATGTCTTGGTGCGGGTGGGCAATACAGTGGTAGCCTCTTACATAAAACATCGGGGGATCTACGTTCACGTCAGCTGAATTTCTGACACGTTCGATCCTCCTTGGGGCCCAGGGCAGCTCAGGGCAGTTTCGTCCCTGGATGCCCGTGTGTGTGTGGGAGCAGATTTACTAATCTAGGGTAGAAGAGGACCTCTTCGCCTCTATGATAGCGCAATGTCTCCTCTACTTCTCCCTAAGTCACCCAGCCCCCTTGGGTCTGGGCTCAAAGGCACTTACGTGTCCCCCGGGTCTTCTGCTCCCGGGAGTCTTGGTAAGGTTCGCCAGCAAGGGTCTTGCCTCCTTTTAATGGCGCTGTGCTGGCCGAACAGGATATGTTTCTCGAATTCCTCTCCTTGACGGCTCGCCTTGGGCGATTCCGGACAGGGAGGACCTTCTCATCACTGGTCCGAATTGTGAAAACTCTCATGCTTGGCCCCTAAGGGTACCAACTGAGGTTCACAGGGCTTTCTATTGAAGTTTCCAAGAACATTTCAAGTGCTACGGCTCCCTCCACTTGGAACTGATCTGGGTAGATTTTACAGGGCAGAAGAGGACCTCTTCGCCTCTTTTGATAGCGCAATGTCTCCTCTACTTCTCCCCAAGTCGCCCAGTTTCCCCCCTAAGTTCATATTACAGAACCAGCTAACTGCCAGTTTGCTTCAGTTCTGGATTTTCTGTAGAAAGAACTGTCAGCGGGCACTTGCCTCGCCACTGCCAGGTTCTATGTGGCTTCCACTGCGGTTTGGCACGCCTTGGTGGGCGGGGTGCCCCCTAAGAGGCGTCCTTGCTAGGACCTCTTCACAGGGTAAGACCCCTTTTTAGACCTCTAGAGTCAGCGTTTGGTAGACTTCTGACTCTCAGGATGGTTTTTCTTATGACAATTACGTCTCTAAGGAGACTTGGGTACCTACAGGCTCTGTCTCTTTTGCCGGCCTGTTTAGAGTTTGCCCCAGAATGACCAAAAGCATTCTTTGCACCCTCACCCTAACTACCTGCCCAAGGTGTCTTTAGCGTCCCTTGGCCGGTTATTTTCTAAGCCTTCTGCTCCCTGCCGTTTGTAACGCCGGAGCAGCTAAGACTTCTCAGACTCTGTCCAGTCTGTACCCTTCAGACTTATGTCCACCGCTTTTGCTAGTGGCGTAAAGTCAGGGCAGCAATTCTTCACTTGGAAGCCATGACCGGGGGCGGTCACTTCCTGGCAGACTATGTCACTTTGGGTGAGGTACATTTTTGCCCCGGCCTACGAGGCACGCGGTCAAGCTTCGCCAGTAGGTTTTAGGGCGCACTCTACCAGAAGGCTGTCCTCCTTTAAAGCCTCGGCTAGAGGCCTCTCTCTCTGCAGCAAGTTTGTGATGCGGCAGGCTGGTCCTCCCCGCACACATTCATCTGGTTTCATGGTCATGTTTCTAGATGTTCATGCTACCCCGGGCCCTTATGCCCTTGGGTCGACATCTACGCTCATGTCTAAGCAAGTTTGTGATGCGGCAGGCTGGTCACCTCCGCACACATTCTTCAGGATCTATGGTTTGGCTAGATGCTCCTGCTACCCCGGTATGCCCTTGGGTCGACATCTACGCTAATGTCTAAGCAAGTTTGTGATGCGGCAGGCTGGTCCTCTCCGCACACATTCATTAGATTCTATAGTTTGGATGTCCAGGCTACTCCGGGCTTTTACGCCCTCGAGTCGACATCTCAAACTCATGCAGGAACAAGTTTGTGACGTGGCGGGCTGGTCCTCTCCACGCACATTCTACAATTTTCTACATGGGCTAGGATGTTTTTGCTACCCCGGACTATGTCCTTGGGTCGACATCCCAGGCTCATGCCAAATCCAAGTTCATGGTACGAACTTTTGAGTTAGAGCCCTTGGGTCGGCTTCTCAAACTCATCTTTTGACTTTGTGGGCTAGATGCTCCGCTACTCCGGACTCTTATGTCTTTGAGTCGACATCTCAAGCTCATGTCTAAACCAGGTTTGTGATACGGCAGGCTAGTCCTTTCCGCACACACTCTTCGGATTTATGGTGTTAGATGTTCTGCTACTCCGGGCTTATGCCCTTGAGTCGACATCTCAAGCTCATGTCTGGAACCTCTCGCGTTCTGTGAAAACACTTCACAACGATCAGGGGTCCGGACAGCCCCAGTGCGGCGGCATGGGCATTTCGTTCCCCATAGCGCTTAGCAGCACAGCATCAAAGTGAAGCTTTTTGTAAAGGGAACGTCTCGGGTTACTTGTGTAACCCTTGTTCCCTGAAAAAAGCGGAACGAGATGCTGCGCTTCTTTTGCCGCACTGGGACGTCCCAGGACCGCTCTTCACAGGTGCGTCCAATGATGTCACCGACCGAGGCTATAAATTCCAGTCAATTTCATTGACGTGTTACACACATGTTCAGAGCAACTCACAATAAGATTGTTTCCCCATAGCGCTTAGCAGCGCAGCATCTCGTTCCACTTTTTTCAGGGAACAAGGGTTACACAAGTAACCCGAGACGTTCCCCATCTGTCCCTTACTTCGACGTTGTATATACCTCTGATCTATGAAAAAAGGCCAATGAGAAGTTGGCAGACAGAATTTGCATGTCTCACCCCTGGACATATGGGTATCAAGGTGGGGAAATACGTGTGTTTCATTCAGAAATTTTCTTCAGAGCCGATGGTCGTGTATGCAGTGAGCTGCGAGTCACACACCTGTTCCTCTTCCTCTGAGTGATCTGCTGTTGGATCTACGGCACACTTCAATGGCTTTCTCCTTCAAAGCATGGCAGTGCAGTTTGCCCCTTGGTGCTTCGACAGTGCAACAAAGAGTTGTTATTAAAAGAGTGATTTTCTCTAAAAGAGTATTTTCCTCTGAAAGAGCAATACACAGCGGCGTTGAATGTCCTTTTCAGGACGCGTCTTTTTAAAGATACCTTTCTGCCCCTGTGTAGTTCCTGGATGCGGTAGAGTGCTCTCCGCTTCAGACAGCCACAGGCGCTGTCTCGGTCGAGGCTTTCCTTCAACCGAAGGAACGCCACTCAAGCCGCCCACTGCATCGTTCCTTTTTCCCACGGGATTGAGGACGATGCGGCTGGCGATGGAAGCGATTTGGGGATGGCAGCAGGTGCAGCTTCGCTGGGTACGTCCCCGCGAACAGCCCGCCCTCCGGCATGCTTGTTGACTTCCGTCCAGGCTCGAGGCAACAGCGGCTCGCCTCACAGCCAGCCTGCCTACCCTCGAGCTGAATGAGCTCGCCGCTGCATCGGAGAGAGGTCCGGCATCTGATGCGGATGACTCGCCTGTGGCCCACCAAGGCACTCAGAGATCTGCACGAGGGTAGTCCTGATCACAACGTGCTGCAGGAACTGCGCTCAGTGACCGACCTCACCCTCAGGGCCATGAAGGCCACAGCGCAGTCACTCGGATAGGCGATGGCCACAATTGTGGTTCAGGAACGTCTGTGGCTGAACTTGGTCGAGATACACAAGACGGACAAGACACGCTTCCTCAATGCCCCTGTCTCCCAGTTCAGCCTCTTCGGCGACACCTCTCCGCGGTGAAAAAGCAGACAGAGGCCATCTCACATATCCTGCCACGCCGCAAACCTGCCTCCAAGGGCCATGCCCCGTCTGCTTGCTGAGGGCGTCCCCCTGCGGCTAAGCAACGTGCTGCTCCGCCTCAACCCGGGCCCAGCTCTAAGTCCCGGCATCGAGCGCCCCGCAGGAAGCGCACACCCCCTGTCTTACGGACCCCCTCGAGGACCCGGAAGGCTCCCAGGTACTCCTGAGACGATCGACCCAGAGGCAAAGACGTTCGCTCCGGAGCTGGTAAGCAGTCCACTCGTCACCCGGTGGAGGGCCGGGAGGAGAATCCTTGTTTGAGTTTATTTAATTTGCCACATTCTCGATAAAAGAGCTATTTCCTTTGTCTCTGGGTCACCTGGCTCGCAAATGCCGTTCTCACGGCACTCTGCTGCCACACCTCAATGGTCCCGGCATGCTGGACACGGACCCTCCACCTTCAGCCCCACGACAGTTCCCCAGCCGGTTCTGACGAGTCTGACGGCTCCACCGGACCTCCTCCTCAGTCACTCAGTCCCTGCACGCGGAAATCGCGACCCTCTTACTCAAAGTCGCGATACAGCCTGTCCCTCCAACCAAGATGAAGAATGGTTTCTACAGCCCTTACGTCATCGTACCCAAGAAAGGCGGCGGCTTACGACCATTCTTGGACTTGCGAGTTTTCAACCGGACTTTGCACAAACTCCCATTCAAAATGCTCATGCAAAAACACATATTATTCTTCCACGTCTCAATATTGCCTCGACATCGACCCTTTCTATGGTTCACGTTCGACGGCTAGGCGTATCAGTTCAAGGTCCTCCCCTTCGGCATGTCCCTGTCCCCTTGCGTCTTTATGAAGGTCGCAGAGGCAGCACTTGCCCCGCTCCGAGAAGCTGGCATCCACATACTCAACTACCTCGACGACTGGCTCATCCTGGCCCACTCCCGAGAGTAACTATGCACCCACAAGGACCAAGTGCTCAGGCATCTCAGCCATTTAGGGCTTCAGGTCAACTGGGAAAAGAGCAAGCTCGCCCTGGTTCAGAGCATCTCTTTTCTCGTCATGGAGTTAGACTCAGTCTCAATGTCAGCGCGCCTCACCAACGAGCGTGCGCAGTCAGTGCTGGAATGCCTCACCGCCTTCAGGCCAGGCACTGCGGTCCCTTTAAAAGTTTTCCAGAGGCTCCTGCGGCATATCGCGCCGCTGGGGTTGATGCATATGAGACCGCTTCAGTACTGGCTCCAGACTCGAGTCCCGAGACGAGTATGGTGCCGCGGCATGCACCATGTGATGGCGATAGGAAATAGGAATAGGAATAGGAAACTGGGTAAGACCCCCTTCCCCAGTGCGTGTAAGGCCCCAGTCGTTGACTCTATTCGAGAAACATAGAGTGAAAAGAGGCCCGGCTAGGCTAGGCCCGTTGGCAAGCGTCGCCTTGTTCCCCTGTCTAGGGTAACATAAGGATTCCTACGACTTTGTGGGGCATTGGGGTATGGTACGTGCAGTCTGATACAGCTGGTCGTTTTGGCACGTCAAGTACCTGCTCGCTCCTGTGTCAGCAGCTCAGTGCATGGCGTTATTTAAATTGGACCCCTAGTGTTGCTTCTTCGACACAACGTCAAAGTGAGTGACAGACGGGGAATGTCTAGGTTACGGATGTAACCTCCATTCCCTAATGGAGGGAACGAGACGTTGTGTCCTCCCTCCGAGCCACTGATGTGGCTGGACCATTTCCGGCTCCTCAGAAAAATCTTGACGTATTTCAACACCTTTATACCCGTATGTCCGGGGGCGGAACATGCAAATTCTGTCTGCCAACTTCTCATTGGCCTTTTTTCATAGATCAGAGGTAAATTCAGTGCTTAAGAGAGACCCCTAGTTTTGCTTCTACGACACAATGTATCGTTCCCTCAATTAGGGAACGGAGGTTACATCCGTAACCTAGACGTTTTTGGCACCAAATGGTGAAATTCCAGCATCTACCATCAAGGACAAATGGGATGATGCTAACTAGCCAATTCCTGACACCCTGGTTACAACAAAAGTTAACTTTTTCTCAACTTTTGATCGTAGTGACAGACCAGTACTTTCACAATCCCTTGAATTTTTCTCTACATCATTACAACACAACATCCCCATTGATGCCAATGGATTCAAAGCATTCTCTGATGCAGCGTTAACTCTTGTGTGTAGAAACATGTGACACAATTTATGTTTTGATTTGATGTTGTTTTTGGTTTTTCAGTCTACATTAACTGTTTTATCATAGATGTAGTTAAAGGTTTTAGAGAACTCACTAAATATATCATTCAGACTTGAAGTTGTTTTATCTTTCCCTGTTTGTAATGTCATATAAAATACTATGTATATATTTTAGCCTCCCCCATTTTTAAAAAAAGACAACAGAAAAAAAAAGAGTTATGAACTTGGATCTCTCTTAAAGTTTAATAGTTGCCTTTCAGTTGTCTACCTTCAGTTGAGAACCTTGTGTAAGTCTACATATTTTAATGGATTCTTGATAATTACTTCACATTTTCAGAGATGGGGAAAGAGTCAAACTTTCACCAAACACTCTTCTCAAAAGGGCTAATTAGTGGTTTGATGTTGAATATCAATGATAATGTGGGCCAAAGTCCAGTTATTAATGGTTCATGAGACAAATATTTGCTAGTTTTTTATCAGTTTTATTATCATGTGGGTTTAAGGCATGTATGTAGGGCTATAATTTAATAGGGCTGGAAGAACAGGCAGCATATAAACAGTGATAAATGGCTCTCATCACTTACACTTCCCTCGGTGGATCAGATCAATTCTAGCTATCAATACTATGTTTGTAAACAGTGTATGTCCAAATGCATTTCCAAAATTATTCTGCAAAAAAAATTTAGAATCTGAGGTTATCAGATCTCTTTTCTCCGTGTTTGACAGCAGCATAACAAATTCTTGAAATGCTTAAAATCACTGTTAATAATAATAATTGCAACAACTCTAACTATAAATATATCTGTTATTTTTAGTTTACAGTTTTATTGTAGGTGTACTATTTTAACCAATGTTTACTTGAATTATCTGAGGCAGAACATTTTTATATAAAAATATTTAACCCTCTTATTGATTAAGGGTAATTTTTATCTGGTACTGGTAGATTATGTTATAAAGCATAGTTATACAGCATAGTTATTGGTAATGGAACCAAACGTTAAATAACTATTTAAAACAAATTGTTCCATCTATTGTCTTAATGGGTAAATTTGGACCCCCATTGGAAGAATTAGTTGTGACCTTTTGTCTTCCGACTTTCTGGATGTAGATATACACTCACCTAAAGGATTATTAGGAACACCATACTAATACTGTGTTTGACCCCCTTTCGCCTTCAGAACTGCCTTAATTCTACGTGGCATTGATTCAACAAGGTGCTGAAAGCATTCTTTAGAAATGTTGGCCCATATTGATAGGATAGCATCTTGCAGTTGATGGAAATTTGTGGGATGCGCATCCAGGGCACGAAGCTCCCGTTCCACCACATCCCAAAGATGCTCTATTAGGTTGAGATCTGGTGACTGTGGGGGCCATTTTAGTACAGTGAACTCATTGTCATGTTCAAGAAACCAATTTGAAATGATTCAAGCTTTGTGACATGGTGCATTATCCTGCTGGAAGTAGCCATCAGAGGATGGGTACATGGTGGCCATAAAGGGATGGACATGGTCAGAAACAATGCTCAGGTAGGCCGTGGCATTTAAACGATGCCCAATTGGCACTAAGGGGCCTAAAGTGTGCCAAGAAAACATCCCCCACACCATTACACCACCACCACCAGCCTGCACAGTGGTAACAAGGCATGATGGATCCATGTTCTCATTCTGTTTACGCCAAATTCTGACTCTACCATCTGAATGTCTCAACAGAAATCGAGACTCATCGGACCAGGCAACATTTTATCAGTCTTCAACTGTCCAATTTTGGTGAGCTCTTGCAAATTGTAGCCTCTTTTTCCTATTTGTAGTGGAGATGAGTGGTACCCGGTGGGGTCTTCTGCTGTTGTAGCCCATCCGCCTCAAGGTTGTGCGTGTTGTGGCTTCACAAATGCTTTGCTGCATACCTCGGTTGTAACGAGTGGTTATTTCAGTCAAAGTTGCTCTTCTATCAGCTTGAATCAGTCGGCCCATTCTCCTTTGACCTCTAGCATCAACAAGGCATTTTCGCCCACAGGACTGCCGCATACTGGATGTTTTTCCCTTTTCACACCATTCTTTGTAAACCCTAGAAATGGTTGTGCGTGAAAATCCCAGTAACTGAGCAGATTGTGAAATACTCAGACCGGCCTGTCTGGCACCAACAACCATGCCACGCTCAAAATTGCTTAAATCACCTTTCTTTCCCATTCTGACATTCAGTTTGGAGTTCAGGAGATTGTCTTGACCAGGACCAAACCCCTAAATGCATTGAAGCAACTGCCATGTGATTGGTTGATTAGATAATTGCATTAATGAGAAATTGAACAGGTGTTCCTAATAATCCTTTAGGTGAGTGTAGCTTTATATAGTGTTTTTAACTTGTATCTATAAGACTTTATGCCGTTCTTTTTGTCAATAATTTTCTGTGTAATTTCATAAAAAATCTAAATTAGTTTATTTCTTGCCTAAGTATCGATTTAGTATCAAAACCACGGTACTAGAGCTGGTATCGTACTAAAGACAATTTTTTTGGTATCGGAGCAACCCTACTGGGTACTACATCTTTTCCACAAATTGCATACTTTCCTCTCATAAGGGCTGTGCACACATGCACATGTCTACACACAGGGAGAGTATTTTCTACAGTTTTGAACAGTTATATGTTAGTAAATATGTTTTTACTAACATTATTTTTTATTATAGGGTGCAATGGGGCTAAAAGTCCTATTGAATATAATTTTCTCATCAAACATTAGATGGCAGAAAGAACTTTTAAAGCACATTTCTAAACCCCAATAACACTGTAACACATTTTTTGACATTAGTGGGAAGGAATAGATTTGTTACAATGGACACGCAAAGTGGGCCCATTTTGACTGCTGGAAAAGACCATTGTGATTAATTTGTGAAATAGGCATTTGTAACTTTATAGTGTATACTGTTGAATTTCTTCAAGAATTAATCAGAAATTGTTGTAATATAGTTAAAATATGATAAAATGCCAAAATTGATTCAAATAAACTTAAAGTGAGACATTCTTTTTAAACTTTTTTTATTTTTATTATTTTACTCAATATTCAGTATATATATATATATATATATATATATATATATATATATATATATATATATATATATATATATACTTCTTTTTTTTCACACAATCATTATACACTTTGGAGTTTTTGAGAAAAAAACGCAGGTAAATCAGTAATTTTGGTCCACAATTGTTCCTGGTATGAACTGACATTCATGGGGTAGAATATATGCAAAGGAAGAAGTGCTAGAAATAAAAAAGCCACATTCTTTAATGTTTGCGTAAGCTCAATGTGTACACATCTCCCCCTCCACAGATAGAGAAACGGAAGATTTCTGGCAACTCCACAGTATGTGTCTTCATGGTGAACAAGCCTTACGCGCTGACCTGCTCAGTTGTGGCCTTCTACGTACCACTCATCCTGATGGTGTTGGCCTACCAGCGCATCTATGTCACGGCACGGGAACATGCCAGGCAGATCAACATGCTGCAGCGGGCCGGAGGAGCAGGGAACACAGCCTCTGACAGCGCAGACCACCAACGCAACCACCGAATGCGCATAGAGACTAAGGCAGCCAAGACTCTGTGCATTATTATGGGCTGCTTCTGCCTCTGCTGGGCACCTTTTTTCATTACAAATGTGGTGGATCCCTTCATAGACTACAGTGTCCCTGAGCAGTTGTGGGCAGCCTGTCTCTGGCTGGGCTACATTAACTCCATGCTCAACCCCATCCTCTATGCCTTTCTCAATAAGTCCTTCCGTCGTGCCTTCCTCATCATTCTCTGCTGTGGACACAAGCGTTACCGTCGACCTTCCATCCTGGGGCCTGGAACACCCTGCGCGGCCACACAGATCAACGGCTCTACACACGTCCTGAAGTAAGTGATACAAGGTTTATATTATTTTCCTATGTCATTGAAAAGCCATGGAAATTTCTAAGTATGTATGTTTTTCTAGTAATGCTCAGCTCTAAAATATTACGAAAAAAGACACAAAAAGATCTACGACTAGTATATGACATCAAATCTTCAATTAGGTTTTCAGACGGTGTTAGTGCTGAGAAAGGACAAGAAACAGATAACATTTCTCATTTTGTCATTTTATTCACATTGTGCCAACAATCACTGGCACATAGTCAAGCACTGTTCTTCTACCTCTCTCTATTTTAAATCTATTGTTGCTCACTACTGTTTCTCCACTCTGTTTCTCTGACTTCAGGGCACTGATCGCATTGGCCTTGTCAATAATCCTTCCTAATATTTAAATCAAGCCTCACTTTCAGCAATATAGAAGATCTCCTGATCGATTGATTGTTATATACTAATGTTTCTCATAGTTCCCTTGGCTTACTCTCATAAATCTATAAATGTCTGATGATCATTTTTGCATGTTCAAAAGTTCTTTGTGCAACAGGCAGCTAAAAATAAGTCAATTACTTGCCTTGTGCACCTATACATTACGTTCACTGTCATGTGTAATTTTCTTCCTTGGTACTACTTAATTTTACCTTTCTAGATTGTTCACCTCCATGTCCTTACAACATTTACTCAGAAAAGAGCAATCAAGAAACATCTGTACATTGGAAATACTGCTGTTAAATATCATGTGCGAGCATATAGCGCCACTTTGGTCATCTTAGTTTCAACCTAATGAGCTGCCTCCAGAGAGAGCTCACTTTGCTCACAAGCTACAGGCTTCCTGTCAGGTCCAATATAAACTCAGCAAAAAAAGAAATGTCCCTTATTCAGGACACTTTATTTTAAAGATAATTTTGTAAAAATCTTTACAGATCCTTATTGTAAAAGGTTTAAACAATGTTATCTATGCTTGTTCAATGAACCATAAATAATTCATGAACATGCACACGTGGAATGGTCTTTAAGACACAAACAGCTTACAGATGGTAGACAATTAAGGTCACAGTTATAAAAAATTAGGACACTAAAGAGACATTTCTACTGACTCTGAAAAACACCAAAAAAAAGATGCCATGGGTCCCTGCTCATCTGCTTGAACGTGTCTTGGGCATGCTGCATGGTGGCATGAGGACAGCAGATGTGGCCAGGGCAATAAATTGCAATGTTCATATTGTGAATCGCCTAAGACAGCACTACAGGGAGACAGGAAGGACAGCTGATCTTCTTCGCAGTGGCAGACAACGTGTAACAACACCTGCACAGGATCGGTACATCCGAATATTACACCTGTGGGACAGGAACAGGATGGCAACAACAACTGCCTGAGTTACACCAAGAATGCACAATCCCTCCATTAGTGCTCAAACTGTCCACAATAGGCTGAGAGAGGCTGGACTGAGGGCTTGTAGGCCTGTTGTAAGGCAGTAACGTCGCCTATGGGTACAAACCCACCTTCACTGGACCAGACAGGACTGGCAAAAATTGCTCTTCACTGACGAGTCGTGGTTTTGTCTCACCAGGGGGGATGGTCGGACTCATGTTTATCATCGAAGGAATGAGCGTTACACCCACTCTGGAGTGGGATCGATTTGGTGGTGGGTCTGTCATGGTCTGCGGCGGTGTGTCACAGCATAATTGGACTGAGCTTGTTGTCATTGCAGGCAATCTCAAGACTGTGTGTTACAGGGAAGACATCCTCCTCCCTCATGTGGTACCCTTCCTGCAGGCTCATCCTGACATGACCCTCCAGCATGATAATGCCAACAGCCATACTGCTCATTCTGTGCATGATTTCCTTCAAGGAAATGTCAGTGTTCTGCCATGGCCAGCAAAGAGCCCCGAAGAGCCCCCTCCCCCCTTGTTCTGGGATACATTATTCAATTTCTGTAAGTCACATGTCTGTGAAACTTGTTCAGTTTATGTCTTAGTTGTTGACTCTTTTTATGTTTACACAAATATTTACACATGTTAAGTTTGCTGAAAATAAAAGCAGTTGAAAGTGAGAGGATGTTTTTCTTTTTGTTTAGCTTTAACTAACTCATTCTTCAATTACTACCTCTGTGCAATTACTACCTCTGTGCAAGCCTGCAATACATTGTGACAGGGTGACACAACAATCCATGCTGAAATGTGCTTTTGAAACTGTGAAGGATGGACTGAAAGGTTCAGGGACTTTGTTAAGTTGTCTAATGTTGGGATTATTGAGAAAGAAATGCAGAGTGGGAGGTTCTACACACAGCCAGGAACATCTCAAGGTTTGGCGAATTTTCCTCTATTTTACTCTTAGTTCTTAGTTATTCTGCCACTTAGAAATAATAGTGTCTATCCAGCTTTCTGTGTATTACTTAAAAGTAAATGGGCGAGCCAAGTTTATGAATACTGAATGTGTTGTTGACGTGTAAATGTGGGCAGACGTGTGTTCAAGCATTCAAGAGTATTATTCTGTCTGACATGAACAAGTTGCCAAAGTACAGAACGAGCCATTTTTGCAGCTTAAATAAATTACTTTGTTTTATATATATAGTAAGTTTTCATAGTACAATAAACTCTTATCACAAAAGATCAAGGAGAGTTTCTGGTAATGTAGGTTACAGTGTCAGCATTAACAGAACACAATGATTCCCAGATTACCTTCACCTAACATAACATGGCTGTGATTGTTGGACGTTGTGGCTGAAGTGCTCTGATGGATGAGATTTGTAGAGGAGAGAGAGAGATGCTCTGTTGTAAATGGTCTACTCCCTCAGGCTTTAACCACAGCATAGCATGTTATTTTTGATACAGTGAAGATTAAAGATTTAAGCCAGCTGGTCTATTTGATCTCATAACCCTCAAGGGAAATCTAAAATGCAAGCATGTGTCTGTTGTTATTAATTCAACAAGACATGGAGAACAGATGTGCAATATGCTGAGCTCAAGTGAAGAAGCTATATATAAAAGACATTAATATGATATATTATATCATATATCAATTATATTGAGCAAGTGGCAACAACAGACAAATATTTAAATTTTTCTTGTGATTTGAAGTGCATTTCTCACCACATTTCATGCTTATTTTGCTCTGCAGATACTTTCCTTTTGGGTTGTAGAAATTACAGTGTTCCACAAATATTCAGGTGAAAATAACTTTTTGTGATGCTCACATTCATGCATTTAATAGACGCTCAAATGATCTATTACTATTTGCTTTGACTGATCCTTTCTTTCTCTTTTATTATGAATTGTAATATTACACTTAAGCCATTCTAAGCCACAATTCAAGATGCTTAAGAAAGCATAAGCAAACTATCAATAAAAGATGATTTATTTTTTAAATAATTTATTATTGTAGTTTGCCATTTTTATAAGAGTGCTTTTATGCATGGCTTGTTGGTGACATTTAGAGGTGAGCCTGCTGGGAAGAGAAGACAAACTTTCAAGAGGCCAAATAAAAATATTCTGATGTCAGCACCTCATGTAAACATATTCTCCGATCAGTGCCTCTCTGCTCTGTTTTCACTACTAGCACTTTCAATTTGTTTCAACGAGTTTCTTTTATGTTTCATGTGCTGCAGTTTTTGAAGCATAGTCATTCTTGCAAATGACTAAATATAGAGGTGAGAGTTTTGTCATCGACACCAGAGCTGTAGAGCCGAAAGTTTAATTTGAAGCTGCTTGGGTTTCGCATTTTCCTCGCAGTTCTGACAGTTTCTTGTACTCATGGTAATGAGCACAGTGAATATTGGTGTGCCGTTTCTTCTCATCCTAATCATATGATGCAAGTCTTTTAAATCACTTTCTCAAAAGTGATCTGTGGATTTTGTTTCCATGGAAACACAAATGGATTACCTCCATTTAGACAATGCCTTTGGATTTGGCCATCTCACAGTACGCTTTGTCATGGAGAAGGAGTCATAATGCATTTGTACATCTACAGACATTTTGAATTTTAAAGAGAGTAAGTGAAATGGAAGTCGTGCCCAGATGAAATGGACATGATTCTGAGACCAAATGGACAGAATTTGGTCAGCAGATGTAAAGGCCCCGATATACTTCCGTAGAGGTTCTTCTTCAATCTTCTTTCAGAGGTAAGAAGAAGTTCTAAACAACTGAGCAACAGTATACTGTTTCCGAATATTCAGACACCTGCCACACCACTGTAGGAGACATTTAGAAGTTAAATATTTAAATATGAGGACACTCAGTACAACCTTAACTAATGGGGCATTAAAATGTGTTAACAGCGACTTAATGCCTTATTCTATAGGCAGAATTCACATAATGTCAGTAAAATAAGTTATTTTAACAACCCGATAATTTAAAGTAATATGCAGTAGAAAAAAAATCCACAGTTTATTTGGTCTTGTTTACATTATTAATTCAAGATGCTAATGCAATAACACGCTATACTATGTGCCGATTACACTCCGTTATTGTAATTTATGATGACCCTGATACTATTGCAATGATGAGTGCATAAAAGTGTTACTGTGCAGAATAAACACAAAAGAATGATGATAGAGGCAGATGAATGGCTTTTGCTGCAGATGGCACTTGAGTAAAGCAGTATATAAATTTCATAAAATTCTATTTGAGTAGATTTCATTTCTTTTGTAAACTAATAAAACAAAAACAAAAATTGCATGACATGGACTTGGAAAATGTCTCTAAGCGAATTATCGTACAGATGTAGGTAAATTTTCTATAAATTTTCGCTAATTTCTCTACACCTTGACATTGACTGATCTACTGTTCACATTGACAGCCTCAAGGTAGGTGGAGTTCATTCCGATGACATGGACCAATGGCAGTAAGAAGGTGTTAGAAGCGGGTAAGAATTTTTCCTATAAGTTCACCCCAGCGAGCTGTTACGAACCACCAAAAGGAACGCAATAAATAATTATTTTTGGCCTTACTTCACACCCGTTCGTTCTTCAGTTTTGTCAGAAGTATATCTGGGCCTTAATACTAAAAATGATGAATAACACAATACTACACACTCAAGGGGGGCCTGGGTAGCTCAGCAAGTAAAGACGCTGACTACCACACCTGGAGTCGCAAGTTCAAATCCAGGGCATGCTGAGTGATTCCAGTCAGGCTTCCTAAGCTACCAATTGGCCTGGTTGCTATGGTGGGTAGAGTCACGTTGGGTTAACCTCCTCGTGGTCACTATAATGTGGTTCTCGCTCTCGGTGGGTCATGTGGTGAGTTGTGCGTGGATGCCGCGGAGAATAGAGTGAAGCCTCCACACATGCCATGTCTTCGCAGTAACGCGCTCAACAAGCTACGTGATAAGATCTCAGGCAACTGAGATTCGTCCTCCACCACCTGGATTGAGGCGAGTCACTACAGCACCAAGAGGACTTAGAGCGCATTTGGAATTGGGCATACAAAATTGGGGAGAAATAACTTTTCGCACAAACCTATTTTAGGACCATTTTAAACCTATTTCTTGCATTGTGACATTATTTTCATGACAATAAAACACATGAGCCTAGTGTAATGTTAGTTTAAATGTTTTTTGGAGTAAAAATGAGTTCAGGCCCAACTTGTGCAGTTGTTGGCTGCCATAAGGCACTGTAAAAAGCATCATATAAACATCATATTATTTGCTAAGAACACAAGCTAATGCAAGTGAAAATACTGGAGGCCCGAAAACAAAACAGGATTTTTGCTGATTTTCATTTTTAAAAATTGTGTCAGAACAGAATGATTTTAATTACTGTATTTAAGTATGAGATTGAGATGTTTTGTTTGTTTGTTTGTGTTTTTTTTTTTTTTTTTTGCTGTTTTTTTGCTTTAAAGTGATGAGAATTTGGAGGAAAATGTGCACAAATATCATGAAAATAATGTCACAATTCACAAATTTATATATATAATTTAATTTAGATTTTATATAGGTTTTTTGGGTGAAATATGACCCAGACATTTCTTTGTTTGTTTGATTCTCCAGCACATCGTCAATGTCCAGGAAAGTTATTTGCTATTTCCCTTATCTGTGACACACTTGTTCGACATGGTCAGAATAACATGTTTTGACATTGTCTAATGTCCTTTCTGCTTCAGGACTCTCCATCTCCAATCAAATGATGCATGGGAATGAGACACACTGCAATGTCAACAGTGTGGGTATTAGATGGACAAAAATTACAGAGTGGCATGTCACTGTCATTTACATGTCATAAAATTCATGTTGCAATTTACTTTAAAAAAATTCTCCTTGTCCCTTCTATCCTGGATACCCAAATTAAAAAGTGCACATCATTTTTGTTCCACTTAAAAAAAAATTTACTCCTAAAGAAAGAAATAGTGATTTTGACAAATATGTTAAAATTGTACACTCTTGTGCACTGCTTGTTTAGGAAAACAAATATATATTTATCTTTATTGAACTGAGCTCAGCTACGAGAAGTCCGAAGTCTCCCACTTAACAGTTTTTTCCTCCCATGACTTAAAACGACTACTCTTGTCTACATTCAAGATGAGGCGCTTGAAAATGCTTTCCGTCCACACTGCCATTTTCAAAAGTTTTAAAAAATTGCTCATCCACACTGAAACATCCAAAAACCTTTAAATCCCCTTACTGAGCATGTGTAATGATTTACATTTTGTAATACAAAGTCTCAGTGTAGACCGAAGACCAAAAAGTAGAAAAAAATGTTTTTTTAAATGTATGCAGATTAATGTGGATGTAGTCGCAGCTTGAACAATGAACCTACAGATGTTTCCAACTCTTTAAAGGCCTCTCCACCAAAGCAGTTGTTGTCTAAACAAGTCCCACTGAAAACTAGGGATGGGCATTTCAAGTAATTTTATAGTCGAGAACTCTAACTAATCGATTATTCAAAAAGTAGTATCATTAATATGAGTAAATATAGCCTATGAAACATGAAATGTATTGTCTATGGGGGTTTTCACAAATGTTACCCTCATAGGGATTTCAAAAAAAGCTAACTTGAACAACATTTGAACCTGTTTTTCTTATGAAAAATTAGCACTATGCATGAACAACATCTTGATTAAAAATAAATAATAAATTGCACAAACATTGAAACATAAATTTCAAGTCTTCTGAAGCACTACCATAACTTTAAATAACGAACAAATTTTCATTTTTTTCCAAAGTGCCACTCAATGCATTGAGTTGTAACGGCAAGAGTTAGGGGAGAAAAGAAGTATCATTGTTGCCCACAGCAGGGAAATAAAAATTGTATATTCTAGTAGTGTTTTTATTAGTCAACCAATCGATTACTCTTTCAGCTTTAAATGTTTGACTAGTAAAAACATTAAAATATCAATATTCTATTGCCTCTTGTGTCTTTGCCTGCCGTGGGCAACAATGTTTGCACACCTACTGAAAACAGGTCCAGATTAGATTTTGCAAACGACCATGTAGGCCCTTTACTCTGTCCTACTATTCTTTGTTTTCCACAGCCCTTGGAAACCTGCCTGGGACATAAATCGTGGAACTGTTTCCAAATGGCAGCACTGTCAGCATGTTAATATGGCTGATAAACATTGGAGTGAAGTATGTAGGGATCTCGGGGGCAGCTGATTTGAAGAGCTGTAGCTCTGCTGCAGGTGCTGGAGACATGAGCTCTGAGACAGGCAAATTAGTTTTTGGAGGATCCAGGCAGATTAACACAGATGACACAGATCTAAACACAGGCCTGCTGTCTTTCTTAGTCTTGGTTTTGAAAGGTTTTGTCTGCCAAATCAAGTCTATACTGTAGCCAACAGGCAGGAATCCATTTTGTTGTCTTGCAACAAGAAAATCATCAAACAGGAAATTACTTTGTTGAGAGAACAACTGCAGACCCTCATGGTCAATAGGTCTCTCAAAAATATCTGATTATTTGACCTCTTTATGTCATGGCCAGGTTTGTTTAGTTTGTCAAATAGAAATTTAACCCTATAATTTTTTTTTTATAATATTTATTTGCAAAAGCTGCTTTTTACCTTGAAAAAACATTTATTTAAAAAAGTATTTTTAAATAACGATTAAAATGTGTAATGTACACTCATGTGTATTCAACCTGTAAGGAAATATATACCACTTTAAAAATTTAGAGTGATTAAATAAGAGCTTTTTTTGTATGAAACAACATGAATAGAAAGATTTCTAAGAACACATAAGTTGACACATTCGTTTTTTATTTTTCATAAAATCTTAAACATCCTCACTTGTCATTTAACCAAGCACAAACATAATTTGGTGCAATTAGAATAATGCAACAATATATCAACACCCGCTTTCCAGAATACTTCTCCAGACTCTCACTATTTTGTAGATTGTTGAAAACTGTCATAATATTTTCTCTCAGTTACTGTTCTGTATTTCCAAATCTTGCTATTTTGTAAAGACATACAACAGACATCTTTTTGATGGATTATAATCTGAGAGCACTGAATGTTCTCGCAGTGCAGTGGACTGAAAATAACTTGTCTGTACACATAGTGAGTTATTGAACTGTAAGCGTGGTGTTGCTGTTCAACATCTGTGTTTATAATAAATACATATGTAAACTTAATGCTCTAATACTCTTATGTTTTTTTTTTTGTTACTAATATGTCTGTGTAATAATTGGCCATCAGCAGCAATTACGTTAATAATCAGTAGCATTACTGTACATGTAGGTCAATCTTTAATGATCACATGTGGAGTCCTCAGTTCCTGATCAATTTAATGTTTGTCCTGTGCACTGCCATGGATTAACGGTGAGGGTTTAGTTGGTTAATCTCAATTCAACATTCTCAGATCAATGTGCAGGTATTTTCCATCTTCAATATGTAGATTTTGTTTTTCTTAAAGGTGAAATGTGTCATTTTTTTATTTATGTTAAAATACACTCACTGAGCACTTTATTAGGAACACTATGGATCTTATAAAGTGTCTGGCATGGTCTTTTGCTGTTGTAGCCCATCTGCCTCAAGGTTCGACTTGTTGTGCATTCTGAGATGCTATTCTGCTCACTATAATTGTACAGAGCAGAGGCATAATTTTAGGTAGGGATGATAAGGACATGTCCTTGTACAGAAAATCGGAAATGTCCTGACCAACATTTGGGCAATTTACCACACACAAAATACTTTATACTATGTTTTTATTTAAATTTCAACAACTATTAAATGTCCTTAGTATAATTATTAATGTGTAATTATTGTCCTAACTCTTCTGAAGCTGTGCATAAACAGTGTTGTCACGTGGCACATGTTACTTTTCTCAGTGCTGTTCAGGATGCACCAATCACAGTCATTTGCAAGATTTAGGGTTAGGTAGATTTATAAGAGTAATAAGTTGATTTAAACAAGCATACTTTTTGTGTACAAAATGTTTCCGGTCAAAAAGTTTTAAACATCCTGAGTTTTGAAAGCAGCCCTATGGGGCATTCAGAATTTTCAGCCAGTAAACACCCTCTTCAGGAAGACCTGTATTTCAGGATTTTAAGATGCTGGTATAACTCCCAAATAAAAAAATATATTTTGCACATTGGAGAGTGGTATCGGGATTAGAAAATAACATTTTGTCAAAAAAATAAGGAATTTGTGATTAAAATAAACAATTGTAGGTTAAGCCTACTTTTTCAAGAGGCCTACTTTTTCAGATAAAAATGTGAATAGTATATAGATAAGCAATATGAGAAAATATTACGTTGGAGTGAGGGGAGTTGGAAAGCAGAAAGTGTGGAAAAATGTCAGTGTTCCATTCTCTTCATAATATGTTTATTTATGTAAATTGTTCAATTAGCCTACCCTTTGTTTAGATTACCATTTGTTTAATGCTGGATAATACATTGTACAGAATGTCACTTTATGTCCATTGGATATTATAAGGTAAATCCTCTTAAATAAATAAAAAAAAATATATATAAAAATGTTATTTTGGCCCATAAATAGTCTCAGTTACTGTTATAATCTCCATTCCCTGATGGAGGGAACGAGACGTGTCGATGTAGTGACACTAGGGGTCTCTTTTGAGAGCCTCGGTTACCTCTATCTTTGAGAAAAGGCCAATGAGAATTGGCAAACAGAATTTGCTTGCCCCTCCCCCGGGCATACGGGTATAAAAGGAGGGAAGCGTGCATCTGTTCAGACAGGTTTTGAGCTGAGGAGCCAAGAGAAGGTCCCAGCCATTTCAGTGGCTTAGTACAGTGTTGTGGCAAGAGGGACACAACGTCTCATTCCCTCCATCAGGGAACGGAGATTACAACAGTAACCAAGACATTCCCCTTCTGTCACTCACGTGACGTTGTGTCGAAGTAGTGACACTAGGGGTCCCTATCTAAAAATGCCACAACACTGAACCTTGTTACATTGACTACTGATGCAGGTGCAAGCAAGCTGCTGCATACAAAAATAGCAGGTGCGTCCAACTGTATGTAACCTTCCCCAAGGCCCCAAGAGACATCATATAGTTCCCCACATCCCTGAGGGAGGGAATCGACGTAACTAGCATGGGAGCAGAGTGTTAGATGCGGCTGGGACCATCTAATGCTATAGCATGCATCGGGGAAGGTATTCTTTAACAATCCTATTCTTTCAGGGGGAAAGAGACCACATCCTGCCCAGCAGTGGAGATTAACATGTGGCAGATACGTCACATGGGCTTACCAGCCACATATGGGAGTGGCACGGTGGTAGGTCCTACCTCGACGGGGAGGAGCTCTACAAACACAGCGACCTGGGGGCAGAGGGAGCTCTGCCCAAGGGAGATGCGGGTCCACTGACAGGGTGACCGTACTTCGGAAAATACATCACAGGAGATATTGGAATAATTATAACCTATGGAGCACCTGTTCCAGTCTAGGCAAGTCGGTGCCTGCAGTGGGTCTGGCTGCGAACTTCCTCCACTGAATTCAGAGTCAGAGGGCTAGGGAGGAAGGACACCCAGGGTCCGTGACTTGTGGACTTGACTGGGGGAGTAGAGCACACATCTTCGCCTCAGGGGAGGGGAAAGGCGCTATTCACAAGCAATACACCTGGCCAGCTGTACCGAATCCTACATGTTCAGACCTGTCAAAACACTCAACATGGAGATTGTAATACCTTACGAAGGTATTGGGTGTTCTTGATTGACGTGAGTGCGATCAGGAGGGCCATCTTCAAGGAGAGGGCCTTTAGTTCGACTGATTCTAGCGGCTCAAACGGGGCTCCCCGAAGGCAAGGAAAACGGAGAGATCCTATGAGGCATGGCTTAGGAGGGTTCAGCCTCCGGGCGCCTCTAAGGAACCTGATGATCAAGTCATGCTTCCCAAATGACTACTGGTGGCAACATATACCTTTAAGGTGGAGGGGGACAGCCGCCCCTCCAGGCTCTCTTGAAGGAAAGGGAGCACTGACCCGACTGCACACCTCTGTGGGTCTTCAGATCAGGAAGAACACCAATTTGCAAATAAGCCCTACTTTAGGGCATAAAGCCTGGTAGAGGAAGCTCTGGATTAAGTGATCCTGTCTACAACATCTGGTGGTAGACCATTTAGATCTTCTGCATCCCGTCCAAGGGCTAGACGTGGAGTTTTTAGAGGTCTAGATGTGGATGCCAGAGGGTGCCCCATCCCTGAGAAAGAAGGTCCTTCCTCAGGGCAATTTGCCAGGAAGGTGCTATCGAGTGAGATCTGAGAACCAAGTCCGAGTGAGCCAGTAGGGTGCCACGAGAATGACTTGTTCATCGTTCTCCCTGACCTTGCACAGGACTTGCTCACTGGGGGAAATGCGTACTTGCACAGCCCCCGGGGCCAGCTGTGTGCCAGCGCGTCTGTACTGAGGGGGGCTTCCATCAGAGAGTACCAGAACAGGCAGTAGGTGGAATCTTAGGAGGCAAACAGATCTACCTGTGCTCTGCCGAACCGAGCCCAAATCAGCTGTACTTTCTGAAGGGGGAGTCTCCACTCTCCACTGAGCGTTACCTTCCATGACAGTGCATACACTGTGGCATGGAGGTTGCCCAGCATATGAGTGGTGTGTATATGCTGCTGTCGCTGTGTTGTCTGAACGAATCAACACCAGTTTGCCGCGGATAAATGGCAGAAATCTGCGCAGGGCAAGAAGTACAGCAAACAACTCTAGGCAGTTGATGTGCCAACCCAGCCGGGGCCCTATCCAGGAGCCTGTGGCTGCATGCCCATTGCACACGGAACCCCAGCCCAACTGGGAGGCATCCGTAGAAACTACGACACATCTAAACACCTGCTGTAGGGGATCTGTCCAAGTGCTGAATAAGTGACGGTAGGAAGGGGTGAGGGTCACACAGTATGTGCCGTGTCGCCATGCCCATCTCGGACCTCGAGTCAGAAGCCAGTGCTGAAGTGGTCTCATATGCATCAACCCGAGCAGCGCAACCATCGCTGTGGATGCCATATGCCCCAGGGGCCTCTGAAATTGTTTCAGTGGAACCGCTGTGCCCGATCTGAACGAACTCAGGCAGTCCTACACCGACTGCGCACGCTCGCTTGTGAGGCATGCTGTCGTTGAGGCTGAGTCTAACGCCATGCAGAGAAAAGAGATGCTGTGAACTGGGGAGAGCTTGCTCTTTTCCCAGTTGACCCAAAGCCCTAAATGGCTGAGGTGCGGGAGCACCACGTCCCTGTGTGCACAGAGCAACTGTCGAGAGTGCGCTAAGATTAGACAATCGTTGAGGTAGTTGAGTATGTGAATGCCCACTACCCTTAATGGGGCAAGAGCTGCCTCTGTGACTTTTGTGAAGATGCAAAGGTACAGGGACGTTCCAAAGAGGAGGACCTTGTACTCCAAGATCACTGCAACCCACCGCCTTTCTTGGGTACGATGAAGTAAGGGCTATAGAAACCCTTCTCCATCTCGGCTGGAAGGACAGGCACTATCGCGTCCTTGCGCAGAAGGGTTGCTATCTTCGCACACAGGGTGGAGGCGTTTTTGTCCTGCACAGAGGTAAAGTGGACGCCACTTAAATGGGGCGGGCGCCTGGCAAATTGAATCACGTAGCCGAGTCGGATGGTCCTGGCCAGCCACCGCAACGGGTTGGAAAGCGTAAGACATGTGGGCAAATTGCTGGGAAAAGTCTTCTGCGGTGTCACCGGAATAGGTGCACTGCAACAGCCTTATCCACCTGAGGGAGTTCCGTGTACCCGTGGACTGCCCCGCTGTCAAGGGTAGTGAGAGTGGATGAGTGAGGAAGTCAGTTTCGAGCAGTAAAATGTGCCCTCCACTACTTCGTCAGCTGATCGTGCACCTCCGGGAAGAAATGAACTGGGGGGGGGGGGGGGGGGGGCTGTGAGCGGAGCCAATCATCTAGCTGCGAGGGCTGAGGGGAAGACGGAGGGTTCCAGTCCAGCCCAACACTTGCAGCGGCCCGGGCAAGCATAGCGGACAGCTTGGTGTCCACCTCAGACTGAGCGGGCACACCAGAAGGCGCCAGCCCAGTCGAGTCCTCAGCGTAGGAGTCTGCCAAGACGCTCTCCGATGCAGCGGTGAAACTCTCATCCAGCTCGGGGGGTCCGAAAGAGACATCAGACTGGCCCAGACAGAGACAGACGAGCGTACTCTCACAGTGAGAACATGATCCATCCACAAACGCTGCCTCAGTATGTTCTCTGCCCAGACACGTGAGGTAGCGCCCGTGGCCATCTGAAGTGGAGAGGTAACAACCGCATCCAGGAATAACAAAAGGATGGAAGGGCATCTTTAGTAGTAGTAGTAGTAGTAGTAACCCTTTATTGTCACATAATCACAAGTGAAAGTAACCAGTAAAATTGGCCATCATCCTGCCCATACAAACATACAATATGACAACGGGTAGACAGGGCAGGAAGACAGGGAATTGAGAAGATATACAGCATTACATGGGGAAAGGTGATATAAAAAAAGCAACCCCCAGACTATGCTCCTGTTAGGATTACAGTATGGGAACAGGAAAAATCTCATCTCAGCAACACTTAGCACATAATCAGTACATCTACAACATAACAAAAACTTGCAACAGGGTAGGGGAGTGGGGGATGGAGTTAACCCAGCACTGGCAAACAGCCATCCGGTCCTGCAGCCATTCTCGGCGCTGGTCACAGACCCGCCTGTCAGACTGGGGGGTACGAAGCGGCGAAGGCGTGGGATGGGGTGTGGGTCGGATGCATATCTGTATTTGTGTAAAGTCTTGTGTGTGTGTGAGCCCAGAGATTCGCCAGAAGGTCACAATCCCAGGGTGTTTTGGGAGGGGGGAGGGAATGCGAGAGCGGCTCATTGCAGTGCTCTAACCAGGGGAGTTGTTGATCCATCAGCGGCCTTGGCCAAGGCCAGTGCTGGTTGCTGGGTGCCGAAACAGATAAGATTGAGATGTTTTGTCTTGGGGCGAATAGCTGCAATTTCTCAGGCTATTCTTCATGTCCATTTTGGTCTCTTAAACGATCCATTTGCCTTTGCAAAGCTGTAAGCTCCTTCATGATGTTATCCGTATTGAGAGTCTGAGTGCTGACAACTCTGCCCACCGCCTCAATCATGACGGGCAGCCTTGTGAGGCTTTGGACAGCTGTCTCCATCTTCTTAATTCTTCGATAACCCAGGGCAATGCCTAATCCAATCAGCAGAAGCCCTGTTATCATGGTTCCGAATAGGTAGATATCTTCAACGTCCTCCACGGAAAGAACCGCCAGACACACGACCCACCACCTCTCCCACGCGTCCATCGTGTAGCCAGCTGCAAATGTTCCGTCAGGGCAGTTAGGTTCCCCCGAACCCAAGCTTCTCCTCGAGAAGATGGTGTCAATTGCGTTGAGAGACCAGTTGATCAAATCCATAATAATTTCTTAGTTTGGAGAGCAGTGCTGTGAGAGTCTCTCAAAAGTACAAGACAGTTGACTAGACGTGACGAGAGAGCAAAGCAGGGAGGTCAGGGGAGGGAGAGGGAGAGAAAATGCGACCGCCTTCACTGAGTGCCAAACGATCTTTAAAAAGACATTGAACGTCCAAGTGTTGTACTCTTTTAGATGGTGTCGAAGCGCCCAGGGGCATAGTCTACACTGGGGTGCGTTGAAGAGAAAAGCAGCTGATTTGCGCCATATCTCCAACAGCATACGTTCTTGTAGAGGTGAGTGGAAAAGCAGTGGATTTATTCAGCTTGTGAAACACAACCACTCAGCTCAGAAGAAAAAATCTGTCTGAACAGATGCATGCTTCCCTCCTTTTGTACCCGTATGACTGGGGGAGGGGCATGCAAATTCTGTTTGTCAATTCTCATTGGCCTTTTCTCAAAGATAGAGGTAACCAAGGCTCTCAAGAGAGACCCCTAGTGTCACTACATCGACACAACGTCGAGTGAGTGACAGAAGGGGAACTAGGTGTATTGCAGCCCTCATAACCGTGCAGCCCTAGTGGTCAATTCTTAATTTATTCTTTAGAAATTATTATTTTTAAAAAGCTAATATTTAGTATGGTGGGACAGAGAAAAAAGAAACTACTTGTTTTATGAGGTAATAATGTTATTTTTATTACCTTGTAAAATTTTGTTATCTATATTACCATGATAATACTGACTTTCTCAAATTTTCTTAATATCAACATTTTTAATATTATCCTTGCTATATATCCCTACCAACATTCAAACCAAACCTACACCCTTGGGACAGAGTGGTTATCTGAGTTACCGTAGCCTTTCTGTCAGCTCAAACCAGTCTGGCCATTCTCCGTTGACCTCTCATCAACAAGGCATTTCTGTCTGCTGAATTACCGCTCACTGGATGTTTTTTGTACCATTCTGGGTGAACTGTAGGGTTGTGCGTGAAAATCACAGGAGATCAGCAGTTACAGAAATGCTCAAACCATATCATCTGACACCAACAATTATGTAAGGGTCGAAATCACTGATATCACATTTTTCCCCATTCTGATGGATGATATGTTCATTAACTGAAGCTCCTGACCTGTATCTGCATGATTTTATGCATTTCGCTACCGGCAAACAATTGATTGATTAGATAATTGCATGAATAAGTCAGTGTACAGGTGTTCCTAAAAAAGTGCTAAATGAATGTAGTTCATCCTTTCCCAATTTAATAATAGCAAGGCGTTCATGTTTTCCTTGAAACACTCTAACTCTGTGGTGCTTTCAAAACATTGCTCTTTTTGTTTAAGCGATCCAGACTGCCAACCTCTGTCTTAAATAATTGTATGATTTTAGGGCTTACTAAAAAAATGTAAATGCCTTCTATTGGGACTTGATTGCATTGTGAAAGGGGAAGTTACATAACAGAATGGAGCCAGGTGGTTGGAGCAGTGTGGCTAAATATAGTAAGAGGTTTGGTGACATCAGCTGTAAATTAAAATAGTGTCAAAGGCAGAGGTAGTAATTTTTATGAAATATTATGAAGACGTTTTTACATACAAAACATTCTGGCTCTGTTTTTCTATTGAGTAGCTCTTTTTTAATTTGATTATGCTATTTAATTGATCAACTACAAGGAAAGTAAAAATACTCACTGAGTTTGCACTTGCTGCTTGGAAAGATGTGGTTTGCGTTTTGCAATGTTTGAGCAGCTAATTACAAATAACAGGTGGTCTTATAAAAGAAAACAATAGTGATTTAGAAAAACGCAGAGTTGTGTCTGCTGCTCTGAAAGGGCCTGTTTGTGTTGAGCCATGGTCTCTGGCTCTTACAGCATGCCATAAATTATCCCTATTAAGATTTATATGTGAAAGTTATGGTTGGCTTTCTGAGGAAGGCCAATCATTTCTGACAGACTGCATCGAAGTTTGTTCCACTGATTGTTTACCTAAACATCTACTCCATAAAGCAACTTGCAGAGAGATTGTGTGATTGTATAAACACATTATGCACTCATCACATTAGTGGGTTGTGAGAGATGAGGCTATTGACATGTATTTGGAATGAGGTCTAGAGAGGCATGAGACTTGAGACATAACACAGGAGCCTGTATTCTTTACGCAGTTTGCTGGTATTCATCAAACATCTGATAGGGCACATCACAATGAACCAGTCAGAAAATTTAACTGACTCTTTCTTAACTGTTTAAAGGCAGTTTTCTTCCTGAATGATGTGTGTTGTTCTTAGACAGACACCCAATCTAGATGACAAAACTAGAACATTCTCATTATAATCAATGAAGCTGCCTACACTGTAGGCATGCATCTGCATTGATTCTACACATAAACAGTCTAGTTTTGCTGCTTGCTTTATGGTAAAGTAGACAAAACTTAGTTAGTTGCTCGTTACTTAATTGCTACCTACCTAGACAGCATTTAATGGCATCATAGGCACACTCCTTACTTGAAGGTTGTTCCAAACGTTTGACGGAATATTTATAAGGTATCGAAATTTTGAGGGGCCTTTCACACAGGAGGCATTTTTGCATCCATCTGCACTATTTTATAACATTTTATCTATGTTTTCATGCACAAGACAGATGTCTCCACTATGCTGCATCTCGCTGTTTTCTCAGCATCTTCCCAGCAAACAATTTTAGGTTCTGGGAACATTCTGGGAACGTTAGTTTTTGGTTCCCAGAACGTTCCCAGAACTTTCCCAGAAAGTTCCCTATTGGTGATCCAGGAAAGTTTTCTTAACGTAAATAGAACGTTCCCTTAAGGTTAGGGGAACGTTCTGGAAACTTTATGGGAATGTAAAAAAAGACTTTGCCAATCAATGAGCGCTCTCTACTGCCTGATAATGGTCATGTAATTAAGCATTTGATCACTGCTGTTAAAGCAAACATTTGCAACCTTTTAATTTGTTTAAAAAAAATAGAACCTAAAATAACCTACAGGGAACATTCCCAGAACGTTCCTGTTTGGTTCCCAAAAAAATAACCAAATGGGAAGCATACGGGAACGTTCTGGGAACGTTCTGTGTTTGCTGGGTTGTGCATGAGCGGCACGTGTCAACTTAAAAACAGTTGAACTTTTTAAAATACTTCTCGGAACACCTGCATTCTGTTCCATTTGTTGTGCAGTGTCTAGCTTTTTTAATACCAGAGCATGTTCTGTTTGAATGGCCCCTTAGGCAGCAATTGCGTGTAATCTTCACAGAGATTTCAATCCCTGAATGCATGGCAACAAGCTCGGTGAAATTTTTTTATTATTGTTTTTCTAAGTAAAGTACACATGCTAGGTATCCTTGACCGTTGCAATAAGTCTCAGTGGCTAAGCGTCACATATTTTAAGATTCCATGTCAAGTTCAACTTTTAAAATGCATCTTGATACCTCTGTGTATTGCTCCAATACATTGTGCTGCATCTAGCTGCTTTTGCATGAATGATTGTGTCCTGTGTGAACAACACTTAAGGCATGTGGAGAGGAGGGGGTTGATTCCTAAGGGCCTGTGCATATCCCAAGATCTGAAAACTTGTGTCTTGATGGGCCGGGAAGCTTTGCCCTATGCAAACATTAGCACAAGGAGTGCATGTGAAGCAGAGGTTAGCTACACAACACCTGGGTTGCTAAAACTAACAGCAGTTTTATGTGTTAGCTGCACTTGAGCTACGTTAATTTATGGGATTTAATGAGGCCTTTCTGTGCGCAAGTATGATGAGTGCTATCTGAAAGGATGGACCTGCATTTCAGGTCACAACACACCACCATGGGGTTGAAAGCTGGCTTTTTTCATGCCATTTGCCATTCAGAAGCAAACTCAACACTCTGTCTAATGGAGCATTCCATATCCACAAAGTGCATGCCAGTTCAAACTCATGCCTCATATTTTAAAATTACTATTCTTGTCTCTAGTCCCCCAAAAATACTGACCAGCTTGCAATGCTTTTCCCTGTCATTTTTTTACATTTATATTGACGTTTTACCCACGGGTTTCATGAAGGAAAATTATAAAATATGTTTTTGATGACTTAAGTCATGGACTATGTAACAGATTATCACTGTGCATCATAAGAGAGAACTATAAAATCTTTGTATAGGCCATACAGGTCCTTGGCATAGATTTTCCTTATCTTTATGCCATCGTATTGGTTTTGCATTTAATGAAGGGTTTTCCCGCTATTGCCAAACTTGGTTCTAGATTTTGATGATAAGCACATGTTATCTGGCATACGCTATCACTCAACACTGTCTCACTTGGAACAGGATGTTTTCTTCAACAAACCTCAGACTGAAGCAATACCGCACATATGTCAACTCTTACCAGTTTTCAGATACAGCTGAGCAGCACACCACAAGTGTTTTGTTCTTTGACAATAAACTTCCGCGAAATGAAGCAGGAACTGGCAGAACAGATCAAACAAAATGCCCATAGAGGACGAAAATAATTTCTGTCATTTTTAGTTAGTTTTATTCAGATTGGTGCTGTCAGTCCAGTAATGCTACAAAAACTGATTAACTGTACACATGCTCCACCAGACACTCCCATGGCTTTATAGTGAATGGTTAATCTGATGCGATTGTGAATTTATCATTTGGTTTGTGCTCTTACTAAATCTGGTAAATATTTGTCACATGTACTACTTCCTTAATCAAGATGATTTAAGAATTGGCCTAATTACTGTGAATTTTATCAAAATATGTCCAGGTCCATTTTACCCCCATTTAAAAAAATTTAATTAAAGATATTAATATTTGTTTCTATTGTGACATTACTGAGGCATTTTACTTTTGAGTTTCTCCAATATTCTTAAAGGGGCCATGAAATGCCCTTTCCCCTTCTGTCACTCACTCGACGTTGTGTTGATGAAGTGACACTAGGGGTCGCTCCTTTGAGCCCCAGACATCTCTGATCTTTGAGAAAAGACCAATGAAAATTGCCGAGTGGAATTTGCATGCCACTCCCCCGGATATACAGGTATATAAGGAGCTGGAATGCACACATTCATTCAGACTTCTTCGGAGCTGGGCGGTTGTATTCACTGAGCTGAATTACTCTGCCGTCCATTCATCTCTTACTCTCACAAACTGTTGGTCTCTACAGCGCTTTACAGTGGTTCTCCCCATCTCACACAGGCATTGTGTAGTGAAACACCCCTGGGTGCTTCAGCAGCAGAGAAATAAGAGCATTTTTTCTCCAAGAAAGAATATATTTCCTACTAAAAGTGTGGTACTTACAAAAGCATCTTTTTCAAGATGCCTTTTCGTTTGTTTGTTATTCCTGGTTGCGATCACTATCTCTCTGCTTCTGACAGCCACAATCGCTGTCTCATGTGTTTGGCTGCTAGCCATGTGGAGACAGTGTCGTGGATGGTTCATGCCTTCATTGCAAGAGCATGACCATGGCTACACTGTGGTCGCGGCTTTCCTTTGTCAGAGGAGGTGGATTTCCTGCCCTGCGCGCCCAGCTATGGCACAAATCCGCCCCCCGATTTGATGGCCTCCATGGGTCACAAGGACAAACTTCTTCCTCTCCCATCCCAGTCTGTTCCGGGAGTGGTCACAATGAGCCAAGTAAGTACTTTGATGTCCCTGGACTCGGCACGGCAACAAGTGGCCCCTCAAGCTCTTCCCCATCGCAAGGCACCGCCTGCCGCTACGTCCGGCACAATTGTTCCACTGGTCCCCCTCGCACGGAGCTTGGGGGAATGGCTCATGCTCCCCAACCTGTTGCGATGGCTGATCAGGACTGTCCAGCTCAGCTATGCGATTCAGTTCGCCAGGCGCCCGCCCAGGTTCAATGCCATCCGCTTCACTACGGTGAAAGTTGAAAACGGCATTGCCTTGCATGTGGAGATAGAGCCTGTTCCTCCAGCCGAGATGAGGAACGGGTTTTACAGCCCTTACTTCATCGTACCCAAAAAAGACGGCGGGTTGCGGCCAATCTTGAACATGCAAGTTCTGAACTGGGCTTTGCACAGACTACCGTTCAAGATGATGATGCAAAAATGCATTTTAGAGAGCATCCGGCATCAAGATTGACTCATGGCGGTAGACCTGAAGGATGTGTACTTCCATTTCTCACTCGTGGGACCTTTTGTGTGCGCACAGGGACCTGGTTCTCAGGCACCGTAGCCATTTGGGGCTTCAGGTCAACTGGGAAAAGAGCAAGTTCTCCCTGGTTTAGAGCATCTCCTTTCTCTGTATGAAGTTAGACTCGGTCTCAATGAGGGCACACCTCACGGACAAGTGTGCGCAGTTAGTGCTGAACTGCCTGAGTACGTTCAGGCAGAAGACGTTGGTCCCACTGAAATCCTTTTAGAGGCTCCTTGGGCATATGGCATCTTCAGCGGCCGTCACACTGCTCGGGTTGATGCATATAAGACTGTTTCAGAACTGGCTTCAAACCAGAGTCGTGAGATGGGCATGGTGCCACGCCACACACCGCATGTTCGACCTAGCGTTCCTCCGGGATGGAGTTCCCTTAGGTCAGGTCTCTAGGCACGTCATGGTTACGATGGATGCCTCCAAATGTGGCTGGGCTTCCATGTGCTATGGGCACGCAGTCGCCGGTTCTTGAACTGGCCTGTGACTGCGTTGGCACATCAACTGCCTCGAGTTGCTGGCGGTATTGCTTGCCCTGTGGAGGCTCTTACCATTGATCCAGAGCAAGCACGTGTTTGGTGCTCGTTGGACTGTGCATGTTTAAATACAAAAATAAATAAAATAGTCCAGATGGTTCTCCTTTGGTGTTCAGGAATAGTTAGGCTACAGTAGGCCTTGATTGTCCTTCTCTCTCAATTTACAAACTGATGCACCAGTAGGCGGGACAAAGGTCGTTGATGTAAATGTAGGTGTGGATGTTTTTGAGCTGCAGAGGTAGGTCGCAGAATAGAGAACTAGGTGTTTTTGCAGCTCGGTTCCAATAAATCTGTTTATTGCATTGGTGATTAATTTTTGAGTAAAAAAAAATCATAAATAAATAAACAAATAAATAAGGAAAATTCTATATATTTATATATATATATATATATATATAGAGAGAGAGAGAGAGAGAGAGAGAGAGAGAGAGAGAGAGAATTTTCCTTATTTATTTGTTTATTTAGTGAGTGAAATATAGCATTTGTTCTTGACAAATTTTGTCAGATTTACCTAGAAATAAAATTCAAATCAGACAAACAGTAATTAATTCATTGTAATATTTGCATACTGAAATGTGTTTGTGTTCTTTATATTATATTCATAAAAACAGCAATGGTTGCTCCATTGCAGCATTTCATTGACACATAACCAAAACCTAAAACCTATATTACCTAAATTTTAACCTAACACTATTTCATTTTGCAAGCACTGGTATTTCCTTCCTGAAATGCAAATCTAGTTGCTATGCTTTCACCTTGTATTAAAGTGCACCAATCTAATGTGTGATATCTGAGATGGAGGAATTTACCCTCAATGCACCTTTAGAATATTTCAGTGTGCATGATTTTAATTACACCTGTATAGTTTCTGCAGGAATAGTTGATTTGCACTTGTGTTTATTAATGCCGGACTTTTAAAGACTGAGGTTAGGATTTCATTACAAGGGTCTATAAGTTTACACGTCAGCTCTGTTTGCTTTATAGCACACACACAAATGGTGTCTTTATTCAAAGCTTGGAGAGTGAATGTTGTTCCAGAACCTTTATGAGCGGCAGGACAGTGAGTCATGCAATCATTCTTGAGGCTATTGCGTGCCTCTGTGTCTATTTGAGTAATTTGCATTGTGAACCTGTTAGCTATTTTCATGACATGACATCAACAGAATTTGTTAAAGTGGTGTTATATCAATGGCATCCCAATCTGTTCAATATTATCCCCGAAAATGCATAACATTTCATGTGTTTTCATTGTTTGTTTCTTGCCTATTTTTTTATTTTTTATTATTACAATAACCTTACCATTTCTCAGTCAATTAAGCAAACAATAAAGCATTGGTTGAAACACCACAAAGAATAACAGTTTCTTTCTGTTACACTGAAACAGGTTTTTCCTAATTATAACCGATTTCTCTTTTACTTTTTCTTTCAGTCTCAAACTCACAAGGCCAGCGTACAGTTCTTGAAATATTTGACAATTTAAAAAAAATTCCCTATCCACAATTTTTTCCTATCTATCTATCTATCTATCTATCTATCTATCTATCTATCTATCTATCTATCTATCTATCTATCTATCTATCTGTCTGTCTGTCTGTCTGTCTTTCTCTCTATCTTAATCTTTTCTTAAACTTACATTTAACTGATATTCGTCAAGCTAACATTCAAAGTTTTACCAACTTTCCTTTTCTAGTTATTTGTTTCTCATTGTTTGATTATGGATTGAATCAATTGGGACTGAAATAACCTGCTTTCCTGTTCTCTCCTCTTCTCCCTTTTTGTCCTCCATGTGTGCTGCCTTTCCCCGCTGCCCTTTTCTTCTCCAGTGGCTGCTCTTCTGCCTCCAAACTGCTTCTCTGGTTCTGCAACACTAAGCCTGTTCCTGTCTAGTTCTCTATAGGGAGTTCTCAAGTGAGTCCTTTCTTGTCCCATCACTGCAATTCTTTCTATGCTGGGTGTACATTGTGTGATCCAGTGACTCATCACAAAAAAGTTCATCCTTTAGTGAGCCTGGAAAATAATGACACTTATGTTGCTTAGCTTTTTTGTTTACAGCTGGTTCTGTGAATGGCAATTATTTTAGTATTCTAAAACATATGAATCATAGTCACTAATGATGCAACTGAATTTTGGTTGTGAGTTTTGCATGTGCAAGTACCACTGAAATTTTTTTTAGAAAATGTAAAAATCTAAAATCCTAAAAATAGGGATCCTGGTTAGCTCAGTGAGTATTTACGCTGAGTCAGGTCTCCAAAGCAACCAAAATTGGCCCGGTTGCTAGAGAGGGTAGAGTCACGTGGGGTAACCTCCTCGTGGTCGCAATTAGGGGTTCTCGTTCTCAATGAGGCACATGGTAAGTTGTGTGTGGATCGCGGAGAGAAGCATGAGCCTCCACATGCTGTGAGTCGCCACGGTGTCATGCACAGCGAGCCACGTTATAAGATGCATGGGTTGACAGTCTCAGAAGCAGAGGCACCATGAGGACCTTCTAAGAAGTGGGAATTGGGCATTCCAAATTGGGAGAAAAAGGGGAGAGTATTAAATAGAAAAAAAAATTTGAAAAAATAATTGTACTTAATAATAAATACAGTCTTCTAAATGGGAATCCACGTGTTCGCGAATGCACGCAAAGGACTTCAGGTGGCAAAGAATTTCCCCTCGCAAACTTTTAAAGTTTGGTGAACTTTAACAGGTGAATTCATTGTGCTGACCAATAGGAAGTTGCTTGGGGTAATGGCCTCTGTGTGGATACTGCTTAGTACACAGCTATCTGAAATATTCCCAGAAGAAAAGGATATCTTTTAGCAGTGAGTTTCTTTTTAACTTAACTCTCCCAGAGTATAAAGTGCAGCAAAAAGTGGCTGTGTGGCAGTTTCTTGTTGGTTTCACACACTCTCAACATCCGCCCACGTCTTCTTCACCCTGTGGAATTTTGCCGTAAAGGTAAATTGGCCATGCCTTTACTGGATTTCAATGATTGAACATTTAGGACACATTAATATAGAATTCCACTGATGTGTGGTCACATATTTGTATGTGTAAATCCTCTATTTTACAATCCCTTGACCAGTCTATGTTGTTGTATCAAAATTCAGGAGTGGAACTGTTTTGTATTTTAGCAGCTGTTTTTGTACCAATGCCAGACTTTTCATTCATTTGTAATGAATAAGGCATTTGGCAAATAAAAATAACTATATTATGATTATTTACTGTTAATTACTCATTACATGATGTGGGATATTGGTCATAATGCCCACCCCTAGATCAGACCATTAAAAATAGATGTAGGCATTATGATTGAGGTACTGTGTGCTCATAAATTGTTTCTATGAGACAGGCTCCAGCTTTCCTACTAATGAGCATGCGCTCGCTTGGTCCACCATAGTAAGACTGCAGTCCTCACATACACATTCCAGTAAATTATCCCTCACCAGTAATTGGAGTTTCGCTTAGGTTTACATCCAGAAATGATGTCTCTTCACCTCTGAAATTTTTCAGGCTTTTCTTCTCAGTTGCCAAATTTCTCAAAATCAATAGGTGCAATAAATTGAGGAGGTGGCTTTTAGACAGGAATTCTCAGATGCAGCTGGTGTATGAGAGCATTATAATTCTGCATCAAGAGTTAATTGTTTCTTCCCTGTACCACAGGAAGTGGCTTTGTTCAACATGATGTGCATAAACTTACCTCAGAGGAGCACCTTGTAGGGCTGCGGGTGTATCCACAATATACGTCAATATTCTTCTAATTGTCTAGGCTGATGTATTAAGAGCTATGAAGCATTCAGAGCATTGAGCTTGTGGTAATTTGACCATTATTATAGCAAATCAATGGCTATGCTACCCAGGTTATTGGAAAGAAAGGATCTAAACCAAACCAGAGCCGAGAGACTGTCACACCTAATAAGATGTTTGGTGAGGCAAATGTTTTATTAAGAGTGATGTAGTGTGTCATTTGAGAATAGAGGTGTTTGTTAGGGGGCGTTCACATATGATGCGTTCTTACATTCAAAACAACTAGGAGCTCAACAGAATGAAAAAAACATTGCTGGTGTCTCAAAATTTGTTTTTAAAAGTTTAACTAGTTTAACAGGATGAAGAGAAAAAAATCCCAATCTTCTTGAATAAACGAAACTAGTCTCTTGATTCTTAGAGTTAGATCATTCACCCCTGTGATCGCTTGGAGACTGGGATAGGCAAAGAGAGAGTATGCAAGTTGATTGTCTCCCCGATTACACTTCAAATGTCCTATCAGCTTACAACATATGGGGCGATTGGCTTGACATATCACATGTGAACGAGCTGATTGGCTAACAGATAAGAAGTGCAAACAACCTATCAGCATGTGCCATCCAGAGTTTCATGCCTGAAATTTCAGAATTACAACTTTTAGAATGTTACTGTGGGTAAGATATATTGATAGGACATTGATATTGGCAGTCTAGTTATGCAACGCTGCTGCTGCTGCTGCTGCTGCTGCAGCAGAGCAATTATGGAGACTTGCTACTGCTAAAATATACATAGACATACTAAGTTAAGCATATGGACATGCTGCTGCTGTTGCTGCTGCTGTATGACATGCTTCTGCACAATTAGACATAAATACAATCCCCCAACAGAGCAGGGAATGCAAGGTCTAAAGCAGACCTTATCATGCAAGCTAAAAGTAGAAAAAGCCCCTGCAACCACGTCAGCTAATAGCATTTTAATAGTAAACTCTCACAGCGAGCTGCAGTGAAACCTGCTTGCTTGTAAACTGAGCAAATTTAAATGTAGGCAAAGAGAGAGTATACAATTTGATTGGCTACCCGATTACACGTCAAGTAGCCTATCAGCATACTCCATATGAGCCAGTTGACTTGACATATCACATATGAGTGAGCTGATTGGCAAACAGATCAATAAGCTTGTGCCATTAAGTTTCATGCCTGAACTTAGTAATTTTCTTAATTCATTCCATTTAAGGCATTGTGCAACATTTAAGGCAATATTTCGCTAAAATATTGATTGATGATAAAAAAAAAAAAAAATTTGACCCATCCCTAATATATACCTGATAGTTTAACAATAAACCACTTTGTTTTCCACCAAAAACAGCAGCATTCAGTCATAGACTTCATAATATTTGTAGTAACATTCAGGAAATTCACTATGAGACTATACAGCCAGTGACTTGTTTATCAAGACACATTTCACCCTAAAATTCCATTTTATCTCTTGACTGTAGAAGAACATTGGCTTGTATAAAGTGCTCAAGTAATTAAGTGTAGCAACTAAGAGTTGCTCCTTTAGGAAACCACTAGATTTTATTTTTCAGGAGGGATAGTTACATTAGGGTCATGAAAAAAAAACTGATAGCAGATGAATCTGAACCACTGGTCAAAAAATTGTCTAATAACGGCAATTAAAACCCCGTACTGCAGATGCCTTTGAGACATCTATGAAAAATACAGCAGTGCTTTCTTTTCCATTGTCTGTGCTACACCATTCAAACATCATCTTGGGTGAAACTCACAAAATCTGTCAGAAAGATGTCCAGGTCACATAAAGTCTAGGTTCTCCACACACACACACACACACACACATAAAATATATATACTGTATATAAATATATATATTTCACAATTTAAGTGCGTATGTTCTTAATTGTCAGTATAATAAAGTCACAATTTATGTATTCTGCAAAATATGTTTTCTTTTTTCATTTTCTTTTTTCTTTGAATGAGATTTGTTGAACTTACATGCTTACATGTTGACTTGGGTGGGTGGTATTTGATGGTTTCTTATGGTAAAATAATTGGTAACAGTGCTAAGTGAACACAAAATATTTAATAATTTAATTGTATTTGTTTAATACAAGCTAGAATAGTTTCTGGCAGAATATAATTCCACTTGAGAAAATTATGTCATTCAGCTCTGTGCATTTGCACCTGTAAACAGCTGGATTGCAGTGTGAATATTTGGAGCCTTAGAGCTTGATAGATTAAAAATAACTCACAAATATTCATTTGCACTTCCTCAGCTGTGAAAAGTCCAGCTTTCATAAACTTTTTTCTCTTATAGCTGTGTGAAACTCCAATAGCTTTGAAAGGGCAAACATAACCTTGGTGTACCAGACTTGATTTATGTTTTTTGTTTTCATGGCTGTTAATTAATTTTTTTGCAACCAAGATACAGCAAAGACCCACAGGAAGGTGCCCAGGAAGAACTTGTGTGGTGCAGATAGCAGCGCCATTTACAGAGCTATAAGCATGATCGTTGTCATAGCTCTTTGAATGGTACTGCCATATGCACTGAACTGACAGCATCTCACTCCTGAACAAGGAGGTTCTGGAAATTATTTTATATTATATCTTACTTTGTTTGATTCTGTCATCCTTAATTAGTTTATTTCTCTCTTTTTTTCTTTTTTTATTTGAAAGTTTTTTTTTTTTTAATAACATTTCTCAGAGCTCCTTGTGCTAAGGGTTAGTGGGTTTAAACTCACTTACCTAGAATCCACTTTATCATCCCCTAGCAACTACTCAGAACACTTTGCAATCCACTAGCAACTGCAAAGCAATGCCCTGGCAACCACCTATGCATATACAATTCCTATGCATCGTGGCAGCGAGATTTGCACAGGCATATGCCACTTTTCCATGGTATGGTTCTCGCTGTGAGAACACGAACCATCCACAAATGCTGCCTCAGTGTGATCACGGCCCAGACACACGAGGAGAGAACTCGACCGCATCCAGGAACTACACAGGGGTGGAAGGGCATCTTTATAAAGACGCATCCTGAAAAGGACGTTCAACGCCACTGTGTATTGCTCTTTTAGAGAATCAAACTCTTTTACAATATTCTCTTTTAGAAAGCGTTGTCGAAATGCCCAGGGGCAAAGCTTTTTCTTCCGAAAATGTAGATATCTAGTTTAGTAAACTATTTTGCATACAGCAATTTAAAGTTAAGTTGAAATGTCTGTTTTAGCTAGTGTTAGGTCTCTCTAATTAAAATCAGTTCTCTGTAACTGGATTTTAATAATGACAGAACATTTAACATTCCCAGACACAATTACAGGATGTCCACTGGTATTAAAGATCTTGTCAGAAACATTTTCATTTCATCATCTCTTTGAATCAGATCATTAAAAAGAGAAGCAAGTATTATTATTGAAGTGCAGTTTGCCTACAACTTGTTTCCATGAGACAGGTTCCTGTTTTCCTCCTAATGAGCACATGCCCAAAAGTATATACAATTGGAACATGTTTCAAAGCCCCTTGTGCAACAGCTTAGTGGGTTTAAACTCAACTTCCAGCCAAAGGGGCACTTCCAGTGTGTATTTAGGTGTGTGTACATACTTAGATATTGTGTGGGGACAAAATTGTCCTCATCACCATTGAGATGTTTTTCTTATGTTGATTTGCGGCATATTTACACCATACATAGTGCTGCATGTTCTTCCCAAACAATTCAACCTTTGTTTAACCAGTCCACAAAACATTTTCCCTGTAATGTTGTGGAGTGTCAAGGTGGTCTTTGGCAGATTTCAGGTACTCAGCAATGTTATTGTTGGAAAGCAGCAGCTTCCTTCGTGGTGTCCTTCCATGGACACATGACTGTTTAATGATTTCCATATAGTATACTCATGAACAGAGATGTTAACCAGTTCCAATGATACCTTCAAGTCTTTCGCTGTTACTGTAGGGTTCTTTTTTACCTCACTGAGCATTTTGCGATGTGTCATCTTGGCTGGACGACAACTTCTAGAGATAGGAGTTACAGTACTAAATTGTCTCCATTTATAGACAATTTGTCTAACTGTGGACTGATGAATATCTAAGATCTCAAGATAACTTTGTAACCCTATTTAGCTTTATGCAAAGCTATTTTTTTTCTTCTGAGATTTCTTTTTTGCAAGGCATGGTCCACATCAGCAGATGCTTCATGTGAATAGCAAACTCAGAATGTTTGAGTGCTTTTTATTAGTCAAAGTAGCTCTAACCCACATCTCCAATTTAATTTCTTTAATTGGATGTCAGGTTTGCCTGGCACTACTCCTGACACTAATTAGCTTTTTTGACATTGTTAACTTATGCTGTGAAAGTTTGAATGATGTATTCAATATGTGCAAGAACAGTACAATATTATGTGTGTTATTAGGTGAAACCGATTGTGTTTGTTCATCATTGTAATTTAGATTAACAAATGTATACATAAATGCAGGTCATTCAAAAGGGTTCACATAATTTTTCTTGCCACTGTATAAAAACACAAAAAAATTAAATCTTTATTTTAGGGGAAGAATTAGCATGTGGATTAGGTTTAGTGCATAGTATTAATTATAAATGGCTTTATATAGAAACGGTAGAAATCTATGGTATGTTCACATACTTTTACTGTAGCTGTCAGGATTGTATGTGTTTTTGTTCATGTATTTTACTTTAAATTAGTTCAATGTCATGTTTGTTCCTGTTTCCTTGTCATGTGACCTTAACATGTGTTTTCCATGTTCTTGTGTCTTGTCCCCATTTGTGCATTGTTTTATTAGGTTGTTAGCAGTCTTGTTATCTTGTTTAGAGTCCTAAGTGTTCATTGGTTATCATTTTCAGTATTGTTCATGTAATGTTGGTTCCATCGTCAAGTCAAGTCAAGTCAAGTGAAGTTAAGTTTATGTTTTGTTCCATAGTCAAGCCAAGTTATGTCAAGTTAAGTTTAGTCAAGTCTAGATTTTGTGTTCATGTTTGGATTCATGTTTTGGAATACACCTTGTTAATAAACTGCACTTGGGATCATTGCACTTCATCATCGTCTCTTCGTTTACCTTGTTGTCAGCCAACGTCACAGTTGCTGAGTTTACACGTGTATGTGTCAGGTTGTGCTTATATTGTCGGAAACAACTTGTATGCTGTCTTAAAATTGAAATAAACTTCACATTAGGCACACTCTCCATAGATGTGTCTTAATATACGTAATAAATAGTGTCTTAATTGAAAGTTAAAGTTAGTGGAAGGTTTTTGTGAGGGTTTGTTTTTTGCATGAGTGTTGGAATATGGAAAATATTATTAGCTCAATATAAAATCAACAAATCAATGGAGAATCCCCTGAATGATAGAAAAACAAACATGTTTGTTTTTGTGAGTGTGTTAAATGCTGTTGCTCCATAATGTAAACAAACATGTATTCAAGAAGTGCAGATCACTCACAGCAAACAGCCCAGATTGACCTGAAGTCTCCGCAGTTGAAAAGGGGGGACTTAAATTCTCTTAATTTCCACTGAGTGCATTGTCACGCAGAATGGAATGAAATTTGATAGACTAAGAGGTTTTTTGTGGCTGAGTGCTTCTATATCAGGTCATAAAGTAAAAACAAAGCTCCAGATCTATTATTAGTTCTAATAGATTATGTAACAGCCAACGTTGCATGGGAATAACGGGGCACTTAGAAGAGTCCAGCCATGCCCTGCATTCCTTGCTTTCATCCACTAATACTTTTTCTAAGAGTTATTTTGGGCCAAACATTGAAGTTGTTTTTTATTAAATTTTGTATTGTTATTTTTTTGTCCAAAAGCTTTATTATCCTCCTTTCCCCGTCTGTTGCTCACTTCAGTGTTGTGTCGAAGAAGCGACACTAGGGTTTCTCTTGAGAGCCTCACGCATCTCTGAACTTGAGAAAAGGCAAATGAGAAATTGGCAGACAGAATTTGCATGTCCCACCCCCGGACATACGGGTATAAAGGGAGGGAAATGCATCTGTTCATTCAGAAATTTTCTTCGGAGCCGACCGGTTGTGTGATCAGCGAGTTGTGATTCACAAAATGGTTCACCTCATCTCTAAGAGCATATGCTGTTGGATCTACGGCGCATATCAGCGGCTTTCTCCTTCTCTGCACTGCAGTGCAGCTTTGCCCCTGGGCATTTCGACAACGCTTTCTAAAAGAGAATATTGTAAAAGAGTTTGATTCTCTAAAAGAGCAATACACAGCGGCGTTGAACATCCTTTTCAGGATGCGTCTTTATAAAGATGCCCTTCCACCCCTGTGTAGTTCCTGGATGCGGTCGAGTTCTCTCCTTGTGTGTCTGGGCCACGATCACACTGAGGCAGCATTTGTGGATGGTTCGTGTTCTCACAGCGAGAACCTTACCATGGAAACGTTGCAGCCGCGGCTTTCTTTCCTAAAAAGGAACGCCACTCCAGCCAAGGACATGTACTTCCACATCTTGATCTTGCCTCGACATCGACCCTTTCTACGGTTCGCATTTGACGGCCAGGCTTATCAGTACAAGGTCCTCCCCTTCGGCATGTCCCTGTCCCCTCGCATGTCCCTTCACCTTCAAGAAGCAGACGTTCACATACTCAACTACCTCAAGAACTGGCTCATCCTGGCCCACTCCCGAGAGTTACTGTGCATCCACAGGGGCTTCAGATCAACTGGGAACAGAGCAAGCTTGCCCCGGTTCAGAGCACCTCTTTTCTCGGCATGGAGTTAGACTCAGTCTCAATGATAGCGTGCCTCACCAACGAGTGCTCGCAGTCAGTGCTGGAATGCCTCACCTTGTTCAGGCCAGACACGGCGGTCCTTCTAAAACATTTCCAGAAGCTTCTGGGGCATATGGTGTCCTCCACGGCGGTCGCGCTGCTGGGGTTGATGCATATGAGACCGCTTCAGCACTGGCTCCAGACTCGAGTCCCGAGATGGGCATGGCGCCGCGGCACACACCGTGTGTTGTGGAAGACCTAAGTGCCTGACCACCAGCATTGGTAAACACAATCACTCAGTCCAGAGCTCCCTCTACGAGGCAGCTTTATGCTCTGAAGTAGCACCTGTTCACAAACTGCTGTTCTTCCCCAAGCTAAGACCCCTTGAGATGCACAGTCAGGTCAGTGCTTTCCTTCCTGCAGGAGAGGTTGGAGCTCTGCACTGGGATAGGTGCTCCACAGGTGCCAATTACTCCGGTAACCCCTGTGATGTATGTAAAAAAAAAATTGTGGCATGTAAACCCAAATGCTTTTTTCCCTCGTCCAAGTTGCTCTCATTGTAGACTAAATGGAGCTCTCAGATATGTTTCATTTGAAGTTCAGATAATTGGATCTTGAAATAATATAATTGAGAAATGTTGAGTTAATATTGAAATTTACTTTTGATAGCAGACTTTCTTAAATCTTGTCAGATTTAAGCACAGTTTGAGACGTTTGATATCTTCTGAAATTCTACAGGAGACACTTATGATATTACAGTTATTTGTTTTGTTTTGTTTTTCCAGGAGAAAAATTTGAGATCAAGGTGACTTAATATTATATCCAAAAATATCCATTTAGACATGGAGATGTTGAAAAGATCTCATTTGTGATTTGTCTTTGCTATGGGAATGGTCCATTTTTAAAGTATATGGATGCTTTCTCAATTAACTTTTTGAACGATAAGGAATACGACTAGGGGTGATTGATAAATAATATGAATATAACACTGGATAAAATGTAGAAAATCAAGCAACAGGAGATTTATTTTCTTTTGAAAAAAAATATATTAACCTTATATAATAAGTGATTTAATGGTTGAAATTACTTCACAAATGCAAAACAAGCATGCACATGCACATGCATCATTATGAATTATTAATACCAAGAATAAGCTGTCACCTGAGACAGAATAGGCAGGTAAACACCAGCTGCTATCTTATTCTGTCTGGCTTACAGGGATTTCCCCACTGATCAGAGACTAGTCCAGCCAATTCCATTATTCATGTGCTAGTTGCTTATTCTAACTTAATGGAATTTATCACTGTCTGATGTGAAGAATTTCTCCACTAAAAAGCATGATTGGATTGGAAGTAATCTCTGCTATGTAGTGTTTTTGAACAAAACTGTATTTTGAGAGATGTGAGTGCAATTCTTTATTGATGCTGTCGTTGCCTTAACATTAAGCTTTCACTTTGCTCAGAGGGGCCTGTGAAATTTTATTAGTAGATTTTTCTGCCTAATGTGAAGTTTATTCTATGTAATGGAAAATGAATCCAACATTGAGCAAAATGGACTTTCGCTGCCTTGTGGTCTTGGTTCTTTGCCTGAGGTCTGACAGACTTGCACAGGAATACACACACAGGTTGTGTTTCTAAGGTAAATGTTGGCACTGGCGCTTTTCCTCAGAGAGTTTTGGCCAGACAAAAACACACATATATGCCAGTTGAAGAAATTACATGATCCAGCGTAGATTGATACCTCACTTTGGCTGACAGCCTTGCTGAAAAGACCAGCTCAAGCAGAATTCAATTAAACAGGAAGGGGCCATCTGACCGACATGTAAATTGAACCACCACTACAAGGGTCGGTATATCTGAAAGCAGGCTTAACACGTTAGACTATTCAAGCCTAATCTCACGAAAATTGTGAAAAGTGTTTTGATGTCAAAAGAAAGCAGTTTTTGGGTTTGTGTGTTTATGAACTGATAATATGCACTTTTACTCGTGATTTGTGTTGTTTTTGCAGTGCCTCTAGTGTTCGTTTTACAAGGAAACTGCCGTGAAAAAAATATTTTGCAAAAATATATCTATAGTATATATTGTTTTTTGCTTGTTTCTATGCATCTTAAACATGGCCGGTGCTGGTCAAATTGATACCTTACACAGAGCTCTGCAATTTTCGGATGGTGGGGGAGAGGGGAAGGTGCGATGTGAGCTGCAACGGGATCGTCTGTGTTCCACGAGTGCTGTCGTGTCCTGGAATAACATATAACGTGCGAGGAAGAGCAACCAGTGGAGTTTATGGTGACCCCCAAATCTTTTGACTGTTTCAACCTTGGAAGCTCTCATTGTAGCAGCATGGGAAGCGATTTGGAAGTAGTATAGCAAGTGGCACAGGTCACAATCAATGACGACATTGTATTAACGTATTAAATGAGTAGACTTTTCAGGTATTTTCTGAGGTCTGACAGAATTAGGCCCAGTTATTTTGTCAATGAATGAGAGCAGTGATACATCAGCCACTGAGATTGGAGTGACTCATTTTGCAGTGCCTTGCACTGACTTGATTTGAATAGATTGCCCAATCTTTCTTCCTGTAAAGTGAGCCTGGAATTGCAGATGATATCAAACAGCAAAGAAAGTTATCTTGCCCTGCCTTTGCTGGTTAATCCTAAACAGTTCAGTGGAGGGAGATTTTCCTGAATTGCATCCTCTATCACTCTAAAATGATAGTGTGCATGTCACAAACTATATTACAAAGAGGTAATTTGATCAGATGAGATGGCTTGATAAACATGGTATACTGATCCAATTAAATAAGTCTTCTGTTATCACCACCTCTGTGAGATGTTGATGTCATTTCTGACTACAAGCTTCTATGTGTATAAAATATAAAGGGTTCAAATTTGTCGAAAGCAACAGTGAGCCACTCTAAATCGCAAAGCATGTGCAGAACACAGACCAGTATTTCTCTGGCCAGTTAATTTCAAATGAGCCTTGCTTTGGTATTGCTCTGACATTATTGCCAAGTAAATTCCTTATGATTCTTTGCATTTATTTCACACAGAGAAATGTATTTAGTCTTTGCACTTTTGGTTTTCTCAAATACAAATGCTCATGGATTGAACAGCTTAGCAGATTTTAATGATGTCAATAGGCATTGCAAATGAAGTGAAAATTAAAAGACATTTCTTTATTAGGTTATTTATCCAATTTTGGTAGACTCACTCATTGAGGGTGTGGAAAAATTAATACAAAACAACAACAAAAAATAGGAGAGGGAAAGGGCAAGGTGGAGCGACAGTGAGAGAGAGAGAGAGAGTAAAAAAAAACTTGCTTGCCGGTTCCCAGACACACCGTCGCCTGGTCCTCGACCACTCCTCCACCCTATGGCAGATGACAGCCGCTCCCCCCCAGGTGGACCGGAGCAAGTTCTCCGACCAGTGGCAGCTGGAACGACCCTCCACATTTTGGCGGTCAGTAGGGAGCCCCTCCACCAATCCAGGTAGCTGCTCCTTTGGGCGGATTGCAGTGGCGAGGACTCCCCGACAGTGCATCCCTCCTCCTTCCCGGGCTTCAGCACCAATGTAACAAGGTTAAAAATGTGAAAGGAGGAGCCGGGAACAGGCTGAACGATCAAAATAATATTTAATTTAAACAAAAACACACAACCACAAAACACACACTTCAGCTGCGTGTGGCTCTCTCGCTCTCGAACTGCCACATCTTGCTGCACTTATCCCTCTCCTCAGCTGATTAGCCCCAATGAGGGGCCGGGCATGCATGGTCATGGCCCAGCCCTGCCCTCATCCTTGTCACAAACTTGTTTCATCGAGAATACAAGAAAAATAAGTAATCACCTCGAGAAAGCAAGAGAGAAAAATAATAATGCATGCCTCTGTGGCCTGTATGTTTGGTCACAGTCATTCGTTTTCAGGTATGGTGCTGCTATGAACTTGAGGTCTTCTAACTGTTGAAGATGTGGTTCATATCACACAAATGAATCATTGCTGCTGCATATTTACACTCACAGCTTCAGTTCCATTCTTAAAATTAGTGGACATGTAGAAAGAGTCCAGTTCAATTGCTGTCCATTCATTTAGCTATGATTCAAGACATTTCTAGCTATTCCCACACATTGTTAAGTCTGCCTTCTGCATAGAATTTTCTTCTGTCTTCACCGGAGCAAACGCATGCATGCTGCTTATAGGGAACATTGCATTTTGGCATGTCCTATGCCTATAATGTCAAAAATTTATATATTTTTCCCTACCAATAACTTATATATTCATACATATTTTGTTACTGTTGGTCATTTATTTTCACTTTACATAATTGTAACTCTTTGTTCCATTGTTGCTCTTCATGACTGGGTATGGTAAAGCTTAGATCTTACTTGTTTTAGGTTATAGCTGCTCATCACTTTTGCATAGTGAGGATTTATTAAAAAAATAATGCCATAAATAGTTTTCATTTATCAGTTAATGTCATGCAGAGTCCAGTAAACCACAAATCGCCACAGTTCTCCACGTAATCCCAGACTGATTCGATGTTCAGTGGGGGATCTATGGGTGCCATTCCATCTGTTGCAGGGCTCCAAGTTCATCTATTCTATTCTGTTTGGAATGTTTGGGAGTCTAAAATGTATATTTACTATTGAGACGCTGACGATAGAAATAACCATCTTAAGACAAATGTTTTTGTGAGTCATCTTATGTGCCTAAGATTTTGCACATTACTGTAAATATTGTAAATATTCAATTAGTCATATAAAGCACATTCAAGAAAACTATCTAGCTACTGTATTTTTTGATAAACCATAAAGTAATATATAGCAGCACTTAGGTGAATAAACCTAAATATTTATTAGAGTATTCATATCCTTTCGTACATATGGTTATTCGTATGTAGTAAAAATCTATGTAATGTTTTACCTCAAGACACCCTCTCTAGCAAAATCACAACTGTGAATATCTCAATAAAACATTACAATTGAGACTGTTTTCTCAAATATTACACAAATGCACCATTGCGGTCAACAAATTTAATTCACACAAACAGGGCTCGTTCATTAAATCGTCAAAAAATACAATATTTTAAAAGGATTTTGAATGTCACAGGATGGATCCAGGGTGAACATTGTTAAATTTCAGCCATCTATCTTACTGGGAAAGCATTTATGAAGGTCAAAGCAACTATTTTAGGCCTCTTTTTAAATGCATATTTCAGTGTAATTTACAGGCGGGTTAATGATGTGTAGGAATATCCAAGGACCATTACATTTTAGAGTGTCTGAGGGCTGCCCTGACATGAACTAATCCACATTTCAGCTTTCTGGCTTGCTAGGAAAGATTTATAAGGAAGTAAAAGCATATGTTTTTGTGTACTTTATTATAAAAAATAATGAAATTTTGTAATCATGTTAACCCATTTTTCCCGTTTCACTACAAAATATGCATGATGCAGAAACATTATTTCTATTATAGATTATTTCCTACATTTTCAAGGGGGGAAAGAAAATATATAATTAATATCAATGATTGGGTCTCTGGTTGTTAAGTCCAACTTACACCACTGTTTCTCTCCTGTCACTCTTCTGGGATCTGTTTTGTCTTGCTTGTGTGACTGGCACTGTAGTTTCCCGGTGCACAGGCACACATAATTAAGAATGAAGACCTTAGAATGAGTGATGTAGATCCTACCTCTGTGTGTGTGTGTGTGTGTGTGTGTGTGTGTGTGTGTGTGTGTGTGTGTGTGTGTGTGTGTGTGTGTGTGAGTGTGAGAGAGAGAGAGAGACCCAAAGCTAATGCTCATGTAAAAACTCTCCTAATACAGCCAGCTAATTTCTAGATTGGATGCACCAGCATGATCAAGACATTATTACTGAAGTGTATTGGGGTGTATTGTATGTTTGCAGACTTTTCTTGGCTCGTGCAGGGACATCTTATGGCAAACGGTACTGTTAGAAAGCTTCAATGTGGCAGCAATTTTGGGTTCTGCATCATTGAAAAGCTGTTGGACGTTTCCTTTCTAAATCCCGGAACGTTGGTGACTTTTAAGAGCTTTTTCTTTTTAATCTTTTTCCCAGGTAAATTTCATGCCCAATTGCCCCACAGGAATTGCCTTGAGTTTGCTTGTTTATGAATAGAGATTGTTATGATTTTTTTCTTGGCCCGTAAGAAATGGGAGTTCATGGCTGGTGCGGCTACAGACTGAGGAAGCTGAGCAGTGGCAACAGTAGGGCAATATGTTCCGCTTCAGAAGTTAAACAAAGCAAGATATACTGTACATAGGTCATCTAGATGCACAAATGTAGTTTTTCCAGCTGGTTTCAAACCATTTCACAGGTTCACCATTTCTTTTAGGGTGTTGGAATACACAAGGTGTTAAGGTTTCCATGTGATTTAAAGGTGAAGTGTGTATGTAATATTTCCAATATAAAAATACTTTCTCCTATCCCCGCTGAACATGCCCAGCTAGAAGTCATACATTTTTGTCATTGCGTCTGAATATCCATACTTCTCTACTACAGTATGTAGTATGCCAATGGAGTAGTATGTCTGAATCCTCAGTATTCATAAAACAGTATGTGAGAAA
>JAVLUX010000025.1:8637500-8812500 GCA_032164185.1 Moxostoma hubbsi | reverse complement strand
AGTCACTCAGTATGCCCTGGGATTCGAACTCGCGAACTCCATGGGTGGTTATCAGTGTCTTTACTCGCTGAGCTACCCAGGCCCCAGTTTTCAGTTTTCGACTGAACAAGGAAAATTGTAAAGTTTTAGAACAACATAAATGTTTTTTTGTTTTTAGAAAACATACATGATGGCAAAATGTTTAAATATTTTAATTTTAACTGTAAGCAGCTTTGTTGGTTACAGGAACAAACAGCTTGCACAATTTCCTGTCAATTACTGTTTGGATCTCATCACTTTGTTTAAATTAGGATTTGGAACTGTGACTAAGTGATCCAAGAGCAGATAGCAGATCTCCCTTGAGTTATGAAAAGGGAATATATTGTGTTATGAGCCCAGATGGATATGTATGGATTTGGAGAAAAAAAAATTAAACTTCCTAGCCATGACAGTACTTACAAAACTCCTATATGAACCATTAATTATTGCTTCTAAAAGAGTGAGCCAAAAGATGTGGTGTGTCAGATATGACAGAAGTATCATTCAGAGCTCTCCCAAAACCCTCATGGACCTTCAGGGTAGTAATTAACGTCAGAATTTCATGTGAAATTGTTCCCTATTCTAATGCCCCCAGCCTCCTTAGAACTTTCATGCACAGCCTCACATACAAACCATTCTATAACACCTCAAAGCCCTGAAGGCAAAAGTTCTAAGCATGAATGTGTTGTAAATCTCCCAACAAGTTGTAGAACTTTTGTAAACTCAGTATTTATTTTGGTGGATTTAAGATCGATATTTTCATGTAAGGCTTCTCTTTCAGGGAGCTATGTGTATAACTTTTTCTGTTGCTATGTGACAGCTCTAAAAAAAAAAAGGTAATTAAAGACTACGAGATGTTATTAACATGTGTGTGTTGTTGTTTTTTTTAATCAAAATATCACAACGAATTGTCAAACCAACATATATACTATAATTTATAATGACATTTAATAATTTAGCAGACAATTTCATCCATTGTGATATAAAATTTAGGAAAATGTACATATAGGCAACAATAATATTCATAGGACCACAATGCTGAGATTCAAGAGAATAAGCTAGAGTTAAAAGGTGCTGTAAATGATTTTATCATTCTGAAGCTTTCACATGTCTGAGTCATTGAATTAGTCACGCCCCCTCATTCCAAAACACCGCCCCCCCCCCCCCCCCCCCCCCCCCAAAGATAATTCTAAGACCAAAACTGAGCAAAAGAGCAGCATTTTTTGTTACTGTGGCTGTTGAATTAAACAGTGGCACAATAGCGCCCTCAACTGACAAACAACTTTAAATACAACACTATGAAAACAAGCAAAATTATTTACAGGTGAAAATCGCCAATGACCGTGGTCCACGGACACATTTTTGTTTGCTGTTTACGAAGTCTAAAGCTGTCTTAGAGACCTGTGCGATATCTCAGGACACTTATTTCATTCATATTTTTAAGGGAGTAGGAAAATGTTTTGCTTACGTTTCCATGAAAAAAAATCGCTTACAGCACCTTTAACTACAGAAGCTACACTAAAAAAAAAGCAAACAAAAAAAAAAAACCTTTTAATATCATTAGTTTTACTCAGTCTTCCCTTGTTCATATTACCCAAAATATTCAAGTAACCAAGGGAACTTAAATAAAAGCGTATTTAACTAAATTGTATTGTCAGCTTTACTTAATTCATTAGTGTTTGGACAACATTTATATTTTTTGTTTGGTTAACTGAAACTGGGCAGAGGATTTCTAGTTCCCAGCATGCTTGGCATGGGACTCGACATGGAAAGTAATAGACCTTTTTTCACACTCCGGGTTTTTTAATGTGGAAGTAAATGTTTTGCAGGGTAACTTCGACAGCAATGAATGGGAGATCACAACACATTACTTACCCATTTGCTCCAAGACCAAAAGAAAATATACACTATTAATTTTAAATGACTTTCCAGAAGAGGAACAAAAATAGAGAGTGATGGATTAAGACAGTAAAATGGGAGAAGATGCCAAATTTACTGTCACTCTCTCATCAGCTGTAATAGAAACCCCCTCGCAGCTGTGGCAATTCTTTTAAAAAATATTTGTGAGAAAGGTCTATTGTTAAAATTAAGTGTTATTTAATGAGTCTGTGCAAGATGAATATAAAGAGGGGAGACTTAGACAGACAGAAAGACAGACAGACAACATGCAACTTTTTCATTTTCATAATAAAGTCGAATAGTATTTTTGGACTCCACAGTTAGAAATCTGACAGTAATCATGAGAGTAAACCTCTTCTCCACATGGTCCTATTTACTTCCACGGACATTGACAGATACTGTATATAGGATATGTATAGGAAACATCTTGTTTTCCGCATGTGCAGAGTAGACTAAATAGATAATCGTGCTCTGGATTTTTCATGTGATCTTGAGCAGAAACAGCTGAAAAAGCATTCAATTTGTTCCTCATTTAAAGAGAATGTAATTTTTAACCTCATTTTCATATTTATTTATTACTCATTATTCCTGTCTGTCACCCCTATAAACATTCTGCCAATTTCCTTTAGATTTCACCCTCTAAAAGTCTTCAATGTCTTCCTCTCTCTATGCTCTATCACATACAAGATTTTCAAACTATGTGTCTATCTTGTTCAGATAAGTAAGCACAGCTTTTAATTATTTATACATTAGTTTACTCTGAAAAACAACGGACTGGCAGTGAGCCCTGCAATAATGAGGTGCAGACTGCTCATGTCTACTCCCTGTAGAGCATACAGCTCAGCATTCACCTTTGGCAATGTCAGTGCTGATTTCCCTTTACCAATCTGATGGACAATATACTACTTTAAAAGCTTCCCTCATGCCTCCCCTGTATCATCTTCTCTGAACTTTAACCTTGACAGTATGGCATCTATGAATATTTTAGGAGGATGCGTCAACATTTCAATGTCTGTATGTACGTAATGGTAATAAATGTTACTGAATAATAATAATAACTGTTTCATTATTTAAAAGTTTTTCCCTTTAGGAAATTAATGGTACTTTTGATGCTTATTTTTAAAATGTTTAAAATCATGTACACATGAGATGAAGACTGCAGTCTTTTAAGTAGCCCAATAGAAGCTGTTTATTTTAAATGGAGCCGGGTTGCCCCATGGAGGGTGCCATGTTGAGATCACTTCAGAGATGTTTATCAGAGATGGGTTACATCTATTAAAATTTATGTGAGAAATTGGAATGCCCAGTGGTCAATGAATGTAGAAAGGAAGTTTTGCCTTACAGGTAAAAGAGCCAATCACATTTTAGATACAGACATTGCCTGTCAATCAACTCAAGGGTGCTCATGCGAATTAGCTATATAAGTTTGGAAAATAGTGTTTTTTAAAGCAATCTGAGTTATAGAAGCCCAATTTTTTATTCCAGTGTTTTCAGATTTTACTGCTGATTTGAATGTGTTCTTTGATTATAATCTTGACCAACCATTTATGAGATTTCGGTGTTCTCCTGAAATGTTCTAAAGGTGGTTGCCAGTGGACTGACTTGCTAGAAAGACTTTGGATCACATGACCAGCAAAAATCTTGGTAACCCCCCTACTATCAAACACTTTCACTCACAGAATAAATTAATCATGGCTAACTATAAAGACAATATTTCTACAATGACACCAGTCGCAGAACAAAATTGCTTTTGCGTGATACTGCATCCACACCACTAGGTGTCAGTATGGCTCTGGTTGCCATATTGGCTGGTGTCAAGCAATATTCATTCCCCCATTTAAATCATGTCCCCCTTGGATGCCGAAGTAATGCCATTGTCTAAAAGCAGTTCTTTTTGGCATTCTATTCTGTAGGTGCCTTGTAGGATATGCTACAATATCACATAAAGATTTATGTAGACTTATGCATGAAAATACATCAATCAAATAATGTTGTGCTACATGACATATTGCATGATAAAACCAAAGCTACAGCAAGAAAATTACATATTCAGCAAAGGTAATAGTGTATTTACTGACTGTATTTGCGTGATCAGCAACAACTTCTGATCAGGCATTACAAACTATAAAAGGGAAACAGGATTTAAGAGAGGGGCTGAATATTTCATGACACCTTTGCACCTTCAAATGAGGACAAAAGCTTCTGTCTTGTAGAATTGGTAATTTTTCTCAGATTTTCACAGAGAAAACTGACATAATACTTTATTCAAGTTGCTATCTCAAGCATGAAGTATGCTAAAAGCATCATTACGGCCATTATTTCTAAATCGGGGCGACCCATGGCCCCTTTTTGCGACTCTTGGGTTTGTGGTTGATTACAGAAGTTGCACTGAGGGAGTTATCTGAAGGGGCTGAAATACTGATTACATTCTGAATGCTGTGTGAAGTGCCTCCTTCATCAGCCATGTAGAACAGACTTTGGCAGTTTTTAAGTGAAAATCTCAGAATGCTTTATTTACACAACCCCAAATGTCAAGTAGGATAACGGCCTATGTGCTTGGTGAGCTCTCTCTCATAATGAAAGTCTATGCAGAGTGCTAGCTGACTAGTGGGAAATTGAACAGCAATTAGCACGCAAACACACAGGCTAGCAATTCTGTGTGAAGCTCTCATGGTTTGCTTTGCAGGTCTTTAATTTTTAATGCAACTTAGCTATATGGTTATTTTGCTTATTTTCCCTGCTCTTAACCCTCTGGGGTCTGAGGGTATTTTGTGCCCTGGAGAAGTTTTGACATGTGAGACCTCTGCTAATTCATGTTGGCCTTTTTGCTTATTTGAAGCTTTCATGTCCTTCATGGGATGATAATAATGAATGTAACTTTTAAACATGGGGTAAAATGTAGGTATTAAGCCAAGTCTTAACTCATTGTCTTGTGCCGAGCAAAGAGTTAAAAAAGTCACTGGAGGTAGAATAATGTAATGAGGTAATGTTAGTTTAATGCAGTTAGCATTGTTTGAAATACAACACATGCCATTTTCTCTTTATTCTGGAGTTGTCATGAGTCAGATAAGGGCTTAAAGGACTTTTATTGTGAGTATTGTTTTGAATGTTGTGCCCTCACTGGTTTTCACTTAAGAGTAACTTCCATGGCGCACAGGCAATGGAAACTGAATAGGCTGTTTCTATCCTCTCAAAGGTTTATAGCTGTGACCGAAGCTTTAATGCTTTCAGAGAAAATTCAGTTTTCCCCATATCTTGCTTTTTGTCTGTATTGGGCTGCTGTTTGCTACATGAGATAAGGCCTTTCTGTTCTGTATTCTGTGACACATCAGTGACTGTCAGTGAATTATATTAGCTTATACACCTCTCTTAGGTGTGGGGAAAACTTTTCACAAACAAGTGAACATTTCAGATGTATTTGCATTCACTGTAAACAAGTGTAGTGTGTTAGAATTTCTGACTGTGCCTAATATAATGTGGAGAAATAAATACATTTTGTAAATGAAATGGCTTTCTCCTGAGAAGGAGGTTTTGAAGTTTTCCTCACACCAATTTCTAATGTGCTATTTATTTATTGAATTTTTTTACATGAGTGAGAATCCCATGTCCTGAATTTAACTTTGTCGAGAAGTATAATATAGATCAGAGCAATGAAAAAAACAAATATTGATGAAGGACCAAATGTAAAAGTTTAGGCATCATCTATTGAAAAAGTAGGATGATAATTGATCAACATTATTGAAAAAACATATCAATTACTGGTCGACCACAAGATATTATGGTCCTACATCAGAGCTGTTGACTTCTAAACTTATGGGCTCAGGATCCACTGAGATAAAGACAACTGACTTCATAGCTTAGGCCTAAAACAGCATTAATACCACTATTAGTTAAGTATTATTGCGCCATCTGCTGTCCATCCTGTTTACTGTCAGTTTGGTTAAAAATCTTTAAGAATCCTAAAAAGCCTCTGACAGAGGGCCTGGGTAGCTCAGCAAGCAAAGACACTGACTACCACACCTGGAGTCGCAAGTTTGAATCGAGGGCATGCTGAGTGACTTCCTAAGCAAAAAATTCTCGCTTAAAAGTTCTCGCTCTCGGTGGGGCATGTGGTGAGTTGTGCACGGATGCCGTGGAGAATAGCATGAAGCCTCCACAAGCGTTAGGTCACCACAGTAATGACCTCAACAAGCCACGCGATAAGATTTGCAGATTGACTCTCTCAGATGCGAAGGCAACTGAGATTCATCCTCCGCCCTCCGATTGTGGTGATTCACTACGCTACCATGAGGACATAGAGCACATTGGAAATTGGGCATGCTAAATTTGTAGAAAATGGGAGAAAAATAAAAGTCTCTGACAGAAATTCCTTGTCACTTTTAAATACTCATGTTTACAGACAGTGTTGGCCATTTTTTTGATATTGTGTGATATTGTTGTGTATAAATCACATTATAGTTAAAAGCCATGCTAATCTCATACATAATACCCCTCAAGAGTAACCAAAGCAACTGTACATTATTGATGAAAATCAAGTTTAACCGAGAGTAGATTAGACTATATAAACAAAGACTTGCTTAATTTATAAAAAATGACAGCTGTGGTTGCCAGAATTTTTATGAAAGGAATACTGTATTTCAGACATTATGGAATGGTATTTTGATAACTGTAAATTTTCAATTCATAACTGTATACATTATTACATGATGTCATGTTAATATACCAACCAACTTGAACTACAAAATCTGCTTTATACCATTAAATGTAACAATGACCACCATAATAACACAGGTGGTGCATTGAAAGGCCAACTGTCCTGGGCCATCAGAGAGGCAAAGCGCGCACACGCCCAGAGAATCCACAGTCACTTCCAGGACAGCGGCGACATGCGGCGCATGTGGTGGGGCATCCAGGGCATCACCAACTACAGGACAACATCAGTTGCCTGTGACAAAGATGCCTCCCTTCCAGATGCGCTGAATATATGCTAGGTTTGAAGCACAGAACGACGTGGTGGCGAGGAAGACCACCCCTCCTCCAAACGACCAGGTGCTCTGTCTTACCACGGCAGATGTGAGGAAGGAAGGGTGCTTGACCAGATAACATTCCTGGCAGAGTGCTCAGAGGATGTGCAGACCAGCTGGCAGATGTTCTTACTGACATTTTCAACATCTCTCTGAGCAGCACCGTCGTTTCAACGTGCTTCAAGGGCACCACCATCATCCCCATGCCAAAGAAATCTTCAGTGTCCTGCCTCAACGACTACCGTCCCGTCGCACTCACACCCATCATCATGAACTGCTTCGAGAGGCTCGTCATGAGGCACATTAAGACCCAGCTGCCCCCCTCACTAGACCCACTGCAGTTTGCGTATCGTCCAAACCGTTCAACAGACGACGCTATTGCCACCACCCTCCATCTGGCCCTCACCCACCTAGATAAAAAGGACTCATACGTTTGAATGCTGTTCATAGACTTCAGCTCTGCATTCAACACTATAATTCCTCAGCACCTGATTGGAAAGCTGAACATGCTGGGCCTGGACACCTCCCTCTGCAACTGGATCCTGGACTTCCTGTCTGGGAGACCTCAGTCAGTCCGGATCGGGAACAGTATCTCTACCACCACCACACTGAGCACTGGGGCCCCCCAGGGCTGTGTGCTCAGTCCACTGCTGTTCACTCTGCTCACAACTGTGCAGCAATGCACAGCTCGAAACACATCATTAAGTTTGCAGATGACACGACCGTGGTGGATCTCATCAGCAAGAACGACGAGTCTGCATACAGAGAGGAGGTGCAGCGGCTAACGGACTGGTGAAGAGCCAACAACCTTTCTCTGAATGTCTCTTGAACCTTTATTTAACTAACAAAATTACAAAGAAATTACTTTTACTGTTTTGGCAGACCAACTTGATTATTTTGTAAATATGAACACATTTTGAATTTGATTCCTGCAACACATTAAATAAAGTTGAGACAGGGGCAAAATTATAATGAGAGAAAAGTTTATAGAATACTCAAGTTACACCATTTTGAAACATTCCACAATAACTAGGTGAATTGGTAACAGGTGAGGGTATCATGATTGGATATAAACAGACTGGAGCATCCACCAACAGCTCAGTCTTCGCAAGCAAAGATGGGTCATGGCTAACCACTTTGTGCCAAACTGTGTGAGAGAATTGTCCAACAGTTCAAAAGTAAAATTTTTCATTGCAACATTACAAAGATTTTAGGTCTTTTACCATGTACATAATATTGTGAAAAGATTCAGGGAATACGGAAAAATCTCAGTCCGTGTAGGGCAAGGCTGGAAACCACAGTTGAATGTGTGTGACCTTCGAGCCCTCAGATGGCATTGCATGAGAAACCATCATGCTACTGTGTTAAATATTGCCACATGGGCTCGGGAGTGCTTAAGGAAATGGTTGTCACTTATCACAGACTGCAGCTGCATCAAGAAATGCAACTTGAAACTCTTACAAAAGGAGAAATCCACAGAGTTCTCTGGGCTCGAGCTCATCTCAGATGGTCTGAAAGACAGTGGAAATGTGTGCTGTGGTCATATGAGTCCACGTTTCAGCTTGTTTTTGGGAAAAACGGATGTAGAGATCTCCATGCCAAAGACGAAAGGGATCATCCTGATTTTTATCAGCGAAAGGTGCAAAAGCACCTGTCATGGTATGGGGGTGCATCTGTGTCTACGGCATGGGTGACTTGCATATGTGTGAAGGTATCATTGATGGGGAGGCATATACTGGGATTTTAGAGAGACATGCTACCATCAAGATGATGTATTTTCATGGAAGTCAGTGGTTATTACAGCAAGACAATGCCAGGCCTCATTCTCCAAATGCTACAGCAGCATGGCTTTGTAGACACAGAGTGCGTGTGCTTGACGATCTGTCTCCTATTGAAAATGTATGCCACATCATGAAGAGGAGACTCAGACAATGACCATGGAATGTTGAAGTCTTGTATCAAGCAAGAATGGGCAAAAATTCCACTTGTAAAACTGCAACAGTTATTATCCTCTGTTCCAAAACGAATAAACAGCATAATTAAATGGAAAGGTGATGTAACACAATGGTAAATATGCCTCTGTCCCGACCCTTTTCATGTGTTGCAGGCATCAAATTCAAAATAAGTTTATATTTTCAAAATGGAATTAAGTTGGTCAGTGAAAATATTGGAAATCTTTTCTTTGTACTATTGTCTGTTAAATAAAGGTTCAAGAGAATTAGCAAATCACAGATTTTTATTTTTAGTGCATTTTACAAAATATCCCAACTTTTCTGGAAATGGGGTTTGTAGGTTTATACTTATTGTCACCATGGCCTATGAAAAGAACAAAACCTACAGTGCATTCCAGCTATGGCCCATATAACCACCATCAGAAACACCTTAAATTATGTAACTAATTGAACTCCACTGTATTCTAAAAACCTGTGAAACAAGCCAGAGACCTATATTTTTCCTTGATCAGCATAATTCATCATTACACTTTTCTAGGAAACAACTTAATGAAGTGTCATCATAATGATATATTATCCAGACCAATGCAAATTTGCAAGTTTGTGACTTAGAATAGAGGAATCTGTAGTCAGATCCAGTACATGTGCTAACAGGCCCTGTACTGGGATAAGTGCTCCACAGGTCTCGCTACCCTAGTAACCTCCTGTGTGTATTTTCCGCGATACGGTCTCCCTTCTCTGTTTCGGTAGACCCGTGCCTCTCTTGGCAAAGCCTCCTCTGCCAATTTGCTGTGCTTGTAGAAAAACTCTTCCCCACGAAGTGTCGGACCTACCACCGCACCTCTACCATGTGTGGTCCCTGTGGGCCCAATATGACGTATTTACCACTTCATTAGCTATTTATTTTTCACGCAAATGTATCAATTCACTTCAGAAGAAGTTAATTGAACGAATGGAGTCAGGTGGATTATTTTGATGCTGCCTAAAGGTGCATTTTGGACCATCAAAAAATGGTTGCTGTACACTTGCATTGGAACTGAGATAACACTCATAAAAATGAAGAAGAAAGAAAGTCATATACATCTAAATTCATATACAGTAAATTATCAGCAATTTTTTTTAAGGGGGTGGTGAACTAATCCATTAAATACCCTGATTATCCACCTATGGAGAAACAGGCAATTGGTTCAACAATCCATGCAAACATTTTGGCCTTTTTCAGACAAACATTCAAACATCATTCTAATTTGAAAGTCACTTTTTGTCTCATCACACAATTCAGATAGGACCTAGGCTACCCTAAGATGGAAAACCATATAAATCTATGGCATTCTGTATTAAAACAAGCTCACATGTCCACCATCTAAACATACATTTAGCTTATCTGTAGTGCCTAAAATTTTACATTCGCTTGTAAGCAGAAAATCTATGAGAACAAGACTGCTTTTCCATGATAATGTTATGATGCACTTAATTACATTACTGCACTGCATTCATAGATCAGTTAGCTTTAGCCATATAGTTTTCCTTTAATTAAGCTTGGTTGACCATCAGCAATAAAGTTGCAGCAGGATAGGTGTCGTTAGGATTTTATCGATACTTCTACTCTTATCGATACTCTTTATCGGTTGTTTATTGATACTCTTATCTGTTCTTTTTCATTACTAAATAATTGCTTTTTTTTTTTTTTCACAATAAGCTAAGAAGTGGGAGTGGTGGTGGTGTAGTGGGCTAAAGCACATTACTGGTAATCAGAAGGTTCGATCCCCACAGCAACCACCATTGTGTCCTTGAGCAAGGCACTTAACTCCAGATTGCTCCAGGGGAATTGTCCCTGTAATAAGTGCACTGTAAGTCGCTTTGGATAACAGCGTCTGCCAAATGGATAAATGTAAATGAGTAAGAAGGTTTCACAGAAGTACACCACAGCAATCTGCATGAAAAGGGAGTGCTCATTTACATTGAGGATTTACAGACAAATCAGGATAAGAATGTCATTTTCGAGCTCTCCCCATCTGAGGCTGTAGGAGTGTTTGATGTGAAAGCTAAGTTAATGGGAGTCCATTTGGAGACATTAATGCTGGAATACCAGGATCTTCTCCAGTTACAATATGAGGGGGTGGCAGTGATGAAGCTGTTTGATAGAGCAACTGTAAATGTGAACCTTCTCATTTTCCTGCTCAACAAGTAGTTCTATGGCAAATAGAAACTCAGAGAGGGACTTGTACTGTTGTACATCAAATTAAGCATTAACTACATGCATCTTTACAGCTTAAATGTGTCTTTTCTGCACTATTCTGACTATGCCTGCATTTTGTGCCTTTCTCAGAGGATAGATTCATTGAATGTACATTACTAAATGACAGTTGTCCATTTTTTATTGAGATCAGTGTCCACAAGAGTATCAATACTAGTTTGCTTCAATCTTATGCAAGCTGCACTTGCATGAGCTTTGTGTACATGTAATTTGTATACAATATATGTCAAATGAAAATGTTTATTACTTCATCTAATCTTCGGGGAATATAAATTGTTTCTTAATATCCCTATCCTATAGGATTGAAAATGAGTGTTATAGCCACATTCCTTCAAATGTTATCGAAATATATTTATTAGAGTAATGTTTGGTTCATTCTTTGTAACCCAGCAATGAATAGGTACACTTAACTGACTGGTCAAATTTATGATAATTGATGACATATATATATTCTAAGTTTATCACTGAATACTGTTCATGGCATCACATCTCTGTCTATAGGCTATATACATATATATACAGGCGGTGGGTTAGTGAATTGCAGGATTAGGGTACATAAATAAAATGTAAAAAATAAATAGATAACATTTAAAATACAAATAAAATTTTCCCATCAGAATCCATACATTAATTTCAAGATTTTTAAATGGGAGGTATTGCTTACTGTACAATGTTCGCACTGAATACGAAACTCAAATGGAATAAATTGTTGATTATTGTTATTTTCCCAGACACCAGTATTCATAATTTCATATTGATAATTATACATCTCATCAATAATGAAAGTGGTCAGGACTCTTGACGAGAGAAGGGATGAAAAGGAAGCTAATTTTCCACCACATTATGATTTATATTTTATATATTACACAATATTATCCATTTTAAACACACATACTTAAAATTATTTAAAAAAAATACTTAAAAAGATATATATACATATGTAACCGGTCCTGGCCGTACCGCTCCGAACGGGACTTATGGTGCGTTCACGTGCTATGGTAAATATGATATTTTCCACTTGTGAACTGGTATTTACCAGTGTGTTGCGTTCAAGTGCTTTTGTTGTCGTAATGTGGTAAAAAGATGGAGACACACACACACACACACACACACACACACACACACACAATTGCAATCTTGACATCGCAGCCTGTTCATTACGCTGCGTTCACACCAAACGCGAATAGAGCGTAATTTATCGCTATTTAGAGTTTTATTTATTTTTATAACGTGTATTCTCCGTGTAAATTCGTGCACCGGACCGCACCGTTTCGATTCAATACGAATGTACCGTTCCATCCCTAGCTAACAGTAGCAAAAAAGGTTTGGTTTTGTACAATGCTTACCATTCAACACTCTCGCGTTGCTCTCCGTCATTTTGAAAAGGTCAAAGGTTATCTCATCTCGGCAACTCGTGCATCAAAATATTCTACGAGTTGCCCAGTGGAAAATACCACATGAGGGGGTGTTCATGTGCATTTTCCACATCGGCTTTTGGTATTTACCATAATTACCATAGCACGTGAACGCACCATTAAACCGGTGTCTCCGGCGTGGGAGTCGGGTGCACTAACAAGGAGGCTAACGGCTACAGCCTATTAGTCGCTAGTGCACCTCTTGAGGTCAGGAGAGTGAGGTTTACACACTGCACAGCTATCTACCAGCTGGCTCTTATCACACTTACCCCCCTAAACCTCACTCCCATCCGGGTCACAGCACCATTGTAACCAGTCCTGCTCGCCCCGCTCTGAACAGGACTCGAACTGACGTCTCCGGCATGGGAGGCGGGTGCGCTAACAAGGAGGCTTCAGTCAGTAGCATCAGTTGCTAGTGCACATTTCAGGTGATTAAAGCTGCCAAATAATCAGAGATGCAAAAATATTAACAGAACTTCAACATACACATTACATTATGCATACATTATGCATGGCCATTCTGGGTAAGTTTGGGTCATTAGGAGGATGTGAAGATGATGTTGTGAATTGGTAATTTAATGGTGTAAAGGGAATTAAGGGAAAGGAGGAGGCGAGAACCGGCTTGACATTATAAATGATAGTTTAATGAAAAATGTAAACAAACGACACAAACACACACATGACAGTCAGCTGCCAGTAAACGATCTCTCTCTCTGTCTCACCACCATCTGAGTCAGCCTTTATCCCTCTCAGAGGCTTAATTAGCCTGATAAGAGATCGGGTGTGTATAATCACGACCCAGCCCCACCCTCCGTCCTATCACAAATGGTAATGAAATTATGGGCCAATGACGTTGCAGTTACTTTGTCAGTAAGTAATGGAATTACCTAAATATTACAAATATGCAGGGTTGGGGAATACATGTAACAGGATTTTGTATTTAAAATACAAAATATATGTAACTGTATTCCACTAAAGTTACAATTTAAATCATTGGTATTCAGAATATAACTACATTCAAAAAGTATTTTGATTACTGAAGAGATTACTTTGTCATTTGTTTCATTTAATCCATCCTTTCAGATGGAAAACATTTATACATATAAATGATTCTATCCAAAGTGTGGTGGTGGTAGCGTAGTGGCTAGAGCACAGGGCTGCTAATCAGAAGGTTGCTGGTTCGAACCCCACGGCCACCACCACTGTGCCCTTGAGCAAGGCACTTAACTCCAGGTTGCTCCGGGGGGATTGTCCCTGTAATAAGGGCACTGTAAGTCGCTTTGGATAAAAGCGTCTGCCAAATGCGTAAATGCATTTGAACAGCGGTGAAACACTTTCTTATGATGCGTTACATTCATATGAGCAGACACAGAAGTAAGTTTGGAGAAATAAAGAAAATACAAGAAATAGAAATAAACCTTGTGTAAATTGTCAGCTTTACTCAAAGTAAAAATGCTATTTCTAGCCATATTACAGGCACGATCATAATTATTTTATCAAGAATATTCACATTGGATCAGAATTTATTTTCTTTAGAAAGACCTTTGAAATTAGGACAAAAATCTTATTCTTGATAAGATTGTTTTTATTGTTTTCCTGTAAAAATATTTTCAAAAATCCTTAAAACAAAATAAATTTGATTTATCTTTAAATAAATTTTGAAACAACACCGCATAAGATATTTAGGTTTTTCAGAGAATGTATTTTTAACGTGTGTATTTTGTCTTACTGTACTGGCAGAGTTTATATAGTCAAAACAAGTGAAAAAAATACCAATGCTGAAGAAGTAATCCAAAGTATTTAGAATGCATTACTGACCTTGAGTAATCTAATGGTATATGTTACAAATGACATTTTACAGCATGTATTCTGTAATCTGTAGTGGAATACATTTCAAAAGTAACCCTCCCAACCCTGCAAAATGTTACGTAACTGGGCCATCAATGGGTAAGCTTGCAACATTAGGAGGACGTAAAGACAATGTTGTTCAGATAGTCAGATTCATCAGCCAAGCAGATTGATTTATTTGTTCTTGTGGGTGTGTCTTCAGGATATGTCCCAGTCCAGGCCTTCTAGCTGGCCTTGAGTGATGCAATCATGCTTTAAGTGATGTACGTAATTTGAAAGCGACGACTTGGCTGTCATCACTGTTGGTATCGCCATTGAGAAGAGATCCTTATGGATTTAAAAACCTGATATGTTCTGCATGATCATGCAATTGATTAATTAAACAGGAAAGGAGGACTGATTGTAACATTGCTGGCAAAGGACGAAGACGATGTCATGAAGTGTAGATGAACCAAAGTGCAGTTTATTAAACAAAACATGAATTCCAAAAATCCTAACAATAAAGGAGAACTAAACAAACCTGAACTTGACTATGATTAGAACAAAACAACCATGTTACATTAACAATATTCAACAAAGAACAATGGCAAACATGAGTGTATAAATATATGGACTTGGGAGAACACATGAACAAGATAAACAATCACAAGACCGAACTAATAAACAAGATAACAAGACAATGACCATGAACCAATGAAATAACTACAACTGATAACAACATAATGAAACAATAAAGCACTGAAAACAAGACACATGAACATGGAGGGAAAAACAGGACATCACATGACTAGGGGAACACATGACATGAACAGGAACTAAACTTTTCAAAATAAAAGACAAGGAATCAAGACATGATCAAAAACACATCTAAATATGACACTGATTTTATTTGAAGCAAACTGTTAAGTGCTTTTTGCAGTGTTATAGCAACATCAGGTGTTTTCTAAGTGTAAATTAGGCTGCTTGAGCATTCAGTGTCGGATCAAGTTTTGAAAAGTAACTGTGTACCCTGACGAAACAAAATTTATTGCAAGCAAAATTTAAAATCGCAAATATTATTTGAGATCTTATTCTTGGTATCAGGCCTCCTTGGTTCTGGATTTCATGCATGGACTTGTTTTTTTAAATTTCAACTGGTATTATTAGATAACTGCCACGTAATGTATGATATGTTGTCTTATTCATTGTGAAACTGTGTTTTCTTAATGGCATGAATCGCACTGAAGGCCTAGACTTAAATTGCATGGGCCGCAGCAATTTGACACAATTCTTCTATGGATTTAGAATGCTTTTATTGCTTCATTCTCTTCATGTATTCCCAGATTTATTGAATGGGTTAATGTTCTTTTTCTGTTCAATTCTATGTGCTAAAGATGTCCTACTGACATACTAAAACAAAAGATAGACAATAACCATCTAAAGACAAATATTTTTGTGAACCATCTAATGTGCCTGAGACTTTTACACAGTACTGTAAATGTAAACATTGATAGAAACATGTTTATTATTGGGAAGAAAACAGAAATATTCATCAGATGGCTTCAAAATGGTGCAGAGTATGACTGCTGCACTGCGAGCTCTGACCCAGTATTACAGTTTTTTTTGTTTTTTTTTGTCTACAGTTCCTGTGTTTTTCATCTTGGATGTCATCTGCCTTATTGTCTACGATAGACAAACGCTTTTGGACATTGGTTCTTCAATAGCACACCAAAAAACTTTAAATACTTCAATGCCAACCTGCTGTTTTCAAGCACTACAGTGGATCCCTTTGTCTGCGCTACCCGGCCGTGGAAACACAGCCAGTAAAGGGGAAGGAGAGCTGGCATTCTCGTCAGACGAAGACTTTCAGACAAAACGACACCCGCTACCCAGCATTCTACTGGCAAATGTTCCAGAGCTTGTCTGGACAACAAGCTCTGCAAGCTGAGAGCGCAGATCTCTTTCCAACGAGAGATGAGGGATTGCTGCATTATCTGCCTTACAGAACCTTGGATGTCTGCGGAGATTCCAGTATCAGCCATCGAAACTGTGGGTTTCTCAGTGCACCGAGTGGACAGAGTAAAATACCTCTCAGGTAAAAGCAGAGGAGGTGGTGTATGTTTTATGATCATCAAATCCTGGTGTGATCAGAGGAACGTACATTCTATCAAGTCTTTCTTCCCTCCTGATCTGGAACTTCTCATGCTTCTGTGTCAACCATTCTGGCTACCGAGGGAACTCCCAGGGGTCATTATCACAGCTGTGTACATCACCCCACAAGCCAACATAGACCAGGCACTCAAGGAGCTGTATGAGAGTATAAGCAAGCAGGAAACAACGCACCCCAAGGCCACGACCGGGGACTTTAACAAAGCCAATTCATGTTAATAGCACCAAAATACATCCAACACATCAGTTTCAACACACGTGAGGACCGGGTTTTGGACCATTGCTACTCTTCTTTCCAGGATGGCTACAAATCCCTCCCCCACCCACCATTTGACAAATCGGACCACTCATCCGTTCCCCCAGTGGTGGAGCATAAACAAACCAGTTATGCCCTCCACAAAACTATCAGAGCAGCCAAACACCAGTTCACGGACAAGATTGAAGGACAGTTCAACACCACCGAATCTAGAAGCATTTGGCAGGGAATTCATATCATCACAAACTTCAAAGGGAATAAAACTCCGCCGTTAACACCGCTGCCTCTCTCCCGGATTAGCTTAATACTTTGTATGCTCGTTTCGAGGGGAAACAACACCGGCCTCGCAAAGAGAGCTCCCGTAATCGAAGCTACAGAAGTTAGTTCACTCTCCGTCTCTGTAGCAGATGTAACCCGATCCTTCCAACAGATGAATATCTGAATATCATTGCTGAAAAGGAGCTTGTGGTCGACTTCAGGCGAAAAGATAGAGAACACAGCCCCATCAATGGAGCATCGGTGGAGAGAGTCAGCAGCTTCAAGTTCCTTGGTGTCCACATCACTGAGGAACTCACATGGTCCATTCACACTGAGGGCATTGTGAAGAAGGCTCACCAACGCCTCTTCTCCCTGAGACAGCTGAGGAAGTTTGGAATGAACCATCATATCCTCACACGGTTCAACGCCAGCACTGTAGAGGGCATCCTGACTGGCTGCATCACTGCCTGGTATGGCAACAGCACCGCACTCAACAGCAAAGCTCTGCAAAGTGTGGTGAGAACTGCCAGGAACACCATCGGAGGTGAGTTTCCCTCTCTCCAGGACATCTATACCACGCGGTGTGTGAAAAAAGCTTGGAGGATCATCAAAGACTCCAGCCACCCGAGCCATGGACTGCTCTCACGGCTACCATCGTGCAGGAGGTATCAAAGCATCAGGACCCACACCAGCTGACTTCAAGACAGCTTCTTCAGCCAAGCAATCAGAATTTTGAACTCTAGATTGTTCACAATACATATATCAGCACCGCACTTTATTAGCCTCAGAGTGGACTCGCATTTTATACATCTCTTAATAACACACTGGCAACTGACTATCAACCAACAGCTGAATGTCAACACAACAGTTTATATTTATTTCCACTAATTACATGGGAGGTACAGTGTATTATCTTTTTGTATACAGTCTTCTTATTTTGTGTATACTGTATATTGTAAATTATTAGGTGTATATCATAGCTGTGTACATCACCCCACAAGCCAACACAAACCGGGCACTCAAGGAACTGTATGAGAGTATAAGCAAGCAGGAAACAGCGCACCCTGAGGCCACGTTCATTGTGTCAATAGCACCAAAATACATCCAACACACAAGAAGACTGGGTTTTGGACCAATGCTACTCTCCCTACCGGGATGGCTTCAAATTCCTCCTCCACCCACCATTTGGCAAATCGGACCACTCATCCGTTCCCTACAGGCAGAAACTATATTGTATATTGTGTTGTGGAACAAGATGTGTAAACTGTGTTATGTGTAAATCAGATGTTTATTGTAATTGTCATTCTGCTATGTTGCTTGGAACTGCACCCAAGACTTTCAGCCACTGTTACACTTGTGTATATGGTTGAGTGACAATAAAGGGATTAGATTTTTTTATTTTTAAAATGGGGGTATATATGAATGTGTTTTACAGACAAAAGAAGATAAGAAGAGTTCTGTGAGGAAGGAAAGGTTGTCTGGTCAAGAAACTGTGAAAGAAGGCTCTAAATGCTTTCTTAAAGCTGCACATGACATAATTTGGATATTCTCTACATTTTCTGGAAAGAGGGATTTACGGAGACTGACTATATAAAGAACAATGGATTGATAGGCATCAATTTGCCATTTGAAAATCTTGAAATTAATTAATTTATGGATACAGATGGTCATTTTTTATTTGCATTTTAAATGTTATCTATTTATTTTTTTTACTTTAATTGTATTTATGTACCTTTATCCTGCAAAAAATTCACCTACTGCCTATGTATATAGCCTATAGACAGAGATGTAATGCCATGTACAGCATTCAATTATATGCTTAGAATATGAAAACATGAGGCAGAGAAAGGCATGTTAGATCCAGTGTTCACAAGAACTCTCTCTCCATCAGAAGATATCAATATGAGTTCTGTGTGATATCCAAAACCAGTCAACATCATAAGCTTGTTGTGTTAACTCACTCTCCTATCAGCCTAAGAATAACCAGGGGGAATACATCAGAAAGCAGATGACTAAGTGATGGTAAAAATTTGCAGAGTTTATTGAATAATCTTAATTGTGTCCTTCTCAGTGCTCAGTCTGACTTTGTCTGACCAGCACTAATTCAATGGAATGAAAATTCAATGGACATTTACTTCTTCACATCGTCCCATGACATTGAAGACATTCTCTTCACAACTCTTTATCTCTAACATGCGAGACAATTTAGCACAACATAAAATTCAGAAATTTTAAAATAATATTATGAAAAAATAGTAAAAAGGATTCTATAAAAATTATATATATATAGGAGTTTGCATGTTCTCCCCGTGTCTGCTTGGGTTCTCTCCGGGTGCTCCGGCTTCCTCCCACCATCCAAAGACATGCAGGCTAGGTTAATTGGTGTCTCCAAAAATTGCCCTAGGTGTGGATGTGAGTGTGAGTGTGTGTCTGTCTATGTGTGGCCCTGCGATGGACTGGCGACCTGTCCAGGGCGTACCCTGCCTTTCGCCCAATGTTAGCTGGGATAGGCTCCAGCCCCCTGCGACCCTGTAGAGGATAAGCGGTTGAAGATGGATGGATGGATATATATATATATAAAAATATATATATATATATATATATATATATATATATATATATATATATATATGAATAATATAAAAAATAGAAAGATAGAAATTAGTATGTATGTATGCACAGTATTTTAAGTAACTGACAAGCACACACAGATACACAAACACACCTTGCCTTTGAAAAATTAAAACAGAACTTTAGATCCTTCTGTCAAGGAATGTGTTAAATGATAAGTTTCTTTCAAAATTCTCAGAGAAAGTCATGATAGACAGGTGGTAGCTTTTTTTTTTATATTTATCTGTTCATCACTCAGAATGACTTAGAATAGCCTACAACACCTTTCTCTGAATGCTTATTGAGGGAAGTACAGCAGGATGCAGGAAAATGGTTGAGTATTGTTTAAGGTATAACATATCTACATCGTGTGCCTGTATTGTTTATTTATAGTCTTTAAACAACAGCTTGGCTCCTTACCTAGTTAAAAACAGCCTAATTTAAAGACGTTGACATCACGCTAGTCGTCACGTGGGTTACGCAGTGTAGGACGCTCAAAGCACAACAGGGTTACATGTTCGGTTATGCGTTTGGTTGGTCAGAAAGACGCTTGGTTTAAGCACGGAGTTCCCGCCATAGACGAGACGAGGAGCCTTTCTATTTCCATGCACAGCAGCAAGTTTTTGACTTTTCCCTTCTCTCTCTGCTTGCAATTTTTACAGCTCTCTGCAAAAATCATCCCGCCACTGTGTTGTTACCAACTAGTATACAATTATATGTTATTTGTTTACTTATTAATTTATCTTGTTCATCCAATATTGACTAACCATTTTATGCATTTATTATTATTATTATTAGCCTTTTCGGTTAATAAATAAAATAAAAGGTATGTATACTGAGGTTAAACTAGCATTAAGTGTAACTATAGGTGTTTAAATTGTATCAGGTGTAATTTCGCGTTGTGCATACATCTATGTGATGTTCTTAACACCGTACGAATACTCCAGAGCACTCGTTAATCTACGAACATTTTCAAATACTATGAACGATACTTGCAAAATGGATTCTACGATTTTAGGCTAATGATGCTTTTGGGAAACATGGCCTTGATGACTCAGATTTCTGGTCAATTTTGGTATTTTTGATGCCCAAAAGTGAAATAGGCCTGTGTTGATTCCAGATTAATTTCTTTTGTATGTGTTTAAGGAAATAGGCAACTTGATCACCATATATGTACTGAAAGTGAGCTTGGAAAAACTGGTTTATCACAATAGTTAATCAGTGCAAAAGCATTAGAATATTGCTTCGGGATAATGTGCTTAATCGCTAGTCAAATATAATTAGATAATTTATCTCAGATTATGACTCATATGTACATTTTAAGGAAAATATTTTTAATTACCACACATTTCTGTAAATTCAGTCATTTCTTCAATATCTAGAAAAACGAATATCACAGTGATTTATAGTCAATTACATTTGTGTCTGTACGAATATTATGAATTACTTTTAAAAACATAAACCCACATGCTTAATGACATGCTATTTTAAGGAAAACACTTTGAATGACTACTGATTTCTGTAATTTTACATTAATTTCTTTATCACGAACAGGAAATATCTGTAAAATATTATTCTGTAAAAGTTCTAAAACTTAAAATGACGGCAAATATCTGTAAACTACAGACATTTCGTTGTTTTATGGAAAAAATTGAAAATCTGTAAAGAAAAAAAAAAAAAAAACTGCACTGGCCGATAAATTGATTGTGTAATTTAGAAATCCTTCTGAACGATCTTGCCGTCTTGCAATCTAGTTTCCTGTCGCTGCAGAAACCCGCATCTCTGAATTGCAGGACTATGTTTAAAGTGAGTTCCGCTAAAGGGGAAATAGGGTAAAATGGGTCACGCGTTACATTTCATACTGGGTTGCCCTTTAAATCAAACCAATCAAATGTAGGACAGTAATGAATAATTACTACAATGTCTACATCGTAATATTTTCATTCGCCTGACATCACCATGGTGGGCGTTGTCATGCGTCAACATAACCGGTAACAACAAGCGCGTGGTAAGGAATGCTCTATATAAAAGCCTCCACGAAAATATTATTCGATGAAGAATCGTTCGTTTTTGTAATTTTATTTAAAATGATGATGGTTGGAGTGTGTTACAAAAAAAATTTGCAAAATTGCTTGTAATTATCTGTAAGGTTATGTTTAAAGGACGACCCACTTGTCATAGCTTAACATGCTAGATAAAATGGAACACTTCAGAGCTTTTCCGATTAATTAGGATCATTCATTATACTACTGTATATCGTGAATAATATTATTTGACCTGATATTTCATATGATCCTAATTGTAGCTGTGGTAGAGTAAACAGGCAATATGCAGCCATTATGAAATTTAAGTTGTTATGACTGCTACATCTTTAAAATATTTTATTAACATTATTTAATTGCCTTGAATTGTGTAAAGATTGTTTTTAATAATTTGAGCAATGCATTGAAGCAAAATGAATTAAACTTATTTAAAATAAGTATAATGTGGGTCTCACTTTGCCATTAATGTATTTTATTATTATTGAATAATTATTCTAAAATAATAAATTTTATATAGAGATAAAGAATTATTAATAAGTATTAAATAAGTAATGTTATTACATAAGGATTCACATGGTTGCTGTGATACCTGCTCCAGTGTGTAGCAACAACAAGCAACCATGCAAGTGTGGCCTATATTATTTGTTTTATGCATTGAAGTTTTGCATTAGTAAGCTGTTGTGTGAAGATAATTCTGACTTTTTTTAACTTTTCATAGAAAAATGGCACATAACCCGAAGCAGTCAGTAAAATTGCAAAGAAGACAGCAAGAGGACAGAGAGCAAAAAGGAAGAAAAGGTCTCAAGATGAATCAATGGACAGAGGACAGAATGAAAGGTGCAATAGAAGCATATAAAGAGCAAGTCGCGTCAGGGAGCAAGCCTGCGCTACGCTTACTTGCAAGGACATGGAACGTGCCGAAGACAACCCTTCAGAGGCGAGTGAAAGGGCTCGTTGAGGGATCTGGGCATGCATCTGGAAGAAAGCCATTCATTCCTATTGAAGCTGAAAGGGAGTTAGCCATCCTTCTCACCTCGCTCTTACAGAAAGGCTTCCCGTTGAAGAAGACTGATGTTCAGACTTTTGCTTTCGAGTTTGCAAAGAGAAATGGCATCCGAGGGTTTTCTGAAGAAAAACAAAAGGCAGGCTATTACTGGTTTGAGGGCTTTATGAAGAGAAACCCAGGTCTGAAAATAAAGAAACCAGATGCTTTATCCCCAACTTGTACATTAAAGATCAATGAGGAGGAGCTGGGACCATGGTTCAGAATTTATGAAACCTCCCTCGATGCTTTGGGAATTAAAGATGTCCCGTCACACATTTGGAAGTGTGACATATCAGGACTTCAAGACTTCTCTTCTGACCAATGTATTGGGGAAGCAGGGGAGCCCTGCTTTGAGACCACAGCTGAAGAGGAGGAAGAAACTTCCATAACTGTGCTGGCAGCATTCAATGCCATTGGTACATATGCTCCTCCACTTATCATTTTTAAAGGAAACAATGTGAGGAGTGAGTGGTTGAATGGTTGCCCGGAAAATGTGTGCGTGAGAGCATCTGATAATGGCTGGATAACAGCAGAGATGCTCGTTGAGTGGGGGGAAATATTTATTGCACAGCTCCCGAAGGAAGATGCCAGGCCCCACTTACTGCTGCTTGACGGCCAAAGTATCCATGTCTTCAACCTCAACTTCCTCAGTCTCATGAAGGAAAACAAAGTTGAAGTTATATGCTATCCTGTATTGAACCCAGCAAACAGAGCTCTCTTTGGGAGTCTAAAATACAACTGGTGTGAGGTACGTCGAAAATTGAATAAGCAATGTGCAGGGATGAAGTTGCCTAAATCCCATTATCATTCTGTTTTCATGGAGGCCTGGAAGAAGACTGCCACTGTGGAAAATGCCCAAGATGGTTTTAGTGCATTGGGAATGTTCCCAATAAATCCATTTGCTGTCTCCAGTGAAGTGTTTACACCAAGTGCCACGATTGAACATGAACTTCCTCCTGCCACATATAGCATCCTTTCCCATTTGCAAAGTAACACAGTGCCCACTGAAGAAAATGCACATTCCAGCGCTGAGAACAGCTCCATTATTGGAGAGGCATCCTTCAAAGACTTTGTCGTCATGCCAGAAAGAGATGGTAACAGAACACATTCAAGCATTGATCACTTTCTTTGTGATGAAAATTCAAAACAAAAGAAAAAAAATATTCTGAATAAAAGGATAACATGCTCCTACAAATGCAGGGGCTGCTTTAGTAAATATGGCTCTGATGATGATCCAAAAGCTTGTGAAGTGTGGATCAGATGCAGCAATTGTAAGGCCTGCTATCACGAGTCTTGTGCAGAGCAGGATGGGATATATGAATGGGTTTATGATTTGGATGACAAAAATCAAGAAACATGATAACGGAGCAAAACATTTGGTGCTTGTGCACAACAAGAAAACAATAGTTTGTCACAACATGTATGATGTCCGAATGCAGTGATCATAGATTAATTTTTCTGTGAGAGCAATCCGTTTGTTGAATCTAACGGAATGCACATTTGTTTTAAATAATCACATGATGCCAAACAGCATTAACACATTAAGAAAGTTTATATTCTTCTTATTATTATATACACAGAATAGTGTGATCAAATGTTGTATATTTTTTAAGACAGGAAGCTGATTTAAACAATGACATGTACTTGAAAATGATTGAACATGGTTTAAGCCAACATTTGATTTAAACTAAGCATTTGATTTCCCTGTGAAAAATATGCTACAGTAATTACTGCACATATACTGTTGTATTATAATAAAAGACTATTATCCTCTTCTCTCCCAACCAACACATCCCATTTATTTCCTGTACAATATTCTAATTTTAAACACTTACATACTATAATGTAAGAATACAGAATATGTTAATTAAGTTTGTGTGTATTTCTGTTCTATTAAAGTGAATGTTCAACCAAAAATGACAATTTTCTCATTATTTACTCACCCTCATGCGTCCCAGATGTGTATGGCTTTATTTTTTTCTGCTGAACATAAACAGAGATATTTATTAGAAGATCTCAGCTTCGTAGGTCCTTTGAATGCTGGGCAGACCATTGAAGCTCCAAAATCACATAAAGGTAGCATCAAAGTAATTCATACGACTCCAGTGGTTTAATATAGTATGTCTTTGAGGCGAAATAATATGTATGGTTGTGAAACAGATTCATAGTTAAGTACTTTTTAACTATCAGATTTAGAGTAAAAAAATTGCTTCAATTTTGATTTGTTTCTCATCCACAACTATCATATTTAAACATCTCTTCAGTTTCTGTTCAATTAAATTGTGGCACTGTTTAAGTAACTGTTTACATTTATTCTTTACAATAAATACTTGTAATTGTGAACTGTCGGTGCCTTGTCATGTTTCTGTTTTAGACCACCATGCAGACTTTTTGTTTTACATATAATAGTTTTATACGTAGAAACTATATTTTATTACTTTTATTTTGAAATGTCTATCGGAAGTTAGAGGAATGTTATCGTCATCGCTTCCGCCTTCATGTTGTTTGCCGTTGTCTTGACAGCAGCAGCTCGAGACTCAAGTCGTGCAGTTCGAAACATTAATTACAAAAAACCGCGAAGAAAAGAAACAATGTAAGTAGGAACACTCCAGTCCAAAGACAGATAGGACATAATGCACTTATTTGAACAAGCTATAATGACCTGGAGTTGTGGTTTGATCTACTTAATAACTAACGACTGGATGATTTCTGTTTGGCCTCCAAAAAGGCTGTTTCTTTCGTTGCTCTTTGTGCGTATCTGGTATTTAAGTGTTTTCTTGGACATATTCTCTCATATTTCAGAAATTTTCGCTTAAATAAAGTATTTTGCCATAAATACTTGTTGACGTTGTGCAGCTTGTTATTTAACAATTTATTTAATTATTAAAGCTGTTTGTCGTTAGAAATTGATTACAGGTTTATTAAACTTTATGGCATGTTCAGTCAAGTAAAGGTGTTTCGTGTAGAAAGGTTCAATTTTTGTCAGTTCGCTCATTGCTGTCCCATATATTTTTTCCTTCCCTCATCTGTACAGAAACTGAGGATAGTCCAGTGTTAATGCCACGTCTACACAGCTGTTATTCTTTATGGTGTATAATTCATATTTCTGTATGTAGAATAAGCCTTAGAAAATAACTGAAAAGTGACTGTTATATAATTCTCTTAAGGGGGTCATGATGTTCCTTTTATATTATTTTGATGTTCTTTGAGTCTCACTTATTATATTAGTTATAATATCATATAACTATAAATATTATTATATTAGTTTTGCACTTATAACAGTCAATTTGTAACATGATCACTTTCCACCCTCATTTTGTGTCCAGTTGCTTAAAGCACCAATTTAATGGTGTTGGAGAAAACAACTTTTACATTTTACTTAAGCGTCTTTATAGGTAAACGTCATAATCCCCAACAGTTTCCCTTAAATCTAATTTTTTTCTAGTATTCCCTTAAGTGCATAAAACCCCTTAACTGCCATTTCACCAAGTAAACTTTAAGGGTAGTAAAACTTCACCTTAAGTGTTTGCTAAGAGTTACAAGGTTTCTAAAAAATAAATGGCTAAATTTCTAGAGCCAGTTGAAGAGAACAGCATACCAATGTAAATTTTTTGTAATAGGGAGAGCATTTTAGACCATCTTAGCGATTAATAAACATGTGCAGGACTACTATGGGGAATCGCTTATTTGATGAAAGGCAGTCTAATATCACATCCAGCACCTCAAATTCACCTCACTATCAAAGGTGTATTCCTGAAGTGGAAACTCACCGGCCATAAAAGCTGAATCCTCCATTAATTGCTCTGTATGATAAACTCAAGATGTGTTTTAATTCACACAGGGAAAAAAAAGTGTACACAAAAAACTGTTTAAATCTATTAATTTTGAGGATTGTACCTGAGAAACAAATGGCAATTGTAAAATATTTATGCAGTAATCTGCAGCAATCACAAACAACTGTAATCGGTGCATCCAGAAAGTTATATTATTAAAGCATCTGCCTGTTTTCTAAGAAATATTTTCCTTGAGCAATGAAATGGCAATGACCAATCAGAGACGCAGCGAGTCTACAGTACAGTCCTATCAGTAATGATAACCAATCCTTATGAGCAAGTTTTGAATAATCTGTCATCCAGATACTTGCTTTTCAGTGTATTTCATTTCGGTTTGCGATGGTACATGACAATTAGTGCTAAAGAAACATCACATGACACTCAAAGAAGCTGTAGAACAAAGTTTTTTTTAATTATTATTATTATTTTCAATTCTTTAAATGTCGTCCCATTTTATTTATCATAGGTAAACAACCCACTAGCGAGCAACGCGACAAAACTAAAATGATCCCAGACCGTTATAATCAATAAGTGATTTATTGTGTTGTTTAAACAGCTATATTTATTATGAGAGCATTTGTGAGTGCAGAACAGGAGAGTTTGAATATTGTTGGATTGCTCAATTTTTGTGTGTACAAAAAAAAATAATAATTGTATTGATGTATTAAACAAGCTACAAAGTATTTTTGAAGTCAGTTTGTTTTGGACATAGAAAAAGTCTTGAAATTACACAGACCATCATAATTATCGCGTCTGCCCAAATAAATGCCTATTTTACCCTCAATTGCTGTTGTTAGATTGAAGTTTGAACAAATCACACAATCGCAAACAGGCTGATGTTACATTCCAAAGAGCAACCGCTTTGAAAGGAGGCCAAATATGATTTAAGCATCATTTTATGTGAAAAAGATCACAATACGGGATTTGAATTGCAGTAAGGAAGTTCAATTTAAATCACCTGTTCAGTTTGACTATTGAATATCATTATTTACTGTATGTGGACCAAAGATTTAAGCAGTAAAGACACATTGCTTGTCTGACGGTAGATTTATGCCAAATTTTTCAGGCATTTGAAGCATTAAAGATGCGAGGATTTGTATACAGGTGCTGGTCATATAATTGGAATATCATCAAAAAGTTGATTTCAGTAATTCCATTCAAAAAGTGAAACTTGGATATTATATTCATTCATTACACACAGACTGATTTATTTCAAATGTTTATTTCATTTAATTGTGATGATTAAAACTGACAACTAATGAAAACCCCAAATTCAGTATCTCCGAAAATTAGAATATTACTTAAGACCAATACAAAAAAAGGATTTTTAGAAATGTTGGCCAACTGAAAAGTATGAACATGAAAAGTATGAGCATGTACAGCACTCAATACTTAGTTGGGGCTCCTTTTGCCTGAATTACTGCAGCAATGCGGCGTGGCATGGAGTCGATCAGTCTGTGGCACTGCTCAGGTGTTATGAGAGCCCAGGTTGCTCCGATAGTGGCCTTCAGCTCTTCTGCATTGTTGGGTCTGGCGTATTGCATCTTCCTCTTCACAATACCCCATAGATTTTCTATAGGGTTAAGGTCAGGCGAGTTTGCTGGCCAATTAAGAACAGGGATACAATGGTCCTTAAACCTACTGGTAGCTTTGGCACTGTGTGCAGGTGCCAAGTCCTGTTGGAAAATGAAATCTGCATCTCCATAAAATTGGTCAGCAGCAGGAAGCATGAAGTGCTCTAAAACTTCCTGGTAGACGGCTGCGTTGACCTTGGACCTCAGAAAACACAGTGGACCAACACCAGCAGATGACATGGCACCCCAAACCATCACTGACTGTGGAAACTTTACACTGGACTTCAAGCAACACGGATTCTGTGCCTCTCCTCTCTTCCTCCAGACTCTGGGACCTTGATTTCCAAAGGAAATGCAAAATTTACTTTCATCAGAGAACATAACTTTGGACCAGTCCTTTTTGTCTTTAGCCCAGGCGAGACGCTTCTGACGCTGTCTCTTGTTCAAGAGTGGCTTGACACAAGGAATGCGACAGCCGAAACCAATGTCTTGCATACGTCTGTGCGTGGTGGTTCTTGAAGCACTGACTCCAGCTGCAGTCCACTCTGTGAATCTCCTCCATATTTTTTAATGGGTTTTGTTTCACAATCCTCTCTTACTTGTACACTTTTTTTTCTACCACATCTTTTTCTTCCCTTCGCCTCTCTATTAATGTGCTTGGACAAAGAGCTCTGTGAACAGCCAACCTCTTTAGCAATGACCTTTTGTGTCTTGCCCTCCTTGTGCAAGATGTCAATGGCCGTCTTTTGGACAGCTGTCACGTCAGCAGTCTTCCCCATTGTGTAGCCTACAGAACTAGACTGAGAGACCATTTAAAGGCCTTTGCAGGTGTTTTGAGTTAATTAGCTGATTAGAGTGTGGCACCAGGTGTCTTCAATATTGAACCTTTTCACAATATTCTAATTTTCTGAGATACTGATTTTGGGGTTTTCCTCCAAATAACCTCCTGTCTAAATAAATGTTAACAGTGGGGAAAAACGCTGAGTTGTATCAAAATATTTAAATGATACATTTGTAATTCTACCTCTGTCACTGTCTAGCATGTCATTAATAATAATCAAACAGTAACAAGAAAAATATACAACCTTTCACTGCTTTTGGCTTGGTTATTTAGTAGCTTTAAAATGACATATGTATTATAATCTTACAGTGAAGACCATCGGTAATAAGTATATTCTTGAATCTACTGTGTGTGTGTATTAGGGTTGCACGATTATAGCAAAAATCATAATTGTTGATTAATGCCCTTGATATTGTAAACATGTCGATTAAAATATTAAATTACCATGATGTCACAAAGCAAGCAACCATGTGGTTCTTCAGATTAGCAGATTTCATTGGCGGATATGAGCTGTGCTCCAGTTTCTTTTAAGCATTTTTTTAATCATTATATTGTATTGTATTTTATATTGTAATAATGTTTAAGTTAAGGCAAATAAAAAATATTTTAAATTGATATCTATGGTATAGAATAAATTAGATAATTGTTAAATTACTGCTTAAATTATTAGTCCACATACAACCAATGTAGGCCTACTGCATTCAGTAAATCCTTTGGTAGCAAGACCATTGATCCCGTTAGATCTTCAATGGTGATCTCGTTCATGTAAAATTATCGTTAGATATTTTTTGGCCTCAGTGGTTGCACTTTGGAAATTAAAAACAGTCATATGCGACAGGAGTTTGTGAGATTAGTAAACATTTTAAATCTACCAATACCAGTTGCGTGGCAAATGGGTCTTATTAGAGCAGACGCGATAACAATGACAGCGATTCCTGAAATATGCTATTCATGCCATATTCTTTATGTTGGATACACCTCTAAAACACACTAACCGTGCGTTCAGACCAGAGGCTGCAAGAGCGTCAAAATTCGCTCTGGCTGCCCTGCCAACGGCGCTATGGAAGATTCGTGGACGCTCTGACATAGTTGAAATAGGCGGCAACATTAGTTCAGAATGCTTGGTTTTGTGATCTATATTTAAAGGGGCCGCAAAACATCCAGACATGTCGACCGGTGTCTTTTTGCTGGCATATCACATATCCTCATGAAATATTTTAATATAATATTATATAAACCATAATATCCACTTCTTCAATTCAATTTCAATTTCGAACCAACAATTTCAGACACTTTTGTTCATGCATCTTTTTTTATTATTATTATTTATGTCGCTATAAGCAAACAGGGACAGATCGTATATTATAGGAAAACCCGCCATGGCAATAATCAGTTTCTCCTCCATTTTGTCTTCAGAACTAATGTTTGGTGGGAACCAAAGTTAACACTGTTGTGTTCTCTAGACTTCGCTAGAGCAGAGCACTTCTTCGCCGAACCGCGTCAAAGCTCATTACCATAATGTTGCCCGCACTTGAACTTTCCTCTGACGATCAAGCCGCGAAGCTTCTCGCCGCTGAGAGACACTGACTGCCATAGAAATTTAATGACTTCCGGTCGATTTGACTCTCTCGACGCCTCTGGTCTGAACAAGAACAATTAAGCTGAATTACTTTATTGCTATTTTGTACAAATCAAATTCGCATCTGCACTTAAATATATGTGTATACACACACACACACGTTTGTGTGTATGTATGGATCACTCCAAATAACTTTTTTTATTTAATTAAGGTCACAGTTCTAAAAACTTAAGACACTAAAGAGACCTTTCTACTGACTCTGAAAAACACACACAAAAAAGATGCCCAGGGGACCTGCTCATCTGTGTGAATGTGCCTTAAGCTGTGTTCACTCTGCCAGCTACTTTGTCGCCAGTAGCTGGCGGTTAGGTTGCTTGTGGTGTGGATGGAGAGTCTGATACTGTTACTTTACAATTAATATTATCCCTCTATCAGTGCTCAGACTGTCCACAATAGGCTGAGAGAGGCTGGACTGAGGGCTTGTAGGCCTGTTGTAAGGCAGGACCTTACCAGAAATCACCGGCCACAATGTCGCCTATGGGCACAAACTTCGTTGGAGCACACAGTACTGGCAAAAAGTGCTCCTCACTGTTGAGTTGTTTTGTCTCGCCAGGGGTGATGATAGGACTCACTATTATTGTTGTAGAAATGAGTGTTAAACCGAGGCCTGTACTCTGGAGCGGAATCGTTTTGAAGGTGGAGGGTCCGTCATGGTCTGGGGCATTGTGTCACAGCATCATTGGATTGAGCTTGTTGTCATGGAAGACATCCTCCTCCCTCCTGACATGACCCTCCAGCATGCCACCAGCCATACTGCTCGTTCTGTACGTGATTTCCTGGAAGACAGAAATGTCAGTGTTCTGCTATGGCCAGCACCCTGTTGGATTGGAGGGATAGGGCTAGGCCCAGAAATTTCGTAGCAAGAACTGGTAAATCTGGTGCAGTCCATGAGGAGGAGATGCATTGTAGTACTTAATGCAGCTGGTGGCCACACCAGATACTGACTTTTACTTTTGATGTTGACCCCCCTTTTGTTCAGGGAAACATTATTCAATTTCTGTTAGTAACATGTCTGTGAAACTTGTTCAGTTTATGTCTTAGTTGTTGAATCTTTTTATGTTCTTTCATACAAATATTTAGACGTGTCAAGTTTGCTGAAAATAAAAGCAGTTGAAATATGTATATATATATATATATATATATATATATATATATATATATACACACACACACACACATATAGATATCATTATCCATACATGTCAAATTTGAGGGGGCAGTCTACAGGTCTACCCTCGCTGCTCAGAATCCTGTAGGAAACACTGCACTCTTATTTACTTTTAAATTGGTGTTTCATGTACAGATTTAGAAACATCTCCAATTAGTTTTACTGAATTTTCAATGTCTAATTGTCCAATGTTAATCAAGTCATATTGAATCGAATCGAGAGCTAGTGAATCGAATCGGGGCATCTGTGCTGATACTCAGTCCTAATTAACAAGCATTATTATAGTATTTAATGCTTAAAATAAACTGCAGCCCATAACCACTGGTGTTCTGGAGAACCTGCAAGCACGGTTGCCTGTTTTGTGACACCACTGCAATAATCGACAATTATGATTTTTGTCATAATCATACAGACCTAGTCTTTTCCATAACAATGACCACCGTTACCACTAGCCATTAATGTGTGTTCATTTTCACTTTTGATGAAGATAGAAATCAAATTAGTTCTGTTCAGGTTGTTCAACTCAGACTTTCTTTGTGACCCGAAGTATTTCACTTGTAGGCTGACTATTGGCTTGCTGTTTCAGAAGTCCTTTTAATACCAAATAAATTTAATTTAAGCTCTAAGATTGGTTCCAAAAAGGATAAGCTCTACCTATTCTCAAATGAATTTCCATTTAAATTTGTTTCTATTCCTAATTGTCTTATTTGTTGTTTTCGGTCAAACAGTACAGCTTGATTTTTTAAATTCTCTCCTGGCAAAGAAAGTGCAGTGCATTGCCTGTCTTTCACATCCACATTTAAGGATCCAATTTTGATTCCAATTCTTTTTCCTTCAAAGCTTAATTGTACTTTCTCAATAAATGGTGCTAATAACTCTTCTTGGTACTTGTAAATCTTCATTTTATGGTCAAATTGGTCTACCAAACTGAATCTTCATTGTAAATAATGCATTGTACCATTTGAAGTTCACTGTCTTGCTTTCCTGTGCCACTGCTAACCCATTTTACGAGTATGTTTAAAATCATTGCTCCATTTGTGTTTCTGCAGACCCATTTCATTCTGGAGGAGCAAACTTTTCTCTGCACTGAAGTGTCTTTGAGATCAAGAATTGTATCGAAGGAGTGTCCTTCTGGAGACTTTTTAAATTGCTTTGTTCGTCTCTTTTCCCATTGATTTTAATTTCCGTAATTTCTAAACCATGTCCCAGAAACTGACCAATGTTGATGGCCAAAAAGGCATTGCTGTTGGCCGTGTCCTTTTGGTAGCTTCTGAGACTTTAAACTTTAGAGTGGGTGAGACACACTCTGATCACTACAGCTCCTCTTCTCGGTCCCATAGCGGCATGGTTGGTTTGATTGGAGGGGAGGGAAAAGACCGGGACTCTCAGCTGTCCCACCGAGCGGGCAGCCACATTAGCAATACAATGAAACTCTTCACAAGCCTAGGTCTGTCACCAACTGACCTGGATTCCCTGGCACAGGTTCCAGAGGAGAACATCAGCGTGGAGACCTTGCCGCAACTTATCCTGCGATTTAAGAACCGCAAGATGGAAGCAGGCCACCGCATGGCTGACAATCTGTCAAGAGTTTCTTCAGAGACTTCCTACAGAGGCAGCCGAGAGGATTGGGGTGACATGCAGGGTGGAAGAATGGACCGTTCCAGTGGCCATAGTCTGATCGAGGGTGACATGTTAGATTATGGTGGCAGAAAGGGACAATTTTATGAGCTTTCCCAGAACTCCTACCGCAGCCTAGGCATGTCCACATCATCGGCATCTGACAACATGATCATGCAGAGAAGAATGGGCACCCCGTCCCAGGGAAAAGTGTGAGATTTCTTGGGAGTCATGCCTCCTATGTTTCCTTATGTGTGTGCCCTTTGTGATTTTGATGTTTACTCTGTCATGGTGAGTATTTAAAGTCACTTGCCTCTTGCACACACTTTTCCAAGTCTCCCACATGTTGATAGAATGTTTTTTTTTATATATATATATATAATTTGAGTCAGTGATGCTTAATATTGCACAAAATTTGATTGAAGAACACAGTTGATGTCTATAGTATACACTTGGTAAAGAGGAGTGGTCACGTACCTTGTATATAATCCAGGCTCATTTCTGAACTCATTTGTCATTAACACTTACAGACAATAATCAAAACTGAAGGGTAGCTTAGGGATCATTTGACAAAAACTTAAAATTGTCAGGGCAGCTTTTATCCAATAGGATAAGGTTTTTACTTGTTTAATTCTAGCTGTAATTCTACAGTCGGATACAAGCCATTTTGGTGCAGTGTTCATGATATTTATTTTATCCTTTCCTGTGTTTGTGAAGGAATGGACTCAGCACACAACTGGGATTTGTCATTCCGAAAACTGCAGACGACTCCTGCAATTGTAAGTGGACTGCTGCGTGTAAACTGGTAAATGGTCCTGTTCAATTGTTTAAGCCATGCTGGTAGACTTTTGGAAACATTGTTTGGAAACACTCTCACAATCCTAAACTCTTATTTGTTGGGGGGTTCAAATTTACTTCAGCTCCAGTTTGTGCTTTTCCAGGTACAATGTCCTTTGGATGAAATGTTATCCAATGCATGGTGATAACCATAAGTGTTGAATTTAATAACCTTCAAGGAACAGTTAAACCGAAACTAAATTCTGTCATCCATTTTACCCAACATTATGTCTTTCCAAACACAAATAACCTTCTGTAGAACACACAAGGAGATGTTTGGCAGAATTTTGATTCTCAGCGTTATTATGCTATGAAAGTATATAGTGTCCATGGCTAAGGAGCTCCAAATAGGACAAAATTACTCACTTTGTGTGGAACCTAAAGTAAAGCCATTCTTCAGTTATTATATTCCCCTCCAGTATAGCTCTCACTTATGCAACATAAAGTAATGCAAATAAGATTTGAGAACAAGTCTTTCAGTGAGTACCGGTTAAATTTCAGTCTGTTCCTTACACAAAGTCACTGCATTTATGGTGATTTTAGCATCCATCCATTGTCACTTTCAAGTATTTTTTTTTTTTATAAATGTTAATGGGACAGAATATTTTTTTGGTACTTGTTTGCTGGGATCAAATCCCATTTGAATCTATTAAAGTGGATGCTTTAGGAGTCTTTAGGATTTTAAGCTCAAGAATTGTAAAGCAACTGCAAACAGTTTTCTGTTGTTTTACAGGTACCCGGACTGGGATCCTCACTTGCCCTCGGCTCGCATGTATGTCACTGTCATATTATTTTCAAAATTTTGAGTTTGAGATATTTTTTGAATATCTGTGTAGAAAAGAGTAGAGATGGGACAATATATCGAATTTATAAATATTGCAAACCAAAATAAATGAGGAACCATATTGAAGTAAAATTTGATATTTTGGAATTTGCAACATTGTTTTCCATTCATGTGATCATAAATAAAATGACCTGTCAAACATCAAAATTTCAAATTATTTCTACACTATTTACAGAGTTCACACATGTCCTGCAAGTGCTTGGAGTCAGCCTTTAAGTACTGGAATACCTAGATAATCTAGTTTTGTTGAAAAGTGCTTAAAATTGCTTGAAATTAAAATGGAGAATTTCTTCTGTGTAATGTGTGTCCATCAATGATTAGATCTACGCATTCCAATTTCATAGAGTAATGTCTTTTAATATCCTTGTTGATCAGAAAGTAAAAATAAACACATTTTTATATCACATAGCGAGGAAGCTGTAAAGTAACTGTGCAATGTCTTTTGTTAATGTGCGCTGAAACAAAGCACTTTGAGTTGCTTGCTGAACTGCCGTCATTCTTACAGTAAAGTAAAGTTACAGTACAATTTTAGCGGTGTAATGCAAATTAATGTAACCTCAATGTAAATTCTTGGAAATTGTACACATTTCAAACAGTGACTGCTCATATCATTAGTATTTATGTAGTTTCATGACAATATTAATTGATAGAATGAAGACATAACATTTTAAAAAATCTAAAATGTGATTATAATAATGATAACAAACAAATAATAATTTTAAAAAATACTAAAATATGTCCTTGAGCTTTTGGAAGCCAGGAGTGCCATTTTCAAAAGAATGTAGGAATAAATTATAAATCTATTAATTTAAAAATAAAAACTTGAATAAATAAGTCCATTTATAATGGACAAATAAAGACACATTTAAATTTGTTTATTTAATTCATGTTTAAAAATATTTAACAATAAAATAAAATTGTGCATTAATAAATCATATTTATTTCATGGTTAAAATGTTATTAAATGTAGCAATAAATTAGTACATTAATGAGACTTTAAATGCACTTTAAAAGTGCCTTTTAAATTGCAAAGGTATTAGGCAATTTCTTTTCTTAATTTGCCAATTGCTTTTCCTCACCCATTTGCCAATGGCTTTTCTTTTTTGTTTTTCTTTTCCTTTTCTTTCTCCTATTGAGAATCAAGTTAAAAAATGCCATTGGACTGTTGATTCGTGGGAGCAACCAATGAATTTCGATTCAGTTATAAAGACACATTCCCCCTCTCCTACATGCCACTTGAAGAGGATGTAAGACGGCCTGTTATTGGACTATGGTACAAGCAGTTGTACTTTATTGTATATTATTGGATCTGTGAATCCCGCGCATAAGAAACGGATGTGAAGCTTATCAGAAATTAATGATGGCTCGTTGCAATGGCACAGCTCATTGTTGCTGTGAAATGCTGAATGCGGCCCTACCTGAGCGTGCAGTGTGATGTGTTCAGGATGGGAGCTGGTAATCGTAATACTGTCAACAGATCCAGCCTCCCGGCCCAAATTGAAACGCAGAGTAACCACCATTTGCCTTACCCTATGCCACTGCTTGAGGTACCGATGAAGAATACTGCCAGATCCTGTACTAAAGCACCTCCATTAAGTTAGCACCCCATATAATAAAATCTTTACCAAATCAATACCATTCTAAAATGAATATTTTGTGCTGGTTCGGTGTTTGAGATGGACATAATTTTTTTGGCTGTTATGTCTCTTTCCACCCCATGAGCAGGGACTGATTATGACTCGCTGTTCATGCCCAAAAGGGTTTTCAAGCCTTAATCCGTCCCTGCCCATGAGGTCCAAATTGCTCCAAATTGGTGCCATTCGTTTGTGCTCGGTTTGTGCTGATTTGTGCCGTTAAAAGAAACACTAAGCATCTCCCTTCCTTAGATATAGAAAGAAACTTTTCGGGAGCTGTGACGTCACTCCAGATCGCTCCAAACCAATGTCGTTCATTTGTGCTCTATTTGTACTGTCAAAAAATTCATCATAATGTTTTCCTTTGTATTAAACAAGATAGCTTTTGGGAGCCATGAAATCATGCAGGCTAAACCCCATGTCAATTATTCTCACCTGTCGCCATCGTTTGTGCTCACTTCTAGTTTGTGCCGTGTTTGGTATCATTGAAGATTTCATTTTTTTCCGAAAGATTTAATCTTTCACCCCATCTATCTCCAACACATCTCTCTTTCCCTATCAGGAAATATCACATTTTGTCTAATATTTAAACCAGGGATGAAAACTACTCACCTTTCAGCTAAAGTGACCTTTTCTGAAGCTAATCTGCACAAATTGTTGTCAAATTTCTAAATTCTCATAATTAAAATAACTTTAAATGGTTACTTTATGCTTCAAATCTTGAAAATTTTGATCTTTTGATCTAAAGTCTTACGGACAAACACGTGGGATTTTATTCTGTACTCGAAAAGAAATTGTTCCTAATTATAGACTATTCAAACCTTTTATTTATTTGTTTTATTATAATTTATAATTGTATTTTTTAAAGAGATGAAATCATTCAATACTGTTTGACACATATCACTGTGCATGCTCATGTAGGGTTGTGTTCAGCATTTCACAGCAACAGTGAACAAGCCACCATTAACTTCTGAGATGCTTTACATACGTTTGTTGTTTCGCAGATCCAATAATATCACTTAAACTGATCATACCGTCGTCCAATGACAGGCCGCCTTCCTCTTCAAGTGGCACGTAGGAGAGTGGGTGTGCCTTATAACTGAGTTGAAAGTTCATTGGTTGCTCCCACAAGTCAACTGTCTAATGGCATGCTTTTAATCGAGTCGCAATTGGAGAAAGAAAAGCAATTGGCAAATTAATTAAGAAAAAGACATGGCCAAATACCTTTTTAAAATGCAATTTAAAAGACTCAATGTACTCTTTTATTGCTACATTTAATTACAATTTAACCATTAAATAAATAAAACTTTTGTTAAATTTAATGACATTTTTAAACATGAATTAAATAAACACATTTAAATGTGTCTTTTTATTTGTCCATTTATAAATTGACTTATTCGGGTTTTAATTTTCAAATTATGAATGAATAAAAACAATTGCCAAAGGTTTTTTAAAACTCCATTTAAAAGGTGCATTTAAAAATGACTTATTAATGTGCTGTTTTACTGCTAAATAGAAGTACATTTTAAAACATGAATTAAACACATTTAAATGTTTCTCTTAATTTGTTCTTTTATAAATTGGTTTCACATTTTTATTTTCAAATAAACAGATTTATATTTTTTTTCCTTCATTCTTTTGACCTTGGCTAGGGATAGAAAAATGTACAGCTGTCCCTTTCGTGTTATAGAGGAATATTGATTCCAACCCGTCATATTTTTCAGGACATGTTCTGTTCAGTTAAATTGCTTTGAATTGCAACTGATCAGCCTGAATTTACTGAAATATTTTTTAAGGTTTATTTATTTGTGATTTTTCTTAGAGTGAAATTATATGATAAACACTTATTTAAACTTTGAGCATTTATAATCTGTATTACAGAACTGTATTCTGATGATGAGAAAATAGAAATAAAATAAAAAAAAATCTGCCATACTTTGTCATTTATTTGTGATTATATTGAATCGTGAAAATCATATTGTCCATCGATCCGATTCATTAGATAACCTTATCATCCCACCCCAAGAGAAGAGCATTAAAATATAATTTCTCTTAGGGCAACTTCCCTTTCACTGGACACAAAGAGTCGTCAAGATGGATTGCTGGGAGTAGCTCCAATGGGTGCTGGTCAACAAAGATCAGGGATGAGCTACAATTGGGGTAATAAATCTTTCTGAGAATGTAGTCTGATAAAGCAACAGTTATTTTCCTTGGCGGACATCCTTTTGCTATCTTTTTACAAAAGGACTGTTTTGATGAATCAGCAATCCACTTTCATGAAATTGTCTAACTGCAGAAATTAGAACAGTAGAAAATGTTTATTGTCTTTCTCTGTGGATTTCACTCATGGCTTACTGAGTTCTTTTTCCTACTACTACTACTACTACTACAAATATGTAAAATATGTTTGAAAATATGTACAGCTATATGATATATATTCTTTGATATTAATATTTTTATTGATTCAAAGAAAAAAAACAGGATTACACAAACAGAACATACACACATCAATTAAAAAAACTGTATATCCCCCCTTGTACAGCTACATTCTGAAGAATTCCAAGATGACAAATACTTTTCTTACGAAATATTGGCTAATTGTTATCACTCTTTTTAGGGTCTGATTCCAGTATGGGAATGACAAATAAAAGTTCATCATATGCAGCAGCTCCAAAGGTAATAATATACTGAAAGTTATCTTATGGCAAGTGTCAAGGCTCTATTCCAGTTACAGTTTCTTTGTTTTGAAATGTTAGAATTGATCTTTCACCTTTACATTTATTTAAGTTTTTTTTTTTTTTTTTTTTTTTTTTATTGGCAAATGCACCTGCAATTTGTGAAACACTGACATATACTTGATTATAGTGGCCTTTTTGGCAGCTTTTTATGTGAGTGGATAAAGTTAACTTGTCACTTATGCACTCATCAATATGTTTTCCTAATTTTAGATAAGAAGTAGAGTGGTTGTGGCAAAATACGACAGGAAACCACTTTCATTAAACACACTGTTTGCTTTTGCTAAACCCTTTGGCACCATCCGTGAGCATCTTGTGCTGAATAACAAGGTAATGGCCCATAGCTGTACATATTTTGTTCAGTTTTTTTAAGCCAGTTTACAGATTGTTTTTTTGTATTTTTGCTCATTACAATACATTATATTTTTGAGTTTGCAATAAGATTGCACATATTTGGTATACAGTGGCCCACAAAAGTATTTTGACACTTTTGTCACTATTTAAAATGTATGAATCATTGCATTGCATGACAAAATATAAACCAAGTGGAATCTACAAGCAAATGATGCTAGACCTTTTCTGAGAACTAATTACACTTTTCTTAGCTGCTTTTTAATTACTTTGAATCTACTGGTCTCAAGGTAATTTTAGTAGATGTATGAGATCAGTTCCCCTTAAGTTCACACAGGTGCACTTTCAGAGTGACCACAGTTGTAGGTCATCACACATCTATTGTTTTATAATGTGAACCAAACAGACTTCTTTTATTCATTTATTTTTAAAGCGTGCTGTTATGTGTCTAAATCATATTGGGGGCCTCTGTGTATTAAAAACATTATGCAGTATTTTTTTTGCACTCATTATCTCTGTATTATTTTTCAAAGGCTTTCCTGGAGCTGCAGACACATGAGGAAGCTTTGGCCATGGCTAATTACTACCAGCGTAAGCCTGCCATTTTAAACGGGAAAGAGATACACATTTATTTGTCAAAGGAACTGCTGGTAATAAAGGTGAGATGGCATAAATTACTTAGTGTTTCAGCATTAGAAAGAAGCTAAGAAGATTGGCTATTAAATGGGTCAATAAAGCTTATTTCCTTTTATCAATTCAGAAATCTGGAAGTTCAGAAGTCATAGGCGCTAGACCTGTGAAGGGAGGAGACAGTCAGGTGGTGCTTTTCTCCTTCACCAACCCAGTTGAACTTATAATTTAGTGTTAATAAATTCTTTGAACTCTTCTCTTGGATCTCTTTGTCTCCTTGTGACAGAACAATCTAGCCACGATGGACCCAGTGGAGGAATCCACTCTCCGCTCCACCCTGTCTCAGCAGGAAGCTTTACTGGGACGTCAGCAGGATCAGATCTCCGCTTCTAACCGGGCTCTGGAGATGATGGCATTGCAGCTCGCCCAGCTCACCTCTGTCGTTCAACAACTCCGACAGCCTCCCGATGCTGGCCCCATCCGAGTGGATCAACATCTGGTCCTAAGTTGCTGCCATTCCCCACCTACCCAGGTGGCTGACCACCATACCCAGTCCACAGTTTCAGCCAGGTCATCAGAATCACAGTCCGATGAAGAGCCCATGCAGGACGGGAGGGCACGGGTTTCTCATAAGGAGAAGCGGCGGCACCTCATTTAAGGACTCTGTTTTTATTGTGGCCAGTCTGGTCATGTCAAAGCTTCCTGTCCAGTTAAAGACACCGCTCATCAGTAGGCATGAGGTTACTGGCGAGCACAACACCCCTAGACAAAACTCCCCGATTTATGCATGCTTCTGGCATCCCGGGAGGGGGAGAGGGGGTGTTACTGTCACGGTTCCAGTGAGTTGGTTGGTCTGTTCTGTTTTTGTTATTTCTCTCCCTCATGTGTGTCAGGTGCTATCGGCATTCGTGATCAGCGTTTCCATCCCACTGCCCATTTAATGCCTTCGTTGTGTCATGTTCTTTCCTAGATTTTTGTTTGGTGCTGAATTAACTCACCTCGCTCTCTCTGCCTAGTTGGTCCTGTCTCGTGAATCTGTTTTGGTTGCCCTTCTCTGCCCGCATGTTGGGAGTGTGGTTACCTTCTTGTTTGCTGTGCGCTTGTTCTCTGCACCCACGACTCTTCAACAGAGGATTCCTCATGGATCTGCTCCTGACTACCACGATGCATACACTCGCCTACGAACACACTCTTCACGGAGGATTCCTAAGGGATCTGCTCACTGCCCGGCCACGGGGCACGCACATCGACGAACACGCCTATCACCTTCTTACTGCAGTCAGTGTCGGGTTCTCCACGCTTCACCAGCCCAGTTGATGTTATAATTTACTGCTAATAAATTATTTTAACTGTTCCTTGGCACTTGGGTCTCTTTGTCTCCTTGTGACAGAGTGAACATGCAGATATGTCCAGATATAACAGGCCTGAAATGACTAGGTTATCACATTTTATGAAAAATGTTGCTTGCTTAGAAAATTTGCCACAGGTCTTCTATATATTTAGGCTCAATTGCCTCTGTCTCTTCATGTAATTCCAGACTGATTCTATGGTCAGTGGGAGGCTCTGTTGGTGCCATGCCATCTGTTGCAGGGCTCCCTGTACTTTTATCCTATTGTATTGGAATGTTTGGGAGTCTAAAATATGTTTTTCCTATTGGGACACTAATGCTGAAGATATAAACCATCTTAAGATATTTTTATGTGAACAAGACTTTTGCACAGTACTGTATCAATTTAATACTTTTTATGACTCAGTCATATAAAGAACATACAGTATAAGAAACACAATAGCTGTTGTCTTTTTTGATAAATCGTAAAGTAGTATATATAACAGCATTTAGGTGAATAAACCTATATATTTATAATAGTATTCATATGTATTAAAAAACGATGTAATGTTTGACCTCCAGACACCCATTGTAGAAAATCACAACCATTTTTTAAAGCAATTAAAAAATATATGAATGGCAATATCATTACAATTGAGACCATTTTCCCAAATATTACACAAATGCTCCATTGCGTCAACTATTTTCAGTGTAATTAACACAAACAGGGCTCATTCAGTAAATTGTCAACAAATACAGTATTTTAAAAGGATTTTAAGTGTCACACGATGGCTCTGGGGTGAACATACTTATATGTCAGCCTTCTAGCTTACAGGGAAAGTTTATGAAGGTCAAAGCAACTATTTTAGGTAATTCTTTTACCTCTTTTTAAATTTATATGTCAGTATAATTAACATGAGGGTTAATGATGTGTAGGAATATCCCAGGATCATTCAACTTTAGAATAAAGGTTCCCTGACATGAACAAATCCAAATTTCAGCTTCCTAGCTTGCTGGGAGAAATTTATAAGAAAGAAAAAGCATATGTGTTTGTGTACTACATTATTAAAATAGTGAAATTTTGCAACCTTGATAACCCATTTTTCACTTTTCACTACAAAATATGCATGATGCATAAACATTATTTCAATTACAGATTATTTCATAAAAAAAAAGGGGGAAAAGGAAATCAGGCACACACAATTAAGAATGAAGTTCTTAGAATGAGTGATGTAGATCCTACCTCTGTGTGTGTAAGACCCAAAGCTAATAGTAATGTTAAGTTAATGAGCTCTCCTTCTAATACAGCCAGTTAATGTCTAGACTTGATGCACCAGCGTGATCAATACATTATTACTGAAGTGTATTGGGGAGATTGCAGGCTCGTGCAGGGCCATCTTATAACAAACAGTACTGTTAGAACATGGCAATGTGGCAGAAATTTTGGGTTCTTCTTCAATGAAAATATGTTGGACGTTTCCTTTCTAAATTCCGGAACATTGGTGACTTTTGAGAGCTTTTTCTTTTTAAACTTTTCCCCTTTTTTCCAGGTAAATTTCATGCCCAATTGCCCCACAGGAATTGCCTTGAGTTTGCTTGTTTATGAATAGAGATTGTTATGATTTTTTTCTTGGCCCGTAAGAAATGGGAGTTCATGGCTGGTGCGGCTACAGACTGAGGAAGCTGAGCAGTGTGCAACAGTAGGGCAATATGTTCCGCTTCAGAAGTTAAACAAAGCAAGATATACTGTACATAGGTCATCTAGATGCACAAATGTAGTTTTTCCAGCTGGTTTCATACCATTTCACAGGTTCACCATTTCGTTTAAGGTGCTGGAACACTCAAGGTGTTAAGGTTTCCAGTTGATTTAAAGGTGAAGTGTGTGATATTTCTAATATAAAATACTTTATCCTATCCCTGCTTAACATACCCAACTATAAGTTATAAATTTTTATGTTGATTCTATGAAAATTGTAAACACTGTCATTGAGTTCAAATATCCATACTTCTCTACTACAGTATGTAGTATGCCAATGGGGTATGTCCGAATCCTCAGTATTCATAAAAAGTATGTGAGAAATACCTGAAAGACCTACTATTTTCGGTAACTGCCAGTGTGCAGGACTGTGCTGTATTTAAAACCAAAGAGCCAAACCCAACTGTCTCAGATATATTTGTGGTTTTTATCATTGTCAACAAAGCTTTTCAGCACTGTAGATGTTTTGTGATTTATTATATTATGCCACACATCTGCTGATCAACTCTTCCAGTTCACTTCAACATTCTTCTAGAAGCAAGCAGAGATGAATGTGTTTGGAAGGTGATCTTAAATGTTAGTTGAATTTAAGTTGTGTCTAAGAACATCTCAGGTTTTTAAATCCATAAGGATCACTTTCTCAATGGGAATGATGCAGTGATGACAGCCGACTCGTCAGCAATATCTCGCGCTCTTTGCTTTCAAATTTCATATCAATCACTTAAAACTTGATTGCATCACTCAAGGCCAGCTATAAGGCCTGGACTGGGACATATCTTGGGTGATAAATCTGACAATCTGTCTTTAGATGCCTATTCACAGCAGTGTTGAGGGATACTGTAGAAATTCTGAATGCCTGACAGGGTGGAGCTCAAACTAATATATATATATATATATATATATATATATATATATATATATATACACACACACACACACACACACACATACAGGTGCTGGTCATATAATTAGAATATCATCAAAAAGTTGATTTATTTCAGTAATTCCATTCAAAAAGTGAAACTTGTATAATGTATACATTCATTCCACACAGACTGATATATTTCAAGTGTTCATTCCTTTTAATTTTGATGATTATAACTGACAACTAATGAAAACCCCAAAATCAGTATCTCAGAAAATTAGAATATTGTGAAAAGGTTCAATATTGAAGACACCTGGTGCCACACTCTAATCAGCTAATTAACTCAAAACACCTGCAAAGGCCTTTAAATGGTCTCTCAGTCTAGTTATGTAGGCTACACAATCATGGGGAAGACTGCTGACTTGACAGCTGTCCAAAAGACGACCATTGACATCTTGCACAAGGAGGGCAAGACACAAAACGTCATTGCTAAAGAGGATGGCTGTTCACAGAGCTCTGTGTCCAAGCACATTAATAGAGAGGCTAAATAAATTAATCATGGCTAACTATAAAGACAATATTTCTACAATGGCACCAGTCACAGAAAAAAAAATTGCTTTTGCATGATGCTGTATCCACACCACTAGGTGTCAGTATATGTTAGAATGCCATATTGGCTGGTGTCAAGCAATATTCAGTACCCAATTTAAATCATGTCCCCCTTGGACCCTGAAACAATTCCATTGGCTAAAAGCAGTTCTTTTGGGCATTCAATAGGTGCCTTGTCGGAAATCATCAACAATATCGCATGAAGATTTATGTAGACTTATGCATGAAAATACATCAATCAATTAATGTTGTGCTATATGACATATTACATGATAAAACCAAAGCTACAGCAAGATAAAAAATGGTCATACTTAGCTAACATATTTAGCACAAAAAATAGAGTATTTGCTGACTGTATTTACGAGATCAGCTACAACTTCTGATCAGGAGTTACAAACTATCCAAGGCAAACAGGATTTAAAGGGGGGACTGAATATTTCATGACACCTTTGTATGAGTGCACCTTTAAATTAGGACAAAAGTTTTCTGTCTTGTAGAATTGGTAATTTTTCTCAGATTTTCACAAAGAAAACTGACATAGTACTTTATGCAAGTTGCTAACTCAAGCATGAAGAATGCTATAAGCATGATTGTGGCCATTATCGCTAAATCGGGGTGACCCACCATTTCCTTTTGCGACTCTTGGGTTTGTGGTTGATTACAGAAGTTGCACTGAGGGAGTTATCTGAAGGGGCTGAAATACTGATTACATTCTGAATGCTGTGTGAAGTGCCTCCTTCATCAGCCATGTAGAACAGACTTTGGCAGTTTTTTGGTGAAAATCTCAGAATGCTTCATTTTACACAACCCCAAATGTCAAGTAGGATAACGGCCTATGTGCTTGGTGAGCTCTCTCTCATAATGAAAGTCTATGCAGAGTGCTAGCTGACTAGTGGGAAATTGAACAGCAATTAGCACGCAAACACACAGGCTAGCAATTCTGTGTGAAGCTCTCATGGTTTGCTTTGCAGGTCTTTAATTTTTAATGCAACTTAGCTATATGGTTATTTTGCTTATTTTCCCTGCTCTTAACCCTCTGGGGTCTGAGGGTATTTTGTGCCCTGGAGAAGTTTTGACATGTGAGACCTCTGCTAATTCATGTTGGCCTTTTTGCTTACTTGAAGCTTTCATGTCCTTCATGGGATGATAATAATGAATGTAACTTTTAAACATGGGGTAAAATGTAGGTATTAAGCCAAGTCTTAGCTCATTGTCTTGTGCCGAGCAAAGAGTTAAGAAAGTCACTGGAGGTAGAATAATGTAATGAGGTAATGTTAGTTTAATGCAGTTAGCATTGTTTGAAATACAACACATGCCATTTTCTCTTTATTCTGGAGTTGTCATGAGTCAGATAAGGGCTGAAAGGACTTTTCTTGTGAGTATTGTTTTGAATGTTGTGCCCTCACTGGTTTTCACTTAAGAGTAACTTCCATGGTGCACAGGCAATGGAAACTGAATAGGCTGTTTCTATCCTCTCAAAGGTTTATAGCTGTGACCGAAGCTTTAATGCTTTCAGAGAAAATTCAGTTTTCCCCATATCTTGCTTTTTGTCTGTCTTGGGCTGCTGTTTGCTACATGAGATAAGGCCTTTCTGTTCTGTTTTCTGTGACACATCAGTGACTGTCAGTGAATTATATATTAGTTTATACACCTCTCTTAGGTGTGGGGAAAACTTTTCACAAACAAGTGAACATTTCAGATGTCTTTGCATTCACTGTAAACAAGTGTAGTGTGTTAGAATTTCTGACTGTACCTAATATATTCTCCTCGGAATGGTTTTGAAGTTTTCCTCACACCGATTTCTAATGTGCTATTTATTTATTGAATTGTTTTTACATGAGTGAGAATCCCATGTCCTGAATTTAACTTTTTCCTGAAGGATAATATAGATCAGAGCAATTTAGTAACCTAATTTGGATAAAAGACCAAATGTAGAAGTTTAGGAATCATCTATTGAAAAAGTAGGATTGATAATTATCAACCTTATTGAAAAAAATAAATAATAATAATTATTGATTGACCACAATTCTGAATATGTCTTGATGGTTATGGTCCTAGATCAGAGCTGTTGACTTCTAAACTTATGGGCTCAGGATCCACTGAGATAAAGACAACTGACTTCATAGCTTAGGCCTAAAACAGCATTAATACCACAATTGGTTAAGTGTTATTGCGCCATCTGCTGTCCATCATGTTTACTGTCGGTTTAGCTAAAAATCATAAATTCTCTGACAGAAATTCTTTGTCACTTTTAAATACTCGTGTTACAGACAGTGGTGACAGTTTTAGAATATTGTGTGATATGTATAAATCACATTATAATTAACAGCCATGCTAATCTCATACATTCAATACCCTTCAAAGCAACTTTATATTATTACATTTACATTTATGCATTTGGCAGACTGCAATGATTTTTATCCAAAGCGACTTACAGTGCTTATTACAGGGACAATTCCCCCAGAGCAACCTGGAGTTTGCCTTGCTCAAGGACACAATGGTGGTGGCTGTTGGGATCAAACGAGTGACCTTCTGATTACAGTTATGTGCTTTAGCCCACTACGCCACCACCACTCCATTATTATTAATATTGATGAAAGTCAAGTTTGCATGTCTGTCGGCAGTGTTCGTCAACAGTCGTGGGCAGGGCCTGTACAAAGTGATGTCACTTTGTACAGAATCTGCGAACGGCTTGTTCTGAGACCGTGCTTATGATTAAAGGGGATTAAAATTTTTTTAAAGGACTGGATGGATTTTTAACATTATAGGGTGGTTGTGTACACACACTGCCAACACACATTTATGTTCAAACACCATGTAAAAGTGAATTTTGCATAATAGGTCCCCTTTAAGTTATTTTTAAGACTGATAAATCTTTAAAATATGTTGCCAACATCATTTAATTAACTTTAATATGTCTAAAGATTGATTTTGATCATAATTTTAGCATTATATTGAAGCAAATGGAATTACATTTATTTCAAATTAGTATAATGTAGGTTTCACTTTGCCATAAATGTATTGCATTATTATTGAATAATTATTCCAAAATAATTAGTTTTATGTTGTTTTATGTAAAGTTTCATGTATTAAATCAGTAATGTTATTACTTTAAGATACATATGGTAGAGGTGTTACCTGCTCCAGTGTGATGTAGCAACAAAAAGCAACCATACAAGTGTGGCCTATATGATTTGTTTTGTGTATTGAAGTTTTGCATTAGTAAGCTGTTGTGTGAAGATAATTGTGAAGAGATTTTTTTTTTACTTTCATAGAAAAATGGCACATAACCCGAAGCAGTCAGTAAAATTGCTAAGAAGACAGCAAGAGGACAGAGAGCAAAATGGAAGAAAATGTCTCAAGATGAATCAATGGACAGAGGACAGAATGAAAGGTGCAATAGAAGCATATAAAGAGCAAGTTGAGTCAGGGAGGAAGCCTGCACTACGCTTACTTGCAAGGACATGGAAGACGACCCTTCAGAGGCGAGTGAAAGGGCTCGTTGAGGGATCTGGGCATGCATCTGGAAGAAAGCCATTCATTCCTATTGAAGCTGAAAGGGAGTTAGCCATCCTTCTCACCTTGTTCTCACAGAAATGCTTCCCATTGAAGAAGACTGATGTTCAGACTTTTGCTTTCGAGTTTGCAAAGAGAAATGGCATCCGAGGGTTTTCTGAAGAAAAACAAAAGGCAGGCTATTACTGGTTTGAGGGCTTTATGAAGAGAAACCCAGGTCTGAAAATTAAGAAACCAGATGCTTTATCCCCAACTTGTACATTAAAGATCAATGAGGAGGAGCTGGGACCATGGTTCTGAACTAATGAATCTTCCTTCGATGCTTTGGGAATTAAAGATGTCCCGTCACACATTTGGAAGTGTGACATATCAGGACTTCAAGGCTTCTCTTCTGACCAATATATTGGGGAAGCAGGGGAGCCCTGCTTTGAGACCACAGCTGAAGAGGAGGAAGAAACTTCCATAACTTTGCTGGCAGCATTCAATGCCATTGGTACATATGCTCCTCCACTCATAATTTTTTAAAGGAAACAATGTGAGGAGTGAGTGGTTGAATGGTTGCCCGGAAAATTTGTGTATGAGAGCATCTGATAATGGCTGGATAACAGCAGAGATGCTCGTTGAGTGGGGGGAAATATTTATTGCACAGCTCCCGGATTCCAGGCCCCACTTACTGCTGCTTGACGGCCAAAGTATCCATGTCTTCAACCTCAACTTCCTCAGTCTCATGAAGGAAAACAATGTAGAAATAATATGCTATCCTGTATTGAATAGCATATAGAGCTCTCTTTGGGAGTCTAAAGCACAACTGGTGTGAGGTACGTCGAAAATTTAATCAGCTATGTGCAGGGATAAAGTTGCCCAAATCCCATTATCATTCTGTTTTCATGGAGACCTGGAAGAAGACTGCCACTGTGGAAAATGCCCAAGATGGTTTTAGTGCATTGGGAATGTTCCCAATAAATCCATTTGCTGTCTCCAGTGAAGTGTTTACACCAAGTGCCACGATTGAACATGAACTTCCTCCTGCCACATATAGCATCCTTTCCCATTTGCAAAGTACCACAGTGCCCACTGAAGAAAATGCACATTCCAGCGCTGAGAACAGCTCCATTATTGGAGAGGCATCCTTCAAAGACTTTGTTGTCACGCCAGAAAGAGATGGTAACAGAACACATTCAAGCATTGATCACTTTCTTTGTGATGAAAATTCAAAACAAGAGAAAAAAATTATTCTGAATAAAAGGATAACATGCTCCTACAAATGCAGGGGTTGCTTTAGTAAATATGGCTCTGATGATGATCCAAAACCTTCTAAATTATGGATCAGATGCAGCAATTATTAAGGCCTGCTATCACGAGTCTTGTGCAGAGCAGGATGGGATATATGAATGGGTTTATGATTTGGGTGACAATAATCAAGAAACATGATAACAGAGCAAAACCTTTGGTGCTTGTGCACAACAAGAAAACAATAGTTTAAGTCACAAAATGTCTGAAAGCAATGGTCGGATGAATTCTACTGTGAGAGCAATCTGTTTGTTGAATCTAGGTGTGATCAAATGTTGTATGTTTTTTGTTTTTTGTTTAAAAGACAGGAAACTTGAAAAGTGACATGCAATTGAAGATGGTTGAACATGGTTTATGTCAACATTTGATTTAAACTAAGCATTTGAGTTCCCTGTGAAAAATATGCAAGAGTAATTACTGCACATATACTATTGTATTATAATAAAAGACTATTATCCTCTTCTCTCCCAACCAACACATCCCATTTATTTCCTGTACAATATTCTAATTTTAAAAACTTACATACTAACAGAATTTGTGAATTGAATTTGTGTGTATTTCTGTTCTATTAAAGGGACAGTTAACCCAAAATTTTAAATGTTCTTAATATTTACTCACCCTCATGCCATCCCAGATGTGTTTGACTTTTTTTCTGCTGAACATAAACAGAGATTTTTATTAGAAGATCTCAGCTTCGTAGGTCCTTTCAATGCAATTGAATGCTGGCCAGACCATTGAAGCTCCAAAATCACATAAAGGCAGCATCAAAGTAATTCATATGACTCCAGTGGTTTAATACAGTATGTCTTCTGAGGCAATATGATAGTGTGGGTGAGAAACAGATTTCAATCCTTTTTTGACAATTAATCAGATTTCTAGTAAAAATTACTTAAATATTGATCTGTTTCTCACCCACACCTATCATATTTAATCGTTTCTGATTCCATTTCTGTTCAATTAAATTGTGGCACTATTTAAGTAACTGTTTACATTTTTTTCTTTAAACCCTTCAGACTCTGCATCCACTGGAATGTACATGACATGTTTTTCTCTGTAAACCAATAAAAATGTATGCTTTCATAATTCGAACAATGCCAGGTCACTGATTAGTCCCTAATCAACCAATCACAATGAAGTTAATCACCCCTAACTTAATCTGTGAGAGCTTCAGGAATCACACAATACAGCCATGGCTCACTGACTAGACGAGGAGGCGTAAGCACCCTTTTCACCTTTTACATACTATTTTATGTCCATGGTAGTTTCATCAATTCACACAGGTTATAATCTTAACATCATCAAGTGATGATATCTAAGGTAAATTTGAAGATAATTCAAAGTTCTAGAGCATAGGATTTATTTCAAGATTAATTTCCATCTCAATGGACATCAGGTTTTAAAAGACGTCAGAAGGAACCTCATTATTTAGAATCAGTATACCAAGGTTGGGACATTTGTGGACAAAATTTGATTTGACAAGATGTTTATTGTCATCGATTTAAAATTGATAATATTGTTATAATGTACTTTTAATATATACAGTGGTAGACTTCCTTGTGGTAAATATGAACTATCCGATAATGACTGCTTGGATTCAGAAGATGAAGCAGATGATGAGACAATGAGTGAGATAGATGGTAAGTTTAGAAGTTAGCAGTAAATATCTAATGTTAAATATTAAAATTGTAAATAGTATACAAGTGAGTAAGATGACTTATTTTTCACTGGTTTAGGTTTCTTGCACAACAGAAGAACTTGAGGTAGTAGATGAGGTTGAGGTAGAAGCCAGTATAGGGATGTCAGACTTACCAAGGAGGAGGAAATTAAATGGCGTATAACACCATCACCGACACATCTTTTGATATGCCTCCAGTTGAAGAGTCCTATCCACTGATAATTTATATATAATATAGACCGATCAGCCACAACATTAAAACCACCTACCTAATATTATGTCCCCCTCATGCCTCCAAAACAAATCTGACCCGTCGAGGCATGGACTCTACAAGACTTCTGAAGGTGTCCTGTACTGGCACCAAGTCCTGTAAGTTACGAGTTGGAGCTTCTATGGATCATTTGGAGGCCAAGTCAACATCTTGAACTCTTTTTCATGTTCTTCAAACCATTCCTGAAAATCTTTTGCAGTGTGGCAGGGTGCAAAAAAAGAGGCCACTGATATAAGGGAATACCATTCCCATGAAGGGGTGTACGTAGTCTGCAACAATCTTTAGGTAGGTGGTTTGTGTCAAAGTAACATCCACATGAATGCCAGGACCCAAGTTTTCCCAGCAGATCATTGCCCAGAGGCAGGCCCATTAACCTGCCGTCAGGGTTTTGTAGGGACACAATAAAAAAAAAAAGTCTAATGAACACGTTTGTCTATATACAACAAAAGCAGAAATACGTTTCTCTCGGGGAGATATAGCCTAACGAAGACAGTATTCCATAAAAAAATCCACAACAATAAAAGTATTAATTTCTTTCCCAACTTGTTTTTTTTTTATAGAAATTCTTACTAACCGCAATCTTTTGAATGGTAGTGTATAATGCTACAAAAGTTTCTATTTCAGATAAATTTAGTTCTTTTGAACTTTCCATTCATCGGAGTCACACAAAAAAATGTACACAACTGTTTTCAACATTGATAATAATCATAAATGATTGTTGAGCATCAAATCATATGAGAATGATTTCTGGAGGATCATGTGATGAAGACTGATGATGGTGAAAATTCAGCTTTAATCGCAGAAATAAATTATATTTTATTGTATTATTACTTTAAATTGTAATAATATTTCATAGTATTACTGTTTTTAGTATATTTTTGATCAAATCAATACAGGCTTGGTGAGCAGAAGATACTTATGAACTTTTGAACATCCAACAGAATGATTCTATTTTTATTTCCGATGTAGAATTTACCCTAAAAACAACTGGATGATTAATGTGACACTGTGATAATAATGTTTGTTCCAAAAGACTAAATTAAATGCATGAAACTAGTTTATTAGATATTAAACATATAAATTGTGACAAAACAGTCTTTGTGTTGGTGGGGATTTTTCAACGATTTTAGTGCATACGATTTGTACATAACGTTAGTTATGTCCAGTAGGAGGCGGGAAAGGACTGTTATGAGTGAGTAAGTCAGTCAGCAGACTATTCAACCATTTCAGTGAAAAAGGCTGCTTTATTCAGGAACAAACAATGCTATGGCTATCAATGTCAATCATTGCTATTTCAAGAGTGAATCCCGCATAAATACGGCGCTCTTTAGATGTGGGGCGGGGCGGTTACATTTTGAAGAGACATGGCAACTAGCTTATAAACAAACTTAATATAAATTATTGTAAATAATTAATTCACAAAATTTACCGTATCCATTTCATGAATTTAATCAGCTAAAATATCTGAGGGACCCCTCTAAGTCTATTTTTTACTTCTTATGGCGGATCCCCCCAGCCCCCCCTCAATTCGAGCACTGCTCTTCCTGCACCTGGTCCTCCTCTTTTCCAGGTAAGTGAGGTAAAGGTCCTCCGGTCTGTCCGTCCCCGGCTGGCTCTGCTCCGTGCAGCCAGTCCTCGTCCTCTGCAGTGCGAGTTAACGGTCTCCCGCCTGTTTGCTTGTCCTCTGCACTGTTCATCGGTGCTCTGCTTAATGAGCTCGACTCGCCTTCATTTGCAGGTTTCAAAAATCCTGTCAGCTTTGGAATCTTTTTTTAACAATTCTTCTCACTGTTTTCAAATATTTAAATATTAGTATTAATAGCTTAATATTTAATATTTTTCGCTTATGAGCACCACTCTCAAACTTTTTCTTTCCCGACATTTTGATTTAGCTATCCGCTATCTTCTGTGAGTGACTATAAGCATAAATTTGAATAGACTACTAGAGTAGATGACAATTCTGATAGGCTGTCATATCATGCTTCCCACGTGGGGTCACGTGTAAATTGGATCAATCAGCAGCCAAAAACATGAATATCAAGTGATTGACAGAAAATTCGACAAACTACAAAACAATGTGATTTTTTTTTATTGGCTTATGATAGGGCCCTTGTCTTCATAGGCCCTGGGGCTTCAGCCCCAGTAAGCCCGTGCATTAATGCGGGCCTGCCCAGAGCATCACACTGCCTCTGCCGGCCTGCATTCTTCCCATAGTGCATCATGCTACCATCTCTTCCCCTGCACCCACACCCAGCTGACCACATGATCTAAAAGAAAACATGATTCATCAGACCAGGTCACCTTCTTCCTCTGCTTCATGGTCCAGTTCTAAAGCTCACGTACCCATTGTAGGAGCTTTCTGTGGTGCACAGGGGTCAGCTAGGGCACTCAAGGGGTCACAAGGGTCAGCAATTTGCGCTACAGTAGCTCTTCTATAGGAACGGACCAGACAGCCTAGCATTCCAACACATACAATTTAAGAACAGACTGTTCACTTGCTGCCTAATATATCCCAACCATTGACAGGTGCCATTGAAATGAGATAATAAATCTTATTCACTTCACCTGTTAGTGGTTTCAATGTTGTGGCTGATCAGTGTATAAATGATTATTTTTTCACCACATACAATGTGTTGGAGGTACTAGCAGAGAAGAAAAACCATACTGCTGGGACAGCAAGAGCCTGCTGTTTTACAAAGCCACTCACTCAGGTCCAATAAAGACATGTCTAGAAAGGAGTGAGGAAACTTCAAACTATGATGAAGTTGTGATTTGTGAACCATGATGGGAGGGCAGTGCTGGTCAAATGGTTTGACAATAGATCAGTCCTCATGGCTTCGAACTTTGTCAGTGCTGCCTGAATGGATGAGGTGCGATGCTGGGACAAAAAGCAGAGCACGTATGTGAATGTCATTCGGCCAGTGGTGGTAAGGCTCTACAATAAAGCAATGGTGGGTGTCGACCTATTGGATGAACTCATCAGTCTGCACAGGACTGAAATTTTATCCAAAAAGTTAACCCTGATAATGATAACACATGCCTTTGACCTTGCTGTAGTCAAAAGCTGGTCTGAGTACAGGATGGATGCTTGGAGGACAAAGATCCCAAGAAAAGATGTCTTGGATCTCCTACATTTAAAAATAAACGTGGCCCAATGTCTGGTGAGAGTGCAAAAGCCAGTGGCAGCAAAATGAGGAAGACCCAGCATGTCTCCTCAGCCAGTTCATGGGTACAGACAACAAGTTCAGGATGCAAGTCCATACCTGAAGGGCAGTTCGACATGGTGGACCACATGCCGAACTATGATGTAAAGAAAGAGGCCACCAGGTGCAAGAGGCTACACTGCACATGAAAAACACAGGTCTTCTGTGACAAGTGCAACATGCATCTGTGCTTTGTACCCCACCGAAATTGCTTCAAGGAAACTCATCGAAAATGATAAACATATACTGTAAAATGCACAGTGATACTCTGAAGCTCCAACAAACATCAACCAGCAAGTATACACACACCATTTTTTTTTACTATCCTTATGGGGACATTTGGTCCCCACAAAGTGATACACACACACACACACACACACACACACACACACATACAGTATACTAACAAGTGTGCATATTCACGAAGTCATACACACAGACATAAACATCTACACAGATACAGAGAAATTTAAAATAAAAAAAATCTTTAATGTGTTTGAGACTTTATCTCATCATACAAGTTTTATAAACTTTTGTTCATTCTATAGTTACTGTTCATCACTGTGTCCTCTTCAAAATCTTTAAGATTAATTCACATTTATGAGTACTACAATCATAAGGAGTCCTGAAGGCTTCTTGACATTTCATGGCGTCCATTGTAATCGACATTTTTTTCAGACTTATTTCTATACTGGAGAAGAGTAAATATCAGCTGGGTAAAAAAAATTGCTCAGCAGAAAAAAAAACAGGGCTGAAAAGGTTAAAAGAAATACTTCTAGTTGCGAACTGTCAGTGCCTTGTCATGTCTCTGTTTTTAGACCGCCATGCAGGTTTTTAGTTTTACAGATAATAATAATGTTGGTTTAAAGTCTGTTTTGGTTACTGTGGAGTTTTAGATGTAGAAACTATTATTTTATTTTACGTGTATACGACTTTTATTTTGAAATATATAGCGGAAGTTAGAGAAATACTATCGTGATCGCTTCCGCCTTCACGTTGTTCGCCGTTGTCTAGTAGCAGCAGCTCGAGACTCACGTCGTGCAGTTCAAAACCTTAATTATATATAAAAAAAAAAAACGCGAAGAAAAGCAACAATGTAAGTAGAAACACTCCAGTCTAAAGACAGATAAGGACTTAATACATTTTTGTTCGAACAAGGTATAGTAAACTTGAGTTGTGGTTTGATCTACTTAATAACTAACGACTGGAGGATTTCGGTTTGGCCTGCTCGTGCATGTTTAGTCCTTCCTGCAGCGCCTTTCTGTTTCTTTCGTTGCTCTTTGTGCGTATCTGGTATTTTTGTGTGAATGTTTTTTGGGCATATTCTCTTATATTTCAGAAATATTCGCCTTAATAAAATATTTCGCCACATTTTAAGGGTTAGTGTAATTAATTATCCATGCGGGAGGAATGTCGTTATGTCGCTTCTTATTTAACTATTTATTTAATTATTAAATTCGTTTGTTATTAGAAAATGATTACGTGTTCATTAAACTTTATGGCATGTTCAGTCAAGTAAAGGTGTTTCGTGTAGAAAGATTGTGGTATGCTTCAATTTTTGTCAGTTCGCTCATTGCTGTCCCAAATATTTTTTTTCCTTCCCTCATCTGTACAGAAACTGAGGATAGTTCAGTGTTAATGCCACGTCTACACAGCTGTTATTCTTTATGGTGTATAATTCATATTTCTGTATGTAGAATGAGCCTTACAAACTAACTGAAAAGTGACTGTTATATAATTCTCTTAAGGGGGTCATGATGTTCCTTTTATATTATTTTGATGTTCTTTGAGTCTCACTTATTATATTAGTTATAAAGTTTTTTTTTTTGCACTTAAAACAGTCATATATTTGTAAAACATGATCACTTTCTACCCTCATTTTGTTCCCGTTTGCTTAAAGCACCTTAAGTGAATTTTTCCATTAAGATCGCCCTGAAGTTTCCCTTAAATTGAATTATGTTGCTAAAACTTTTAAATTTTACTTGAGCATCTTTATAGGTAAATGTCATAATCCCCAACAATTTCTCATACATTTTTTCTAGTATTCCCTTAAGTGCATAAAACCCCTTAAATGTCATTTCCCCAAGTAAACTTTAAAGGTAGTAAAACTTCTCCTTAAGTATTTGACTTACATATTTTTTTTACAAAAGAAATCCCAAAGTTTCTAGAACCAATCTTGAAGAGTACAGCATACCAGTTTAAATTTTTCAAGATGGGGAATATTTTTAGACTATATTAGCGATAATAAACATGTGCAGGACTACTATAGGAATCACTTATTTGATGAAAGGCAATCTAATATCACAAACAGCACCTCAAATTCACCTCACTATCAAAGGTGTATTCCTGAAGTGGAAACTCACCGGCCATAAAAGCTGAATCCTCCATTAATTGCTCTGTATGATAAACTCAAGATGTTTTTTAATTCACACAGGAAAAAAAAAAGTGTACACAAAAGTGTTTAAATGTAATAATTTTGAGGATTGTACCTGAGAAACAAATGAAAAATTTAAAATATTTATGCAGTAATCTGCAGCAATCACAAAAAAACTGTAATCGGTGCATCCAGAAAGTTATAATATTAAAGCATCTGCCTGTTTTCTAAGAACTATTATTTTTTTAAACAATGCCATTTTAGTTTTCTGAAACAACAGCTTTTGAGTAATTTGCTTCCTTCAGAAATATATATATATATATATATATATATATATATATATATTTTTTTTTTTATTTTTTTTTTCCAGCATAGCTTGTCAAGTGTGAAGCTGTTACAACTACTTTCATTTTTGGCCACCTTATATAGTCTTTTCCATAACAACGACCACTGTTACCACTAGCCGTTAATGTGTTTCTTTGGATGAAGATACAAATCTTGTTCACCAATTTTGTTCTGTTCATGTTGTTCAACTCAGTGCCCTCTTTCTTTCCGACCCCATGCATTTCACTTGTAGCCCGACTATTGGCTTGTCTGTTTTAAGAAGACCTTTTAATACCAAATCATGTTCAGTTAAGCTCAAAGATTGGTTCCAAAAAGGATAAGCTCTTCCTCAAATGAATTTCCATTAAATTTGTTTCTGTTCCTAATTGTCTTATTTGTTGTTTTCGGTCACACAGTACAACTTGATGTTTTAAATCCTTGCCTGGCAAAGAAAGTGCAGTGCAATCCCTTTCTTTTACATCCACATTTAAGGATCTAAATTTGATTCTAATTCTTTTTCCTTCAAAGCTCAATTGTACTTTCCCAATAAATGGTGCTAATAACTCTTCATGGTACTTGTAATCTTCATTTTATGGTCTAATTGGTCGGTGTACCAAACTGAATCTTCATTGTAAATAAATTGTGCCTCTATTACTTGCATTGTACCATTTGGAGTTCACTGTCTTGCTTTCCTGTGCACTGCTAACCCATTTCGTGAGCATGCTCGAAATCATTGCTCCAATTGTGTTTCTGCAGACCCGTTTCATTCTGGAGGAGCAATCTTTCTCTGCTATGAAGTTTCTTTGAGATCCAGACTTGTATCGACGGATTGTCCTTCTGGGGACTTTTTAAATTGCTTTGTTCCTCTCTTTTCCTACTGATTTGAATTTCCGTCATTTCAAAAGCATGTCCCAGAAACTGAACAATGATGGTGCTCAAAAAGGCTTTGCTGTTGGCCGTGGCCTTTTGGCAGCTGCTGAGACTTTAAACTTTAGTGTGGGTGAGACACACTCTGATCCATACAGCTCCTCTTCCCAGTCCCATAGCGGCATGGCTGGTTTGATTGGAGGGGAGGGAAAAGACCGGGACTCTCAGCTGCCCCACCGAGCGGGCAGCCACATTAGCAATACAATGAAACTCTTCGCCAGCCTAGGTCTGTCACCAACTGATCTGGATGCCCTGGCACAGGTTCCAGAGGAGAACATCAGCGTGGAGACCTTGCCCCAACTTATCATGCAACTTAAGAACCGCAAGATGGAAGCAGGCCACCGCATGGCTGACAATCTGTCAAGAGTTTCTTCAGAGACTTCCTACAGAGGCAGCCGAGAGGATTGGGGTGACATGCAGGGTGGAAGAATGGACCGTTCCAGTGGCCATAGTCAAAGCCGTTCACAAGGTGACTTTGGTTATAGTTCCATGCGCGATACGTCTGATCGAGAGTATGACATGTTAGATTACAGCAGCAGTGGTGGCAGAGAGGGACAATATTCTGAGCTTTCCCACAACTCCTACCGCAGCCTTGGCCTGTCCACGTCATCAGCATCTGACGACATGTTCATGCAGAGAAGAATGGGCACCCCGTCCCAGGGAAAAGTGCAAGATTTCTTGGGAGTCATGCCCCCTATGTTTCCCTATGTGTGTGCCCTTTGTGATTTTGATGTTCACTCTGTCATGGTGAGTATTTAAAATCACTTGCCTCTTGCACACATACTTCCTTTTCTTGTCCAAGTGTCCCACATTTTTGAGAAGACCTTTTTAAAAAAATTATTTTGAGTCAGTGTTGCACAAACTTTGATTGATGAACACAGTGGTTGTCAATAGAATACACTTGGTAAAGAGTTGTCATGTACCTTGTACACAATCTAGGCTCATTGCTGAACTAATTTGTCATTGAGGGATAATTTGATAAAAAACTTAAACTTGTCAAGGCAGCTTTGATCCAATAGGATAAGGTTTTCACTTGTTTAGTTCTAGCAGTAATTCTACAGTCCATATTGGTGCAGTGTTCAGGACATTTATTTTATCCTTTCCTGTGTTTGTGAAGGAATGGACTCAGCACACAACTGGGATTCGTCATTCCGAAAACCGCAGACTCCTTCTGCAAATGTAAGTCGACTGCTGTGTGTAAACTGGTAAATGGTCCTGTTCAATTGTTTAAGCCATGCTGGTAGACTTTTGGAAACATTTTACAATCTCCCAATCCTAAACTCTTATTTGTTGGGGGGTTTCAAATTGGCTTCCGCTCAAACTGCTTTTCCAGTTACAATATCCTTTGGATTAATCATTATTCAATGCATGCTGATAACCATAAGTGTTGAATTTAATAACCTTCAAGGAACAGTTAAACCGAAACTAAATTCTGTCATCCTTTTTACCCACCATCATGTCTTTCCAAACTCAAATAACCTTCGGTAGAACACACAAGGAGATGTTCGAAAGAATGTTGATTCTCAGCGTTATTATGCTTCGAAAGAAAACAGTGTCCATGGGCTATGGAGCTCCAAATAGGACAAAAAAGCCCCATATAAGGAGTCCAAATGGCTCACTTTGTGTGGAACCCAAATTAAAGCCATTCTTCAGTTATAATCTTCCCCTCCAATATAGCTCTCACATCTCACTTATGCGACATATACATTTATACAAATAAGTTTTGAGAACAAGTCTTTCAGTGAGTAACGGTTAAATTTCAGTCTGTTCCTTACACAAAGCCATTGCATTTATGGTGATTTTAGCATCCTTCCCCTGGCACTTTCATTGTATGAAAGTATTTATTTATAAATATATTTAATTTTAACAATTGGTTTAGAGCAACATGAGGTTGAGTAAATGATGACGGAATAGTTTTAAGGTATAGTATTAAGTGATTAAAGTGGAAGCTTCCACTGAACTTTCTGTATTTAAACTTACTGAACTTTCAGCATTTAAAGCTCAAGCATTGTGAAGCAACTGCAAACAGTTTTCTGTTGTTTTACAGGTACCCGGACTGGGATCCTCACTTGCCCTCGGCTCGCATGTATGTCACTGTCATATTATTTTTCAAAATACTGAGAACATTTTTGAATCTCTGTGTAGAAAAAAGATATGACACAATATATAGAATTTAGAAATATTGTGAACCAAATTGAGGTAAAATTTGATATTTTCAGAATTTGTAACATTGTTTTCCGTTCATGATCATAAGTGAAATTACCTTTCAAACAGATCAAAATCACACCTTTTTCTACACTATTTACAGAGCTTGCACAAGCTCTTTAAAGTGCTTGGATTTAGCTTTTAGAATGTTAAGTGCTAGAATACCTAGATAATCGTCTTGTTTTGTTGAAAAGTGCTTAAATGTGCTTAAAGGGAGAATTTCTTCAGCCACTCGAAGAGGATGTAAGACAGCCTGTTATTGGTTGATGGTACGAGAGGTTTACGTGATGATATTGGATCTGCGAATCCTATGCATAAGAAACTGATACGAGTCATATCATATCGTTCACTGTTGCTGTGAAATGCTGAAAGGGGGCCAGTGATTTGTGTTCATGATGGGAGCTGATAATCATGATGCTGTCAACAAGAAGCAGCCTCCCGACCTGCGGACTGAACTGAAGCATGTGTAGCAACCGCCGTTTGAAATACCCTACTTCACCGCTTGAGGTTCCAAGCCAATGAAGAATACCACCAGATCAAATACTAAAGCACCTCTGTGAAGATGACACCCCATATAATTAAATATTTATCAAATCTATACTATTAAAAAATGAACGTTTGAGCAGGTTCGGCGTTTGAGATATTAGACAATTTTTTTGGGCTGCGTGACATCTCTTTTCACCCCCATTAGGTCCAAATCACTCCAAACTGGTGCCGCTCGGTTTGTGGCGAGTTGTGCTGTTAAAAAAAACTAAATATTTCCCTTCCTTAGATATAGCAAAATGAAATCGCACGGGCTAAACCCCATGTCAGTCACTCTCACCTGCCTCCATCGTTTGTGCTCACTTCTAGTTTGTGCCATGTTTGGTATCGTTGAAGCATTAATTTTTTTTGGCAAAGATTTAATCTTTCACTCCCATCTTACTCGCACACATCTCCCTTTATCTGCCAGGAAGTATCAGGTTTGGTCTAATTTGCCCAAATTGTTTGGTAAAATCTCTAAATTGTCTTTATTAAAATCACTTTAAATGGTTAATTTAAGATTAAAAACTTACATTTGAAACTTATTCTGGATTTATCTACAGTAATAGCAAAACATAGCAAGATACAATACAAATCAAATAAATCTTTTTTTATAGTTTGTAAATAAAATTAATATTAAGGATATATAAATATAAAATAAATTAGCCTATACAACCAGTCCAAAAGGACACCAAGTTTTTTTTTTCTCAGAAACTTAAGTTCAAACGCATGGGATTATTTCTGTACTCAAAAATAAATTATGCCTAATTATAGATGTCTATTTAAGCCTTTTATATATTTGTTTTATTTGTTTATTTAATAATGTGTATATATATATATATATTAAGAAAGTTGCCAACAAGTTTCCAGCATATGAAATCATTCAATACTGATTAAATAGCATCCCAGGATTTACCTGAAATTGATTGGGAAAATGAACAGTGTGTGGAGAGCTGGAATAGACAAAAGGCTACACTGAAGTTCAAATATAAAATGTTTCTGATTTAATTTGTTTTGGTCACTGCATAATTAACACACTTTTGTATTGCTTATTTTTGGTGACTTAATAGCTTACTCAATTCTAAAATGTGCAGTAACAAATAATAAAGAATAGGCAAGTGTGAGCAAACTTTTCTTAAGAGTTAGACTTACACTGAGGAGACACATGAGCATGTCACATTGAGCACGTCTTTGGTCCGTCCATGCTATTTTATAGTTCATTTAAATGAAGACGTGTGCTAGATGGATGTCTTTGACGGATTGTGTGTGTTATAAATGCTATGTCAAGTTAAAGAACCTAAACGTACATCGAGTGAAAACATCTACGTTTTGCTCTTCGTGACAAACTAACAGCACCTGATTGGAGCGATTTGGATCTCATGGGGTCAAAAGTGACGTTACACAGCCAAAAAAAATAATAATTATGTCCAATATCTTAAACACTGAAACAGCACAAACGTTCATTTATGAATTTTCATAATCATATTATTCATCATGCCCTAGGTGTGGATGTGAGTGTGAGTGGTTGTTTGTCTATGTGTGGCTCTGCGATGGACTGGCGATCTGTCCAGGGCGTACCCCGCCTTTCGCCCAATGTTAGCTGGGATAGGCTCCATTTTTAGATATTTTAAAATTGTTTGTATTTTTTTTACATTACAACTGCATTTAAGATTTAATGCCTGGGTGTTTCCTTTAAAGACGCGCGACACGCATGTTTCGCTTCAGAGCGGCAGTTCCTCTTATTCCACAACGAGAGTGCTTCTGCATTTACATATTTTATATTTTTGCATTATAATTCCCTCATACTTTATTATCTACATCAACTGAAGCTGTTTGGAAAGTTTAGAGTCCATCTGGACTGTGATCGGTGTAATTCTTCCTCTCCTCAGTCAGGCGTGAACTGCAGTGCTGCTCTCGAACGTCATCAGAGTTTAATGTGATCTCATGTTACGGTAAATGAGATCTAACGGCTATTCGACAACAAAAATGTTGTAAATTTTTTGTAACATATAATTTTTTGGTGAAGTAGGGTAAGGCAAATGGCAGTTGCTGCACGTATTTCAGTTCATGCCGCAGGTCGGGAAGCTGGTTCTGTTGACCGCATCATGATTACCAGCTCCCATCCTGGACACATCACTTTGCTATCAGGTAGGGCCACGTTCAGCATTTCACAGCAATGGTGAATGAGCCACCATTAACTTCTGATATGCTAAGCATTCGTTTCTTATTTCACTGATCCAATGATATCATGCAAACTGCTCATACCATCGTCCAATGACAGGCCGTCTTACATCTTTTATTTGTTATTTTGAATCGTGAACAACATATCATACATCTATTGGATTTGTTAGATAACATTATCATCCCACCCCTAGAGAAGAGCATTAAAATATAATTTCTCTTAGGGCAACTTCCCTTTCACTGGACACAAAGAGTCGTCAAGATGGATTGCTGGGAGTAGCTCCAATGGGTGCTGGTCAACAAAGATCAGGGATGAGCTCCAACTGGGGTAATAAATCTTTCTGAGAATGTAGTCTGATAAAGCAACAGTTATTTTCCTTGGCGGGCATCCTTTTGCTATCTTTTTACAAAAGGACTGTCTTGATGAATCAGCAATCCACTTTCATGAAATTGTCTAACTGCAGAATTTAAACAGTAGAAAATGTTTATTGACTTTCTCTGTGGATTTCACTCATGGCTTACTGAGTTCTTTGGTGAAAGCTCCACTAATTAATATATAAATACACACAGACACACACATCCTAAAAATTATAAATTGTACTTTTGACAAAGATGTTTGAAAAGATGTACAGATATATGACTAATTATATTCTACTTAAACTTGTACAGCTATCAAGAACTCCAAGATGACAAATACTTACGAAATATTGGCTAATTGTTATCACTCTTTTTAGGGTCTGATTCCAGTATGGGAATGACAAATAAAAGTTCATCATATGCAGCAGCTCCAAAGGTAATAATATACTGAAAGTTATCTTATAGCTAGTGTCAAGGCTCTATTCCAGTTACAGTTTCTTTGTTTTGAAATGTTAGAATTGATCTTTCACCTTTACTTTTATTTAAGTTTTTTTTTTTTTTTTTTTTTATTGGCAAATGCACCTGCAATTTGTTGAGAAACACTGACATATATTTGATTATAGTGGCCTTTTCAGTAATAGCAGCTTTTGATGCGAGTGGATAAAGTTAACTTGTCACTTGTGCACTCATCAATATTTTATGTTTTCCTAATTTTAGATAAGAAGTAGAGTGGTTGTGGCAAAATACGACAGGAAACCACTTTCATCAAACAGCCTGTTTGCTTTGGCGAAACCCTTTGGCACCATCCGTGAGCATCTTGTGCTGAATAACAAGGTAATGGCCCATAGCTGTTCATGTATTTTGTTCAGTTTAAGCCTGTTTACCGTTATTTAAAAAAAAATAAAAAAAATATTGCTCATGACAATACATTATTTGTTTGAGTTTGCAATATGATTGCACATATTTTGTATACAGAGGCCCCCAAAAGTATTTGGACACTTTTGTCATATATTCTTAATTGTTTTTGCACTCATTGTCTCTTATTTTTCAAAGGCTTTCCTGGAGCTGCAGACACATGAGGAAGCTTTGGCCATGGCTAATTACTACCAGCGTAAGCCGGCCATTTTAAACGGGAAAGAGATACACATTTATTTGTCAAAGGAACTACTGGTAATAAAGGTGAGATGGCATAAAAGATATAGGGTTTCAGCGTTAGAAAGAAGCTACGTAGATCAACCAGTTAGCTATTAAATAGGTAAAAAAAAAAACGTATTTCCTTTAATCAATTTAGAAATCTGGAAGACCAGAAAGGGACGCTAGACCTGTGAAGGGAGGAGATAGCCAGGTGGTGTTTTTCTCCAATTTGCCACGAGGGAGTGACAAGAAAATGGAGCTCCTGACAGTAGCTCGTAGATTCGGCACTGTTGAGAAACATCTTTTCCTAAATGATGAGGTAAGTTTCAAATATAGCATGTTCATTTGCACGTTTACAGGGCAGCCAATATATGCACTTTCAAGTGCCGGTATGTTGTCCTGCTCCCATGAAATGTTCAGGGGGGGACTGCTCCACCCTCCTCCTGCTCCATTCCTGATTACAATGGTCTCAGAGTATGTCTGTGTATGTGTCTGTCATTGGCTAAAGTCTGCTGGTAGTTCCTGAACAGCTAAAATCACTTCTAGCACCTTAAATGTTTTTTTTTTTTTTTTTTTTTTTTTTTTTATATATATACAATATCTCTCTCTATAAATATAAATGTAGTTATAGTAATCTAAAAGATTCTTGTTGAAATAATGTATGTTGTATACACATTTTTTAAAAACTAAATCACAAGGGGAGTTTGCATGTTCTCCCCGTGTCTGCGTGGGTTCTCTCCGGGTGCTCCGGCTTCCTCCCACCATCCAAAGACATGCAGGCTAGGTTAATTGGTGTCTCCAAAAATTGCCCTAGGTGTGGATGTGAGTGTGTGTCTGTCTATGTGTGGCCCTGCGATGAACTGGCGACCTGTCCAGGGTGTACCCCGCCTTTCGCCCAATGTTAGCTGGGATAGGCTCCAGCCCCCCGCGACCCTGTACACAGGATAAGCGGTTGACGATGGATGGATGGATGGATGGATAAATCACAAGGTTTATCTTTTATTTCTATGCATCATTTTAACAATAAATTGCAGCAGTATTTACCTGCAATTATTTTTATCAAAACATTTTATTACATTTAAAAGCCTAGTTGAGGCTTCCCTGAACATTTTTGAGTGATGACATAAACATGGTTATGAATCAAATCATTAAATCCTACGGCTTGAACTGAATCATGGAAATTAATAAAACTTTCCAATTCTAATGCCTTGTTTGCGACTGAAGTTCATACAAGTCACATGACAAGGAGGGATCTCAGAATTTAATCTTATGATACAGCCTTCAGGAAATCGAATTTCAGAAGAAAAAGCACATTACAATAAATTTGATATTCAATATATTGCTTAATTTTAAATGTCCAGCAATATCATTGCAAATATATCATGAATTTTCAGTTATATTACCCAGCCTTAATTTCTCTTTCACTTTGACTTGTTTTTAAACAGGCATTTGTTCAATTGAGCAATCCTGAAGATGCAGAGATGTTGGCCAAGTACTACATTCTCCATCCTTTGACTATAAGTGGAAGATCCATCCGACTGAATATCTGCACAAAGTACAAGACACTAACGTAAGTTGTCTTTCATTTCATAGAAACCATTGATATCTTCAGAAAGAAAATAAACCAAATGTGTTTTATGTGCTCTTGATGTTCCAGGGTCCCACCTGGCAAAGGTGACCAAGGAAGGGAGGAACATACCCGCAAGAGCAGCAGTAGTAGCGGCACCAGTAGAACTGGTGACAAACCTTCATCAAGGAGCCAGAGATCCTCTAGTTCCAAAGCCAAGGAGAGCTCTGATGAGAAAAAAGAGAAATCAAAGCCTGAAGATGCAGTCCAGGGAGATGGATCAGATGATGAAGAAGCTGATGTTATGGAAGCACGTGATGGAGATGAAGAGGATTTTAATGAAGAGCCCTCTGAAGACGATGCCAATCTATCTTGTGATCCAGAGCAAGCCGGTACACAGCCACCAGATATTGACACCAACGTAGAGGATGAGGACCCTAAAGCACAGCAAGCCAAAGATGGCACAGATGATGCTAAGACTTTGGAGAACCAAGAAGACACTGATGAAAAACAAGTAGAGACTCCCTTGGAGAATCCTGCGGTATCTGAGGCTAAGCAGGAAGAGAGCACCGCTGAGTTTCCTAAAGAGCAAGAGGAAAAGAATGATGCACAACCTGAAGATCAGGTTGCTGAAGAGGACAGTACAGAGCAGGCAGGACATTTTGCACATCAGCATCTGAATTGCCACTGCCTATTCATTTCTTAAATCTGAAATTCTGTCTTTTACTTTACTAACCCTGAAGTTGTTCAAAACCTCTTTGACAAAATATTTTTTGGAGAATATTGAGGCTGCTCTTTTCCATACGGTGACATATTGTAATGGCCATGACTGTCAAGATGAAAAAAGGACATAAAAGTATGTAAGTAAAAGTCCATATGACTCAATTTCCCAGGTCTTCTGAAACCACATTTTAGCTTTGTTGGAGAATCGGACTGAAATGTTGTTATTCACTGATAGTTTTCCCCACTGCTATGCTCATTTTCAAACATATGCAAATTTTCTAGTGACGCACCAAAATGAAAATTCTGGGCCGAAACCGAAAATTCAGGATGTACTTGGCCGAAAACCGAAAATGACTTCTTTTTTTTTTAATACCTATTTTAAAATAGTTTTTTTTAAATACAATGTATTAATATTATACTCTTTAATTAATTTCATGAATTTAATTAATCTGAATTGAAAAACTACAAATCAATAAAATGATCACACTTTTATTGAAAGTTAACACACCAAAACTGGACAAAATATATTATAAGAATATAAAATATTCTTTTCATATTTTTTTTTTTAACAAATTATCCAATAAATGTGACATTCTAGAAAACTAATGATATGCAAAACAGCAGTCAAGTAACGAACTTAGCAGCTCTAGGCTAGCATCTTGCAAATGAAAATCGTTTAAATATGCTACATGGTAATTTTAATAAAAACAACAGGCAAAACACAATGGCAAAAGGCCTCTATTCTTTTTATGTAAACCTATTTATACTTTAATATAAAATTATTGTGCAAAACAGCAGTAATTTAACTAAAACCAAACTCAACTGTAAACGACAGATGTAGCCTCAAGTGAAGAACAAAGTTTTGCAGGGCTAAACAAATTTTAATGCAATTGCTGTAAACATAGAAAATTGGACTTCTTTCTATTTAAGTGTCAGATTTCCCTTTAAGAACAAAAGTTGCTCAGCTTGCTGGCAACTCAAGAACATGTGATGCTGCACTGAATAGTCTATCTCTCTGTGCTGGTGCTTTGGGAGATAAATACCTGCGTGCAGTCTGTGCATGCAATGGAAATCGATCTTTGTTCGTGTACCAGTAGTCAAGAGGATTGTCGCGTACGCAATGTGAGCGAAGCGATCTACTGTGTTCTGCAACTGCTTTCGTGTCCTTGAATAACGTATCACGTGCGAGGAAGGCACCCCATGGACTTTTTGGTGCCCTCCTAGGGAGTTGGTGCCCTACGCAGACTGCGTAGTATTCGTATAGGTTGTGGTTGTACTGCTTATTAGTATTATATAGTATTTCCACACCGCTGACATCAGCCTTTGCTTGGCATTGCCGTGATTACGATTGGATCAATCGAGAGTGAAACCTGAGCACTATGGGGCAGGGAGGCATATATATCGGCTCATATTTTCGGCCTTTTTTCTCTTTCGGCCAAAACAAAAAATTTAATTTTTGGTGGCCGAAATTTCGGTGCATCCCTAGAATTTTCAGTCTTTTTCTTGCACCAAGCTATCATGTAGCTTCAGAAGACTTGTTTTATAGTGTTATATGGACAACTTTTATGGAGATTTTTGTCCTTTTTCCAACTTTACTGTACCTGATCATTATATATTTCCATTGTTTGGCAAAGAGCAGCAAAAACATTGTTCTACAGAAGAAAAAGACATGCAGGAACAACATGAAGCGGAGTAAATAACAGAATTTTCATGTTTGGGTGAACTATTCCTTTAAAATTAAATGCTTGTTTACTGTTTTGACCTGCATTTCTGTTGACTATATCGGTCTGATACCAGGAGGATCAAGGTGAAACTGACTTCCCGGAAAACATGGATGAGTTTGTTACTCTTGATGAGCTAGCAGAGGAGGATGATGTTGAGAAACAAGACTCCAGGTCCAAAGCTAAAAACACATCAGGTATTGCCCTTTAAACAACTAGATCATCATCTTAATATCAGCCTTCCAGACAGAAATTGAAATAAAATGTTTAATATCTGCATTTTTTATGCATTTCTAAGTAGACAAGCATGAACTTTCTGAGTCAGTCCATTTAGCAAGTGCTCTTTTTCTTTTATGTTTTAGGAAGCTCCAAGGAAAGTGGAGTAAGTGGAGTTTATTTTTAACTGTGTGCACATTTTTAAATTGATTACACAATTAATGTTAACCTTAGGATTTACATTTATATACATACTGTTAAACCAGTACTAATGAGTGTTTTCTTATTGGGTAGGGATTGAGAGTTGTCAATGTTGTTGGGTTTAAACGTGGCTACGGTTATCTTGATGAAGTCCTTGCCCTTGCAAAGCCATTTGGGAGAGTGGTCCGTCACCTGGTCTTGGATGTGAGGCCTGAGGTAATAGCTAATGGACATTCTATAGCTGCTTAAAGTTTCAGGACATTGTGGTTGCAACGGCTTTACTATAGTTATAAGCATAGACTACCATGCTAGGTCACAGCTGTGTAGTAGAAAATCAACGTGTATTGGCAAATTTTTATTAGTGGTCGACCAATGTGTTTTTCTTTTTTATCAATGGCCAAGGCAAATGTCTAGAGTGGAAGGTGACTTGCCAATAAAGTGACAATTGTATAATATTTCAGTTTAATGGTAGCAAATGAGACATGCACAAATTCTATAGTAGTTAAGCTCAAAGATGTTCTGCAGCTTAATCATTTCTGGGCTAAATGTAATTTTTGTGGTTTAAAGGCCTTTCTTGAGCTGTCCAATGAACAAGAGGCAAGAGCTATGGCTAGTTTCTACAGTGGAAATGTCATAGCATCTGTGTGTGGAAAACCAGTGAAGGTTTACCATTCCCACACCTATCCAACCATCCAGGTAAGACTTGTTAACTCACCCTGAATCAAGTGCCTGTGAATCTACAAGGATTAAAATATTTGACTTCCATGTTTGTACAATGTCTACAGAGTGGCAAAGTCATCTATGTTGGCAATGTTCCTCCCTTCAAAACATCAGATGCATCACTTCTGAAAATTGCTGAACCATTTGGAAAAGTCAAACGATACTTTGTCAATCGATTACGCAATGAGGTAATGGATCTCTTTCTAAGGGGTGCTCAAGGGGAAAATAAATGCTATATTGCATTTCATTGCATGTCCTACAGTTGCCACATCAAGGGAAATCCTATTTCTTGTGAGCTTGCATTCAAAATGTAATGTATTGAGTTAAAATGGCTGGTTAATGTGAAATAAAAAAAAGCAAGCGTGTCTTTCATCGTTTTTGCTGGCTGTAAACAAAAACAAACATGTGGCGTGACCACTGTAGTGATTTATGAACAGATGAATCTTACTGGTTGGTTCTCGTAATGAATTAGTCAAAAAAACATAATTGTAGGCCTAGTTAAAGTTACAAAATCACAAGAGGTTTTTTGTAATGAATGGTAAGTAGAATTCTGTAGGAAACCCTGTTGTGATGTTTATCGTGTTTATTTGTTCAGTGCTTCATTGAGATGGAAAGAGGGGAAGATGCTGAGAAAATGGCAGAGAGCTACAAGGACAATCCACCTAAATTTGAAGGCAAACGATTGCTTGTCTACATAAGCAGAAAATATAAGCAACTTAAACATGGGTCAGTTTGGCATTTTAAGTGCATTTTGCTTGGAAAAAAAAGCTTTTGTCTTTGAGCATTTGTTTTTATAGTTTTGTCTGTTTTGCCAAAATAATCTCCTCTCTTGCAGACACAGACCTCCAACTCCAGAACCAGAAGGTAAAAAGCCATCCAAGAGGGAGCGCTCTGGAGAGGCTGAGGCCCAGAGTAGCTCCTCTGGGAAAAATAATGGCAAGAAAGAGGAAGAACCATCTGCCAAGAAGAGCAAAGTGGAAATGCCTGCCACTGATAAACCTGAAGAGGTTGAGAATCAGGAAGAAAACGAAAGGCAAATTGTTTCAGAAGAACCCGTTCCTGAGGTGAAGAAGGAGCCAGAGGAGGAACTAAGCAAAGACACGACAGAGGTCCAGAATATGGAGACTGAACCTGTAAGTGGTCTCATTTGAAGAGGATGGCATGATAAATGATGCCATGAAATCAAATTCAGACTTTTGTGGCTTTTTAGTCTGCGGCATTAGCTTTGAGGCCATTTCAAGTATAAGCTAGTCTACTCCTAAAAGTCGATTCAACTTTTAGCAGAGAAATGCATTTAAAATTATTTAAAAATATGGATGACTCATTTTGACATCCAATGTGTTTGTAGTTTAAGGTTTAGTGCTTAATCGCAAGTAAATGTAAAATTATTTTACACTCCCAACAAAATGCACTTGCTTTGACCCAGTGCTTTCCTGTGCTGTCTTTTGAATAGCAGGCAAAAGATGAAGAAGTTGTTGCTACTCCCTCTGTTGTTGTATCGGAGAAGAGTGTGGAGACTGAGGAAAAAGACACTACACCCACACCACCACCACTTGAAACTAAGCCTGAAACTAGCCTTGCTACGCTTGGGGCACATGACCCTAATGTCCCAGTGGGTAAGATGACTTGATGAATATTTGCTAATAAATCAGATTTGCTGGAGGTGATCAGAATTGTGTTTCCACTGTTTATTTATTATGACTCACATTTTACATTGTAATGTTTTAGGTGTGGAGTTCGTAAAGATGGGATACTACTGCAGAGTCTGTTTCCTGTTTTACTCCAATGAGGAAACCGCTAAGAAAGTTCACTGCAGTAGCCAAGCACACTACGATAAACTTAAGGTTTCATTTCTCCAAATAATTTATACATTTAGCATTTAAATACTTGCAGTACACTTACTGTATAAAAGCCATCTCCCAAGCACAATTACTGTAAGGGGCTTTATCAAGATGGCAGAACAGGATTCTGATCTTTGTAACACTCTAAATTCTGTATCTCACATTGTTAGACCTTCGTATCCTTAACCAGCAACTTTTATAATATTAGATCAAATGTAAATGGTGAGACTAAAACTAATCTGCAAAATGGTAATTTCTTGCAAGGCATTGTTGCGTTGTGATAGTTTTGTTGCAATACAATATGATATTTTTTTTTTTTTTCCCTCACCAGAAACATCTGGAAAAGGAGACAGCTAAAGCGCAGAGCAACGTTACGAAGAAGTGAACCATTTATGCTGGAACATCTCTTAATATGTCTGTTATGCTATTGATTTTTCTTGTGTTCAGCTACTTTCAGTATCTTATTTTCTAATAAAATCTTAGACTGAGGTATTGCTTATGTAGTAATTAGTAAGTAGTTTGTTGTAAAACTGGCACAGTCATCAGTAATTCTTAGCTGTTTAGTTATCACAATGTTAAGACATGTTATGCCGTATATGCTATTAATGTCCTTCTGTTTTTCCTTTTTTTTTAATTAAACCAAACATTCCTCAGACCCTGCCTGTTGTAATCATTTTCTCTCTTGTAATTTATTTTCTTTATTTTCCTGTGAAAGGAAAATCAATTATTGGCCTCACAAATTCAGTGTTATAATGCAATGTATGACATTTCACACAGAGAATCTTCAGGTGCAGAAAGTATAATACCATCATTAAATAGCCAGAGTTTTCTTGCAAAAGATCAAAGTATAAACCGACCTGCCACCATGTTTTTTTCTTCTTCATGTAACGCTATCAATAATGGTATGCTTAAAGGCTTTGGAAAATAGCAAGCTTTAATTTTCAGAACATTGGAACTAAATATCAGGAAAATAAAGCTGCATCGTTAGTACTGGACTTGTTTTCCATCGTTTATGTAAATCAATCTCTCATCTATAATATGGATTCTATTAAAAAAAAAAAAAAGATATATTTTTTAGAAGCTTTTAAAATATTTTTTTCAAGACCGTAGTGGTCAAAAAACAAAGTTACCACCATTTTATTGCTGTAACGATATTTTTACATAAAATATGGTTACCATGGTAAATTTTTGTTAGAGAGGATCTCAGTGTATTGAAATTGTAAGTTATTTCAGAAATCCGTTTGTGTTGTAATGAAATAGTTATTGTTCTTGCTAAATATAGTCCACTTTATTCACGCAAGCGCCGTCTTTGATTTTTAATGGGAACGACAACGAGGCTGTGCAGCATAGACTTGGTCTCTTCAATGGGCTGTACTGCTGCTTTTGGATTGTCCGGCTGACTAAACATTGATAAAATATCTGGCCAAGAACATTCAGTGTAGAAAGAACAATAGACAACAGGAGTTGTGGAAAATCAGATGTGCTCCAGGAGCTTTATACAGATTTATACCGTTCGTGCCACTGAAGAGACAATCCCACACAGCCTCCTTGACATTCCCATTATAAGTCAAAGATGGCGCTAGCGTGAATAAGGTACGAACAAGACGTCTGTGGTGGGGACTTTTATTTTGCAACATCCGGTTGAAAGCAAAAGGCTGAAAGAAAAAGAAAGACTGTTACAGCTGCTGCTGCACTTCAGTGATCTTTTACTTCAGATTGTGTTGGTAAGTTATATTGCTGAAGATAAATAAATGAATTATTAATGTCTACACAATATCTATAAGTTAGTGATAGCTGATAGTCAGATCATTATTGCGTTAGCGATGATATGACGGTTAGCATGAAGCCTAAACACGGCGATTGACCAAAACAAGTCTTACAAAATTATTAATCTCAAATTAACAGTTGAGGCGATTTTTCCTCATTTGTAACATACTTATTATACATTTAGTTTTTATAACTTCATATTAATTGATATAAAGCATTTGTTCTTTTAAAATCAATTTGTCACGCCGTTGGACCATTTAAAATGAACTAGTGCAGGACAAAAGTGTTTTCAGAATGGTCAACTGTCACAGAACATATTCCTATAGACCATATTTTAGCCTAAATTCGTGATGTTGAAAAGTGCATAGACAATGCTATATGTCACCAACGCATTTATTAATGTTTCTCCAGCAATATTTACCTGCTTGTGTCCCTATTGCTGGTGCTGAAGTTTAATTTAACCACTGACATTGTGGCACATCCCAACAGTGTGAATTCTTTGATTTCTCATCTCAAGGTAAGAGTGATCAAAGTGACGCTTCATTGGATTCACTGGTAGATTTCCACCTGAGAATGATCTCTTCAATATTATAAAATCAGTATAAGGAGAAAACAATCTCCTTGTTACCATCTTTTTGACAGGTATTCAGCAAACATTGCACAGAGCTGCTTTGCTTGGCAGTGCCAGTAAGGTCCCTTACACCTGGTCATCTCTGGATTTGTTTTCGTACAATTTTCTTGGAACTTTGACTTTCGAACATGTCTTATAATCAGACATACCGAAATCCACCTGATAATATGTACTCTGACTCACAACACATGTATCCCCGAGAGTCCAGCGCTTACAGGTCAAGATTTAGGACCACATCTTCAGAGCATACTCCATCTTCTTCTGAAGCACCTGTCCTTCCAACTGGTAAGGCTTTGTCCTTTCTGCACAGCTGCGGACTGGATGCTGAGGACCTTAAAACTCTCGCCGATCTCCCTGAACATCTCATCACAGCAGAGACGCTTCCTGACCTGCTTGCAGAGATCAAGAAGAAGAAAACAATCAACACTTCATCATCTATGTCTGGTTCATCAGCTCGCTCCTGGGAGGATAGGAGCCACACTCAGCCCGTTGAGTATCCGTTTGATTTCCCCGTCCGTCAGTCATATCATCGAGAGCAAGTTCCGACTTGGGAAGACCCATGGGGAAATGTTCAGAAAACCAGCTTACCAACACGCTCGTACACCAGTTCTGAATCAAACTATGTCATTGAGTACCACCATCTGAAAGACAAAGAGTTTTATATTGATAAAGCAACTTTTGCTGCAGAACAATCAAGGCAGAAAACGTCTGTTGCCTCGCAGTCTTATTCAAACTACAGCAGAGAGGACAGTCAACCTTCACATCTGTACAGCAGAGCCATCAGTCAACCCTCACAACCATCCAGTAGAGACGTCAGTCAGTCCTCACACCTGTCCAGCAGAGACCTCGGTATTCCCTCACTTCTGTCCTGCAGAAATGCCATTCAACCTTCACACTTGTCCAGCAGAGACATCATTCAACCTTCTCATCACTGGAGGACAGAGATGGTTCATAAAGTGCCTAACAAGAAGGAGGCGTCAGACTTCCATGGAAAAAATCCACCAATGTTTCCCTATGAGTGTGTACTTTGTGAAATCACTGTTCTCTCTTATAAGGTAAGTAGCCTTTTAACTCTCACAGATCCTGCCTTACCAGCTATTTACCAGACTTTTTTCAGTGAAAATACACATGAACATTATAGCATATCAGGTAAGTCAAAGCGGCATGTTACCCATGTTATGATATATTAAAGTATTATTTCACCCAAAATGTTTAATTTCTTTCATCCTTTACTCTCCATCATGTCATTCCAAACCCGTATGTCTTTGTGGAATATATAAAAACATTTTCATGCTGCTGTTTTCCTTACAATGAAAGCAGAGAGGGACCAAGTGTGTTCAAGCTGGTAAGAAAGCACCAGAAAAGTGGTCTTATAAAGACAGACTGAAAATGTAAATTTGGACATCTGTATATTGAAACTTTCAAACTGTGTTTTGTTATGAGGCACAAGAACCAATGCTGTTTGATGGCGTTGATGACCTGCCGTGAGCATGGCAAAGTTGATTATGCACATATGGGAATGAGAATTAAGAGCTACAACTGGGAACATTATCACTGAATAACCTAAATTTTTTCTCTATCTCACAAAAAGATATTGTTTTGTTTAAGAAGAATATAGTGAATGTGGTTTATTGGCTACTTTTATGGTGCTTTTTTTGTTGTCATTTTTGGAGCTTGACACCCACTAATTACTGTATGGTTTTTGTTGTATGGGAAAGAGCAGCATACATATATTCTTCAGAATTTCTTTTATGTTGTACAGAAGAATGGAAGTCATGTGAGTTTGAAATAACATGAGGGTGAGCAAATGACGAGAATTATTCCAGAATGGCTAATATCGCTTTTAGCACCTTTAATTTGAATTTGCACAATTCTGCAATTGGAGATCCTGTGGTTTCTCACTATGAAATCTGCTTTTCACAACTGTGCATATGACTTTTTTATATATAAGTATTTTCTAATCAAATAGACATTTGTATAGTCCACTTTATATGGACTGTGTACTATAGGTTTTATATTAAAGATTTGAATGCTTTAGTTATGAATGAATATTGAGAGTAAATTTTTTAAATAAAGGTGATTCTCCTGTTATAGGACTGGTCTGTGCATATAAAAGGAGCTCAACATGCTAACAGTCAACTCAGTCTTGTGGAAAAGTAAGTCATCTTCGGTTTAGTTTTGTTCAGCTTTGTTCTTCAACTTCCTTGTGAAGTAGTGATGCACCTAAATGAAAATTCTTGGCTGGGCTGAAAACCAAATCCAAAAATGAATATTTTATATTAGACTTTGTTTGAAATAATTCAGTTCTTATTGTTATTTTTAAGGATGCACCAAAACTACTTTTTCTACACATTAAATTATGTAATAGATATAGAAACAGAAAATAATTACATAAAATGAGTAAGCCTATTAAAATAAACTTTATTGCGAATTGCTCTACTGGATAATGCCGCATTAAAACAACAACAAAAGAAAAACATTACACATTGTATGTTGACCTGGAATGTGGAATGGATTATTTTGTGGATCTCTAGTTCAATTCAGTTTTGGGATATCACATCACTCAATTTTAATATTTTAATTTGTAATATATTATTATTATCATTGGTTATAATCATATAGTTATATTATACAATAATACAATTTCATTGTCGTTTTAATATGCTACACTGGTGAAATTGTACTCCGGTGCTATTGTCAATGCATGTACTAAGTGAACCGAACTATAAAGCATCTACATGTGAGATGGAGTTAAATTCTCACATGTTGCTAGACGCAGTCCTGAAAATAGAAGTGCATCACAATTTGTGCAAGTGCTATGTATGTCAACAAAAAAGTAGAGCTCATTCACTGAAGTGTGCAGAACACGCAGACTGTATATTTACTTATTTAATGTGGCTATTGAATGAATAAAACTATTGAATGGCTTCAACAGACTTTTATGGGGATTTTATGCTTCTTTAATGTCATATTGGAGCTTGACAGTCAGGGCCGTTTCTAGGATTTCAATCATAGGGGTCCCCCAATGACACTAAAGCCCAAACTGTACTTATATTTTGACGAGAACGCTCAGCGTCTGCATGCATTCGAACATGAGATGTCTTTATATTCCTTCAGACTCTAGTTATACTTATGCAGGTATCTCCTGACCTCACACACACACACTATTAATGTGCAAATCTACTGTTGTTTTTATATTTGCTGCTGTTATTTATTGGTGATTATGTCTTCTAGTGTTTCTTTGTGACAACAATGGCTCAAATGAGAGTAATGTCACCTTGTGGATCCACTAATTTGTGCAAATTATTCCAGGCGCATGTGCAGTCTGCGTGTTCAAAGACGCATGGTTAGGAAAATTGGGCTGCATGCATTCAGTGCTCGAGCACTCTGCTGATGATGAAATTTGCATCACACGTCTGATCAAAGTATACTTTGGGCTTAATATGTGCACAATTATTATATTTCACTCTGTTGCTTAGCTATTTTTTATTTTTGAACAGTTTACATCATTTAAGCTAGCAAGTTAATATTCATATGGAATATTGTTTTGGAATAAAAATTAAGTTATATCAATTACCAAAACTGCTTGATGAATATAGAGAAACCACATGTTATTGTAACTGTCCATTTATTTTCAACATGTTTTATCTGTCTTTATCATTTCTATTTTTATCTATTTATTAACAAAAATGATAAAACATGAATCAGTCATTTCGTAACTACCCTATATCACATTTAGTGGAGTGAATTAACTCTATATGATGTTTCTCTGTCTGTCATTAACTTTTGAGTCTTTTGAATTTGTGTACCAAAAAGATTCATTTAGTGATACATTTTGTAAATCAAACCTTAACCAGTAGATTGCAGCAAATGAACGTCTTTTATGTGTTTTGAGTGAGTCATTAAATCAGTGATAAAGCAATTAAACAAGTTTGTCTAATTAATTAAACTTTATTAAAATTGGCATGTCTAAAAATCTACTAAGAGAATTTTGGGTTAGGGTTAGCATCATAAGCATTTTCCCCACAAATTACAACAATGCGTGTCTTGATTATTTTGTGAACTGCTGTATGACTATACAAAAAGACAAGTATATTATTGTAATGTCATCAGTCCCTTTTACTAATAATTCATTCAGCCCCATTTTCTTCCTGTTAAACGACATTACCAAGCTAAATGAACAACATGTGGACTTTGATATTTAATATAAACAAAGATTTTTCACCATGTGAGTGTTTTGTTGTTACCAGATGTTGTTAAAGCAGCAGTTTATCTTCAAAGTTTTTGGCCGAAAAGTAGTATTTATAGTTCGACTGACGAAATTCGGTGCATCCATATTGAGAAGTCATTGTTTTATTTATTCTTCCAATGACCATGTTTACTTAACATGCACAAGATAATCCAAGTATTTAAAGAAAAAATTGTTATTCCAATTCTGTATGCGTCATGTCAATGTGTTAACTTGGATCATTTTTGTTCACTGTTCTTTTTTGTTTTTTATCCCCAGAAATCTTAAAGAAAAAGCTGGCATAGGTGTATAATAATTTGAATTTTATGTCACTTATACAGATTATTCAAAATATCCACTGTAACATAATATTTATTTCTGCACAGATCCAGACAAATATTCTGGGTGCTGCATAATAAAATGATGAATAAGCTTGTGCAAGTTAAAGAAAGGGAAATATATTCACATATAAAATAATATAGTTTAAAATGCATATGCCAAGTTCTTAGCAATATAATATTCATGCTAGTTGAATATGATTTTGAATAATGTTCATACCATTAAAAAAAGTGATTTTAAAAATGTCAGGTGGTATAACTATCAAGTAAAAAACAAAGTCATTATACAGACAAATTCTTTATATTCTGATTTATCATATTGCAATTAAATGCGTTCTTGTATGGAGTCATGGTCATGAATAAGAATGAATTTATTACTTTTATACCATTATGCAGCATCTCCAGTGTTTATTGGAGAAAATATTGATAAAAGAATGTACATGTCATAGTTTTGTTGTAATTTGCTGAATAACATTCACACAGGAAATTTCCAATAACTGTGGAGCATGTATACCTCTTTTTTTCTAGAATAAAGACTTAACCAGATCATGGAGCTTAATCAGAAAATGATCTGAATGTAAATGCGGTAACTTTTGAAAACAATTAGTATATTTGTTTCTGAACTGATACTGCTAGACTAGCACAATCTAGATAACAGCAGGCTCTGTTTAAACCAGTGGTTCTCAATGTTTTTGGTCCACCCCCCACCCACCCCCCCACCCCTTTTAAACAAGAAAAACTTTCGATTTTAAAAATCTAATTGACAATGATTAAAAATTAAATAATGTTTCACCTTTCTACTGGAAAAAAATATTTTAAAAGATTTAACTACATTTTCTTTCAACTTCATGTCACATGTTTTTGTTTGTTTAAAAATACAATGAAAACGGAAAGACAATAATAATTTAATAATTTACTCTTCACTAAATTATGAACTTACGTCACTAGGTTGTTCTGTTATTTTGTGAATACTTTTTGTTACATAAAGAGATACAAATAAATGATTATGCCCATATACTTTCAAAAATAATAAAAAGTGATAATGCTGCAGGAGCAACCTCTGGGCATAAACACATTGCAAATTGCTTTGTTGTCAGCCAAAGACTGTTGTATTTCATGAGACACTAAGTTTCTTCCTCCAGGGGTCCTTGGTAGCTCAAAAAACAAAATCCTCCATTCATCTGCATTTAACTATCAGAAAGTTTGATCTCATTGGAGACATTTTTACACTAGATGGTTATTTTTAATAAAAACTGATAATTGCAAGGATTCATATATGTGAATGGAAATAAGCCTCAGCAGTCTGTATGAAAGTATTTTAATAAACTTCATCCAGTAATATTAAATAACTGTGATTGGCCCATCCTGGCCAGTGCTATAAAAGTAACAAGTATCACTTGACAGTGCCGTCTATGCACTTTTTCAGCCGCAGTCAGGACCTGTGTACATTAATTTAAACTTGATTAATTATACTGACAAACTTTAATTACCATTTAAATAAAAACGGTCCTTTCTGTCTTCATTTACACACCCTTGTTGTTCAAAACCAGTATGATGATTTTTCATCCATGAAACACAAGATTGAGGGATGAGAGGATTGTGATTGTTGCTATTCAAGCTCCAGAAGCAGACTGTAAAGAAGTCAATAACACTAGTGCCTTAGATCTACAGTTGAAGTCAGAAGTTTACATACACTTTAGCAAAATACATTGAAATTTAGTTTTTCAAAATTCCTGACATTTAATCATAGAAAACATTCCCTGTCTTAGGTCAGTTAGGATCATTGCTTTATTTTAAGAATGTAAAAAGTCAGAATAATAGTAGAGAGAATGATTTATTTCATCTTTTATTTCATTCATCACATTCCCAGTGGGTCAGCAGTTTACATACACTTTGTTAGTATTTGGTAACATTGCCTTTACATTTTTTTTTTAAATTGGGTCAAACATTTTGGGTAGCCTTTCACAAGCTTCTCACAATAAATTGCTGGAATTTTGGCCCATTCCTCCAGACAGAACTGGTGTAACTGAGTCATTTTTGTAGTCCTTGCTTGCACACGTTATTTCAGTTCTTCCCACAAATTATCTATTGGATTGAGGTCAGGGTTTTCTGATGGCCACTCCAATACCTTGACTTTTTTGTCCTTAAGCCATTGTGCCGCAAATGTGGAGGTATGCTTGGGGTCATTGTCCTTTTGGAAGACCAGTTTGTGACAAGCTTTAACTTCCTGGCTGATGTCTTGAGATGTTGCTTCAATATATCCACATAATTTTCCTTCCTCATGATACCATCTAGAAGTGCACCAGTCCTTCCTGCAGCATAGCACCCCCACAACATGATGTTTCCACCCCCATGCTTCATGGTTTTTATGAGGTCTTGACTGATTTCTTTTGATTTTCCCATGATGTCAAGCGAAGAGGCAATGAGTTTGAAGGTAGACATTTAAATACATCCACATGTACACCTCTGATTGACTCCAATTAGCCTATCAGAAGCTAATTGCCTAAAGGCTTGACATAATTTTCTGGAATTTTCCAAGCTGCTTAAAGGCACAGTTAACTTTGTGTGTGTAAACTTGTGACCCACTGGAATTGTGATTTATAATCAATTAAAAGTGAAACAATCTGTCTGTAAACAATTGTTGGAAAAATTACTCATGTCATGCACAAAGTAGATGTCCTAAACGACTTGCCAAAACTAGAGTTTGCTAATATGAAATCTGTGGAATGGTTAAAAAAAAATAGTTTTATTGACTTCAAACTAATTGTATGTAAATTTTGACTTCAACTGTATATTCATCTGAAGTCATATGAAAGTGAACAGACCAAAATTTAAGAGTTAAATCCCCTCTTCACCCATTTGAAACTTGCACGAACTCCAGAATGGCTTGTTTACATAAGCGTTGCGAGCGCACCTGAGATCATGAACGCTTTGGGCTGTGGAGAGCTGCGGTGCCAGGCAAAGTTTAAACAAGGCAGGAGAAAAGGCAGAAGATGAAAAGAATTTGCGCACATTGTTTCTTGTGTTCACTGTCATTATTTTTGTTGAATGTGTGAAAGTGAAAGAGTTTTGAGAACGGGCCAGTCTTCCACACCCCATTACAATACCTCTGTGCCTCCCCTACGGGGCATGCCCCACACTTTGAGAACCAAAGGTTTAAACACATTTTATTCTGGAGTAAATATTTTTTATATACGTTTTTTTTTTCTCATTGATGTTTAATAATGTGGAATGTATATATTCTATGTATAAGTTTTACACCGATGTGTTTGTCATTAGGTATCCAGAATGGGATCAGAGTATCCAGTCTGCTCGAAGGTAGAGTGATTCCCCCATAATATAATTAATAAAAAAAAGCACATTTCTATTCATTTTATTTCACATGCTAAATTTATACATTTTAACAGGAATGAGCTTGTTCCTGAAATTTCACAGCCTAGAGCCACACAGGGACGAGGTAAAGACTTTATCTTTTTCATAGTTATTTAAGCATTCTCTGGACACATTTTTGTATTTTTACTTTGTTGTGTTTCTTCTAAGGTGGAACATCAGGCAGTAGAAATAGATTGTCAGGCAGCAGAAGTGGATTGTCGAGCAGTAAAATTGAATCGTCCAGCAGTAACAAGAAGAAAACAGAAGAGAGGGTCAGTTTTTGTCATTTTCTGTTTGCTTTCTGCTGTAAAAGTTTTTATTCTATTAATGAAATAATTTTAATATAATTGAATACAGTGCAAAGTGGTGTGTGTAAAGTTCGAAGCGAATGAAGTGGATGAAAAATACCTGAAGAAGTTGCTTGGTCAGTTTGGACCGATTGTCAGAATGATTATGTTTCCAAGACTGGTATGGCATGTTATTTTTTTATCGTTAAATCACTTAAATGGGGTATAATACATTTTCTTGTTATTTATTGTCCATAAATACTTAAATACTTATAGGCTTTCACAGAGATGGGATCTGCAGAACAGGCAGATGATATAGTGAGATACTTTTTACTCAACCCCTTGAGGATCAAAGGACAACTTCTAGAATTTACCCTGTCCGCAGCATCCTGTTTTTTACAGGTGAATAATGCTCATTAAATTGATACATTTTACTTTAAATGCTCAACATCTGGAAAAAGAGAAAAGGTGTCTTGCGTCAATTTGCTTTATTTCTGTTTTCATTTTAGATCTGTCCCAATAATAGAGATTGAATGATATCTTGTATATTTGTGTGTTTCAGAGTTCCTGTGTAGTGAGCTTTTCGCCGTTACCTGTTGGGGAAGGCATAAGCTCCGAGTTGATAGCCATTGCTAAGCGTTTCGGATCAGTAAAGCATTCCCTGTTTTTACCAAGCCGGGTAGCCAAACTATTAAATCACATTAAATCTTGCAGATATTTCTTTTCACTTGATCTTCAGTCGCCTATAGTGCATTAAATATTCAATAATTCTTTACAGGGTTATGTGGAGATGGCCAATCCGCAGGAGGCTAGCAAATTGGTGGAGCATTATTCAACCAATTCACTTAAATTAAAAGGCAAAACCATAAATGTTTGCTTCTCATCTGAGTACAAGACGCTTGGGTAAATCTTTTTTGCTGGTCCTATGTTCAGATATACGAAACGTTTCTGTTAAAATTTCTTTATTAAAGATGATGTGTGTAATTTTGTTACCTTCCCAGCTTAAAGACTCTTTACATAGCTCAACATGTGCAGACTGCACATTTTTGTATCAAAGCTAATAAACATTAAAAGCCACAATAAAAGACTAAAAGCCATAATTGTACCTTTTGATTTTATGGGGGTCTTTAATATGCAGAGACATAATAAGCAAACCAATTGCTGGTTGAGTCCCCTAAAAAGAGACCATCTGGATATGATAAATGGAGTGTCCGGCAGACAATGGGGAGTGTCTGGGAAAGACTTTAGACTTTGAGTCTAAAAACAGTCATTATTTTTGTAATTCTGTTTTGTGACGCTAGTGGTGCAGAAATTACACACTTCATCTTTAATTCAATGTTCATTTTAGTTTAGATTTTTCTGCTGCTTAACATGATTGCATGTTTGATATTTTTCTTCATTATCTAGTGAAAAAGGTGACAAAAAAGAAATTTCACCAATATCTAAAAGCAGTAACAGAAGAAGGAGGAGGAGTGTAAGCCCACAAAGGAGATCCCACAGTTCTCGAAAAGTCTCTCCCAGCCCCAAACGAAGATCCTCACAAGAGAGGACCAGGTCTCGCAGGAGTTACGACTCTAAAAAACAAGATAACAGCCGACGGTCTAGGGAGAGAACTAAGGAGAGCTCTAGGCGGGAGAGCTCTAGACGGGACAGCTCTTCCAAAGCTCATTCCAGAAAGTCCCCTTCAAAAGCACAAGGCAAAAAAACAGATGAGAGTGCAAAGGAGAAGATCAAAGAGGAGATTAATGATAACAAAGATCAGTCTGACACTATGGAAGATAATAGCAAGGATCAATCTGACACTATGGAAGATAATAACAAGGATCAGTCCGACACCATGGAAGATGATACGAAGGATCAGTCCAACACCATGGAAGATGATACGAAGGATCAGTCCGACACAATGGAAGATGATGCCAATGATCAGTCCGACACTATGGATGAGGATGATGATCTTGAAGGAGTGGCGGTGATAGCAGATGACGGTGAAGCACTGATCTCAGAAGATGATGAGCTTGCAGAAGATGCTGAACCAGAGGATCAGGCACAGGATGCCTCGGTATATACGAATGAACCGGAAACATCCGAGGACATGCCAGGCGTGGAACAGTCAAAAGACCAAACTATACCTTCAGGCATGGCCATATCAAATGTATATTCAGAGACATCAGAGCCTCTACCAGATGCTGCAACTACAAGTGGATCAAGTGATTTTAAGGAAGCCCAAGAGCTTAAACAAGAACAAGATGCACAAAAAGATCAAACAGTGATGATTGAAGAGGTAAACACAATTAAATGTAACTGTTAACTTCTCAGTTGTTTTGGGGAAATGAACAAAACAAAAATGAAATAATGTCGGACCTGTGTTCTAGCAGTTAGCATGTTTGAGCTGTTGTGCTCATGCAGGCGACAAGTTTGAGTTTAGTTTGAGTCCTTTCCTGATCCTTCACTCTGATCCCTTTTTCTTTCTTCTTTTACCACCAAAAAAATCATAAACTACAACAAATGGCAACATATTAATTCAACAGATATTTACACAATAATTAAAATATTTTGTTTAGCAGTCTCTCACAATTTTATTCATTATTTAATTCTATATTTAAAGAAGGGAAAAAAAGATCCACCGTCCTCTGTTTCTTTAGGAAGTGCCAAATTTTCCAGAGAATCTTGAGAATCATGTCACCTTAGACGAATTTGAGGAAGTGGGGAAAGATCATGTGACCGAACAAGGTATTTCTTTTACACAATTCATATTAAACTGTTAAAAAATGCATTAATAATAGCAATAATTTTCTGCTGAATATTTTTCTAAAAGTCATTCTTTATTGTTTATATTTAGTCATTACACACATTATATGTCAAGTCAATTCCAAGATAATTGAGTACTTGGATGATTGAACTATTTCCATTTTTATTTTAGGTGATGACCAAGAGATCTTAGCTTCAAGCACTGAGGTCAGTATGTTTATCCCTTCAAAGTTTGTAAGTGTATGTATATGCAGCAAATGCAAAGAAAGTTGTGATGTCTTGTATATTACCTTACATTATTTTGAGTTCTTTCTCTTTTTTTTTAATTTGCATTTAATTTTTTAGGAAAAGTTTGGAAAAGTTCTTGAGGTCACTGCTTTTCCTGTTGCTAAAAAGTATTCTGAAATTGATTTGCTAAACATTGGGAAAAAATATGGAGATGTAATGGACTGTTGTCTGGTTCGCAATAATGGAAAGGTAAAGATTGAAACATTTACACTACAAATGCGATGTGGTCACTACCTCTGAAGTTTTTTTTTAGCTATCGGGTCACAAAACGTTTTGGACACCTAACCTGGTATGATTTGTCTGCATGATACTTACAGGAGTTGGGCACTTAAACAGTTTTAATCTTGCTTTAATTGCAGGTGGAGAAGGCATTAATTGAGATGGTGAATTCCACCGACACTGCCAAAATTGAAGCTGAGTCTAGTAAGAAGAAAATTAAACTAGGGGGCAGAATCTTGAGGATAACTGTGTCGAAGACATACACCTCAGTGAAAGAAGGGTAACCAAATTTATATAGTTTTTCCTTTGTGCTCGAGTATTCTGATATGACAGATCAAGTGTGAGACACGAAAATTATGTTTGAATGATTCTATTCCAGGAAATGTGTTGACTCTGAATTTGGGAAAGTAGAAAGTGAAGAACAAGTTGAAGAGATTGACAAGGAGCTTTCACACTCTGAGACGTTCTGTGAGGAGAGTTCAGGAATGCTTCAAGAGGCCATAAAGAGCTCTGAAGAAGGTTCTGAGGCGCCAATGGAAAGCACCATAGACACAGTCATGCAAACGTCTAGTGATGAGGAGGTAACATCAAGAAATAATTGTGTTATTAAAATAACACAAGTCTCAAACATTTATTTTTTTGCCAAACCTGTCAATGGTGGGTGAATTTAGGAAATCTTCTGGTCAGGAACTAAAAACAAAATGATTTACATTTTGGTTCGTTCTGAGCAGAAACAGTGTTTCTTCATTCCAGTTCAGGCATTCCGGGGCCTACTTTTCAAATGGTATATGGAGGGAGCGAAGTAAAAGAACAGTTAATAGTTATTTTTAAAATAAAAAGTTCTCTGTGCTAAGGGTGGGTGATATACAAGTCGCAGTGTTGCCAGATCTTAAAAGAAAAACAAGCGACCTGGTCCAAAATAAGCCACTTGCCTCACCAAAATAAGTGTAAATAACCAATTAATATGTTTTTCGTGTGTGGTGGATTTATCAGCATATATGATAAATCAAACAATAGTTCAGGGAAGACTTTAAAACAATCGAGAAAATTACTTTTTTCAGATTTGAATTTGATTTGAACCATTTAATGTTGCATTTCCTAATTATGTAACAGACAAACTGGCCTGTTACTTGCATATTTGTATTTGCTTTTAGAGCTTGGCGGGTGTTAAATTTGTGCCCTGCCTTCACGTTAGTATGATTTCACGTGTCTGTGTTTTCAGCTGAATATGTATCTAGTAACTTCTGGGTGCAAAACATCTGTGCGACAGAGTTGCTCTTGATAAAAGGCCAGCTGACATGTTGTTTTGCCTCTACAAAATACTTCAGAATGCTTATGGCAAAAATTTCTCCGAATAAGAAACCTCCCACTTTCTGATAAATACAGTGATGCAGATTTTTTAAGCATTGCAACACAGTACGGGAAAGTAACACGCCGTTGGACGCCATTGGTTAATAAATAAACCGACACACATATATTGTGTATTTTGGCAAAGATTCTGTGGTTTCATTAATAATATCTGTTAACTGTCTTTTGTTCCAGGGACTGATTGAAATGGAAAATGCTTCTGATGCTGAAAAGGTTGTAGCTGTGGCTAACATGAATAAAATTACAATAGCTGGAAAACATCCTACGATTGCAGTGTCTACAAAACACACCAATTTAAATAAAAGGTACTGGGAAATAATTTTTGCACTTGCTAAAATGTGTCTATAACAATAATTTAGAATTTTTGTAATGCATATGGAGCCTTTTCACAAGTCAGCTTTTGTGAAGCAGAAGTCATAGTTGGGTAAATGCAAATATGGCTGCTGCCGAGGTGCATATGTTTTCACAGTCCTTAAAAGTTTTGCCTGCATTTACGTTTGGAGACGTTGACTGCATCGTCCATCAACGGTTAAATCTAAACTCAACAAAGGCTACAAGTTGTTTTTGTGGGTTATCTGCACGAATACAAAGTTAAGTCGTTAAAAATAAATCATTATTGAAGTTGTGGGTTAAATCAGCTGGCACATATTTATGTATTAAAGGAGCAATCTACAAATCTGTCACCATAAATTGCAAAAATGCAAAAAAGTGGGCACATTAACAAATCTGTGAGTTGTACTTTGTGAAATTAATACCTGATGGGAGGATGTGAAGGAGTGGAGAGACCCATGTCCCACTCCATCCGACTTCTAACCCTGTCTAACCTGGTTGTTATGTGTAATCATTCCAATGAAACCATGACATTACAGCTCAGATTTTAAAGCGTTTCACAATTCCACCTTTGAGCAACTGCAGTACTGTAGGCCCTAATCTTGAAAACACTGTCCAAAGACGAAAGTGCTTCCTCGTTTAATTACGGAGTTATCTTCACACTTAATTGCCTGAACCCACCAAGCTCGTACAAAGTTCAGCATCTTTTGGAAATTCATGGAAACCAGAATCTGCACATTTTCTTTTCGAATTCGTGCAAATAGGAACACTGAGGTGGCACTGGTTATTACTGTTCTTCCTGATCGCCACCATAGTTTACCCAACTACGAAGACTTCCGCTTTGTGAATGCAAAGTGTGAAAAGTGTCCATTGCGAACATTGAAGCCACCTTAAGAAACATGCAGTACTTATTTCTTATTTGGATCTGATCTGATTCTAACTTTGTTTGTCAACTGGTGTTGTTTCCTGAATATCACCCACACAAGTTACTATTGCTTTCTAGGCACTTTCTCCATAGGCCCAGTGATGGAACTTTACAAACAACTGCTGAGTTAGAGGGCGCAGAGGATGGATCCAAGACACAGAACAATATTTCTGACCAGCTGTCAGAATCACTGAGTGTCAAGGTAAATGACAGTATTTGGGTTTGTCACTTTTTGGCAGGATTTTTGCTGCGACATTTGAACACTTTGATGGATTTGATGGATGTCTTTTACTGAAATTACACTGGAATTAAACAAGGAATTAAATAGAATTATACTGTAGCAATACAGTTCCTAGATAAGCACCATTATGTTCAATGATAAATTGCACTGATTATAGGAGTCCTCGAATGATGAACAAGGTGTCAACTTGGAGGGGGATGAAAAGCAGCTTTCTGCACCTGATGACGGAACAGAAATGATGGTGGAAAATTCTGACAGTTCAGAAACTCAGACACTCTTGAACAATCCAGCGGGTAAGAGTGTTTCACAGCCCTCAAATGAGCTGCTTCCCTCTGAAAACATGATGCAATCCCAAGCCTGAAAGAGTTATACAAGGCTCCCACGGTCATGAAAAACATGTTTTTTTTGTATTTTTTATTGTGGTTTGGAAATGAACATAATCGTACAAATCCATTGCAATTTCTGTAGTGAATGAATCATTATTGTAGCTATGCTCTAAAACATTTAATTGGCTAGAACCTTTTGTTTGCTTGTTTGCACTGACCTTTTTGGCACTTTAATTACAGGGACAGAGTTTGTTCGACCTGTGGTGGGCTACTTTTGCAGCTTGTGTAATGCCATCTATGCCAGCGAGGAAGAGGCCAAGAATGAACACTGCAGGACTGCCTTGCACCATCAAAAGCTAAAAGTAAACATTAATTTATTTATTTCTTTCATGAGTATTTAGTAGTTGTTGTTTTTTTTTCTTTTTAATGTGATGAAAAAGTATTGGACTGACACATCTAATTTTCTTTCTCTTAGGAACACATGGAGCAAAAAAGTTAGATAAAACTTGACACCAACCAGCCTGATCTAGAATTTATTCACAGACCTAAATAAATAATGGGGTCCTTACATAGTTCATTTACATTGTAATATACACTGTCGATTTTAAGTGATTAAAATATTTCAATTTCAATCCACTGATAATTGAAACTTTCAAATTGCTTAGAATGTTTTCTTTATAGAATGCTTCTAGATGTCTTTCTTATAAGTGATTTTACTAAATATATTAAACTCCTTGTTGTAGCTAAAGGGTTTGTTCTTTGTTGCATTGCAATGTATTATATTTATAATTGGGAGAATAGATTCTGTACAACTAAAACCATCCAACTCTCAAACGTTTTTGTTTCTTGATGCTTTTTGATTGGACTACGGGTGGTTGTTGCCACCCATATGCCGTTTCTATGACAATCCAATATGGCGGCCCCCTTTAAATGCTCTGTTTATGTAGTGTGCATGATGTAATCATAACTAGTGTCAATACAATGTGTTTGCTTATATAAATTTTGATGTTTTCTTTCATTAAACCACAAAGTGTTCTGTGAAACGGCAAGCTTGCAAATTATGACTCGGAAAGAGGGGAGAGCTCGCTTGGCTGAAGTTAGTCAAACATTTTTCGCCACTACTGTCTTTTTGTTATAAAAATAAATATTTACTGTAATCGGTAGCCTTTAAAATGAATTTGAAATCTTTAACACATAATATGGGTTAGTGTAATTTTTGACATAATGCTCAATACATTTTCATTTGCTGGACGACAACCCATCGTGTACTTTCATAAGATATTCATTATGCAAATTTGTGCCTGCTTCCTTAAAAAAAAATTGTATGATTGTGTATTATTCTGTGTGGGTCCTTAACAAAGGTTCAGTTGTCTTCCACACCACTGCAGATCATGTTTTATCTGAACAGCTGTTATTTTGCTGCTTTCTTCATCGCTGAGATTCTTATTTTTTTATGGAAAGCATTCATTGTTCATTCCTACTTTTGTAGGGTGTTACTCCCCTACCCTCAAGCAAACCTGATATTGGATTTTGTTCTGCTGATCCTCTTCTTGGGCCTTGAAACTCAGACTCTTCTATGGTATTGTGCTAAAACGTAGTGGTATATGTTTTAGAATAATGTTCTTCCACCTTGGTTCAGAAAATTAAAGCTAGTTGAATATGGCCTAATTAAATGTATGAATTAATTAAACAAATTTCCATAGGTGGCAAACATTCGGATGTTTCTGGAAGTACCTTATGTTGTGGATATGATATCATGTTTATGTATAATTCGTACTGAAATATGAAATGTGATCTTAAGAACTATACTTAGAGCATTTATCTAAAAAAAAATGCTTTTAATTTCGTTTTAATAACTTTAAAGGAACAGTTTACTCAAAAATGGAACTTCTCCCAATTTATTTCTTCTGAACACAATTCGTTTTAGAAGAATATTTCAGCTTTTTAGGTACAATACAATGCAAGTGAATGGTGATCAGGCCTTGAAACTGGAAAAAAAGCAGGTAAAATCAGTATAAAAATAATCCACAAGACTCAAGTTGTTTAATCAATGCCTACTGAAGCAATCCAGATGATTTTGGATGAAAAGTATCTGGTTTTGGGTATACCAAAATATAAAGAAAAAAAATCACTGTAAAACTTTAAATTGCAGTCTCTAGAAACAATCATGATGTCAAGCTTGATTACACATCCTAGTGCTTGACGCATGTGCAGAACGCTAGATGGCGCTATAGGAAATGTAACAGTGCTCAAAATCATGAAGCCAAGGAGATTTACAGTGAAAATGAGTTATATTTTTGTCTGTTCTCACCGAAATCCAACTGGATCACATCAGAAGACATTGATTAAACCTTAAAAAACTGGAGTTTGATGAGATTAAATGAAGGTGAACTGTCCCTTTAAATTCAAATTTGAAGTACAATTCTGCATTTTGCTAGCTTAATTCAATTTAGGAACTGATATTTAAAAGGCATTCTTTAATTTTCAATGAGGGAACGTGATGATCATTTGAATTCATTATAAGATTGATTACCCTGTTTGTTGTGTATACTTAATTTGAAATCAAGTCTTGTTAAATACAGGGTTCCTACAAGGTGTATAAGTGCGTGAAGTACTGGAATTTGGCTTTTTCAAATTTAAGTCATGGGAAACCCCTGAAAATAGCTATTTTTACCAAAATGTGCTTAAAAAGTTATTGAATTATAGAAAATCTTAAAATACGTTGCTTAATTTAATAAATTACATTATTATTTTCGGAAAAACACGACGACAGACCGCTGCTGAAGTAGGCAGCGCATAGACGGCGCTGTCACGTGGCATCTGCTACTTTTAGCAGCGCTGTTCAGAATGGGCCAATCACAATCAAGTGTTACTGGAGGATTATAAAAAAATATAGTTTATAGATAATGTTGTTGCGGATTTAACAAGTATGAATCCTTGCAACTATCAGTTTTAATTACAATTTACTCTCCAGAGGGAAAACATTATATGAGATGCAAAACGTTTTGAATGATTTGAATGCAGTAGAGGATTTTGTGAGCCGTCTAGTGCCCTCTTCTGTAAAGAAAGCTTTGAGTCTCACAAAATATGTTGACAAACATGTCCCTTGACTTTTAGTCATGTAAAAAGCTTAAAAATATATATATATTTTTTTTTTTTAAATATATTTGAAATTGTTAATTGTTCTTAATCCTTGTTTCCGTCAGCTGGTAAACCACTTCTATGACATGTTAAGCTTTTTGTGTATTTATTTTGTTCGTATTTTTAATAAAAGCATTAGTGTAAGGCCTAACAAGTGTGCAAAAAAGCTAAAAAAAAAAAAAATAATTAATTGTTAATAATTGTAATAATTTAAAAAGAATGTTTGTCCCTTGATTTAATGTTATTGGTTTTATCGATGTTAAAAAAAAAATATTTAAAATGTTAAAAAAATATTTAAATACAAAAAGTTGTAGAAAATAATTTTTAAGGTTTAAGTTAAGAGTCCGCTTAAATATGCATATAGTGATTTTTCCCAGCATGTTAAAAATGTATTCACATTTTAACTGTTTTCACAAAAATATTTGTGTTGTACCGATTCAACCCTCAAAATGTAGTGTTGTAACCCATTTTATCCTTGTTAGTGTTAACTTGCTTCATTCATGAAAAAAATTATAATAATAAAAGAAAGAACAACAGCCAAGTTGTCCTTTATGAATAAAAATTAATGTCAACATGTTACAAAATGTTTACCCCAGCGTTTATGGCAAAAATTAAACTAAATGTTTAAACAATTTTGTCATGAATCAAGAATTGTTACTGTGAGAATATGTAGTTAAAGATGCTCATTGCTGTACTTGTAATAAGCAGTGTTTTATAAAAATAAATAAACTGAAGGATTAAAATATTATATTAAAATGAACTAAAAGTATTTTTTTTTTTTTAGATTAGATTCAACTTTATTGTCATTGTGCAAAATACAAGTACAGAGCCAATGAAATGCAGTTAGCATCTAACCAGAAGTGCAAATAGCAATATATATATATATATATAAATATAGAGTATATACAATCCGTAAATTTTTTTGTTTGTTTGATTTTTAGAGTGCAACGTTATGAGGTAGAGAAGCAGAGACCAGTTCAACGCAAATGTCTATGAATACAGTACAAGGTGCAAATGAAGTATAAAACTGAAGGTGCATTGTACAGAATGAAGTATAAATATGTAAATATATTTATATGGCCAGTGACCATAACAGTGCAAGTGGCATCAGGAGGTAGAAGTTATGTGCAAAGAAATGTGCAAGGGAATGTGCAAAAAAAAAAAAAGTAGTCTGAGTGGGATGTAGTGTTCAGCGCCTGCGTTTAGAGTTCAGTAGGCTGAAAGCTGAGGGAAAGATACTGTTACTGAGTCTGCTGGTGCGACAGCAAAGACTCCTATAGGGTCTACCAGATGGGAGAGGAGTAAATAGACCGTGGTTGGGGTGAGAGGTGTCTTTGATAATGTTTGTCACCCTCCTTAAGTAGCGTTTGTTGTGAATGTCTTTGATGGAGGGTAGCTGAACACCAGTGATGTATCAGGCAGTTTTCACCACCTGCTGGAGTGCCTTCTGGTCTGAGACAGTTGCCATACCACACTGTGATGCGGTTTGTTAGGATACTTTCAATAGTGCAGCCTTAAAAGTTCAGCAGGATGTGGGGGGACAGGTGAGCTTTCCTTAGCTTCCCAAGGAAGTAATAGGGGAGGAGTTGTAGGTCCAGCAAAGATTCTCAGAGATATGTCCACTTCGTACCCATCAATGTAGATGGGAGTGTGTGTGAGGCCCTTCCTAGTCCGCCGGTAGTCCACAATCAGCTCCTTGGTCTTCTGGGTGTTGAGTGTGAGATTGTTGTTGGCAAATCACACTGCCAGGTGCTGTACGTCTTCCCTGTAGGCCGGCTCATCGTCGCTGCTGATCAGGCCTACCACCGTGGTGTCATCTGCAAACTTGATTATGGAGTTGGAGCCATGCTCAGGTATGCAGTCGAGGGTGAAGAGGGAGTAGAGGATTTGACTCAGCACACAGCCCTGTGGTGCACCAGTGTTCAAAGTGAGGGTAGAGGATTTGTGGTTGCTGATCCTAACAGACTGTGGTCTGTTAGTGAGAAAGTCCAAGGTCCAGTTGCAGAGGGAGCGGCTGATGCTAAGATCAGTGAGCTTGGAGATCAGCTTGGATGGGATCACAGTATTGAAGGCAAAACTGAAATCAATGAATAGCATCCTGACATACATATTGTTTTTGTCCAAGTGAGCCAGGGGAGGGTGAAGAGCTGAGGCGATAGCATCCTCAGTTGAACTGTTGGGTTTGTAGGTGAACTGATCCAGTGTTGGGGGCAGACATGTTTTCAGGTAGGAGAGGACCAGCCTCTCAAAACACTTTGCTATGATGGGAGTAAGAGCAACGGGGCAGAAGTCGTTGAGGGCCACTGCAGCAGCATGTTTTGGTACTGGTACAATGGTGGCTGTTTTGAAGCAGGTGGGGACAATGACCTGGGCCAAGGAGAGGTTGAAAATGTTGGCGAAGACGTCAACCAGCTGTTCTGCGCAGGCCCTGAATTACATCTCGAGCATAGTCCTTGAAAACAAATAAAAATATGCTTGAAAAGTCCTTGAAAATTCTTGAATTTTAATTTGAAGCATCTGTACGAACCCTGTAAAAATCACTTTTAGGCTGGAAAGGAAACCTGTATCAGCGCTCTCTGATACGCTCTCCTCTCTCAGGGTTGTTGTTCTGGTGCCCTCTGCAGTGCTGAGTGTCTACTATCTGCTACTACAGACATTTGTTTTGTGGCTTGAGTTTGTATTCGATGCTATTTTGCTCTGCTTTTACAGCCTAGATCTGGTTCTAGGGCTGATGACTATCTCTGTTTTTTCCAAGGTAACTTGTTTATGTGTTATGGTTGTTTCTCAACAGTGTTCATGTTCATCTAGAACTGCACAATTGTTCAAATAAATAACTGACTGCCACAATAGGGCTGCCACAATTAACTAATCATGAAAGGGTCAATTACAGCATTCCATTTAGGTCTACTCCTGTTATGTAAATTTTCTATTTATGCTTGTTTTGCAGTGGTTCATCAGTGTAAACAATCACAGACGTATGTTGCTTGCTTTGTTTCAAATGTAATGAAACTTTGAAGAACTGTTTTGTTAGAAGGGCCAATGTGAATATGGTGATACCTTGATTTACTGCAATCAAGTATGTCGGCCATTTTCTCCCCAATTTGGCATGCCCAATTCCCACTACTTACTAGGTCCTCCTGGTGGCACGGTTACTCAATACGGGTGGCGGAGGACAAGTCTCAGTTGCCTCCGCTTCTGAGACTGTCAATCCACGCATCTTATCATGTGGCTCATTGTGCATGACACAGTGGAGACTCACAGCATGTGGAGGCTCATGCTACACTCTGCGATTCATGCACAACTTACCATGAGCCCCATTGGGAGCGAGAACTACTAATCGCGACCACAAGGAGGTTACCCCATGTGACTCTACCCTCCCTAGCAACCGGGCCAATTTGGTTGATTAGGAGACCTGGCTGGAGCCACTCAGCACACCCTGGATTCGAACTTGCTACTCCAGGGGTGGTAGTCAGCTTCAATACTCGCCACAATTACTATACAAAGGGAATCTACCAGTGATGCTTGAGTCAACTTCCCGCGGCTATTACCTGCGCAGATTTCAACAGCGCAAAGGGTTGTAGGTTACCAGATTGAGGTCACAAATGTGTTAACATTTGTATGATGTGTCGATTGTGTGAGTAGGATGCGTTTCATACGAGATCTGGCAACTAGACAACCTTGGAATAATATATTGATGTGATTATTCATATAACAGGATTTTGGCCTTACAAATTACGTGAGTTTCCCGGGAGAAATAACAAAACGGGAGGGGGGCGGGAGATGGGTTTGAAATACGGGAGACTCCCGGAAAAAACGGGAGTGTTGACAGGTATGGTCAGACAACACATCAGCAAGTCACACAACGGAAAGTGTTGGTACCATATCTTCTCTGTGTGGATGGTATCTAGTCCCATTTTCTTTATTGGTTCACTTTCCACCTGTGCCATTATTTCAAAAGAAATGCCAAAATGTCACTGACAGACACGGAATCATTCAGAGTGGTTTCTCACTCCGTAAAACCATTTCAGTATCTTATAGAACACAGAGCAAAAAAAGTAGTTTTATAAAGGATAAAGTTAGTTTTTGAACCGATATTCATCTACAGTGAAGACGATGTATAAGGGACCATCTAAAAAGTCCACAAACTGTGCTTAAACGTCGGTGGTGTCCAAGCGTTCATTCAATTGACTTGAAGATTCTTGAAGCAAACGTGGTTATTCAAAGAACATTTCTACATTATAAATGTTTTTTTTTTTTTTTTTTTTTTTTACTGTTTGTTATGTTAGAACAAGTCAATTGAATGAATGCTTGGGGACACTCTTGTTTTAGCACAGTTTGTAGACTTTTGCATCCTAATCGCTCTTTTTGTTTTCTGTGTTCTGAAATATCCCATTTCTGTTTTACTGAACCAGAAAGCACTCTGAATGATTCATTGCATAAGTCAGTGAAGATTTTGGCATTTCTTTTGAAATAATGCTGTGAACCATTTAGGACTAAAGGACCATCTGCACAGCCAATCATGTGAGAAGCTATTGTCCCTCCCCTTTCCACTATGGTACCACCCCTTTTGATTTCGACTAACTTGCTGTTGTGTTTTCTGACTTGTTTTTTGTTGTTGTTGGATTTGTCGTTGTGTTTATGATTTGTTGTTGTGTCTCCTTATTTTGTTTTTGTATTTGCTGTTGTGTTTAAGTTTTGCTGTTAATGGCCACCGTGATATATGTAATGGAGATAGAATAAAAATATAAAAATTGAAATTTTACAGAATTTATTAGCGCATCATTTTTTGTGTTTGTTAATTTGATTTTACTAGCAAGGCGGGCAACTTTTATTCATGTTAATGTATGATTTATTTCTTGTTTTACAGAATGTGCTTTGGCTGTGTAAGGTATTAGGGAACTTATTTAGTTCTATATTAAAGATTGGATATTTATACCCTTTTTTCCACACTCTTATATTGAGTCCATCTGTGAAGCTATGACAAGCTTAATTTTATGTTAAGATGAAAACACTTCAAACAAGATGTGCTTCTTTCTATGACATATAATGTACAGTGTTTATTGTTGTTCTTTAAATAACCATTTCATACATGTTATTTTTAATACAAACATGTAAATCACTTTCTTATGTGGTTCTTAAAATGTAATGAATGCTACATTTGTTTAACTGATTTTTATACATGTAAAAGGGACAGTTCACCTAAAAATAGTAATCGTCATCACTTACTTGCACTCATGTCATTCCAAACCTGTGTGACATTTCTTTATTCTGTGGAGTACAAAAGGAGATGTCAGGCAGAATGTTAGGGACTCACAGCCTCAGTCACCATTCATTTTCATTGAAAGTCAGTGGTGACTGAAATTGAACCTCCCAACATCTACTTTAGAAATAAAGAAGAAATAAAGTCATACAGGTGTTTTAATGTTTTATTATTATTAATATTAATGCTTAAATGGAAGTAAATGTTAATTTCAAAGTATGTGAAAGCCTTTCCCCTCAAAAACCTTAATGATATTATAGTAGATTTGGAAGTAGATAGTACAACAACAGAGAGATGAAAATTAATACAGCAAAAGAAACAAGAAATAGCCTCTTGTGAAATGTTACAATATAACAACTAAAGTTATTCATTTTCAAGACGTTCTGAATGTGTCAGTAACACATGTTTATCAATGTCAAGGTGTGACTGCTGTCATGTGTATGTCATAATCCCAATTACAATTGGACGCAGGATTATGTGCACACAGACACATCTTTAAAACGATCTCCAATAATCCCTAGTCTTTCTCAGTTTTTGTTGCCTAGGTCCGTAGAACAGCATAGAAGCTTTTGTGAAATTTTAACCCCAAATAAGAAACTCATAGAGAAGAGTACCATTTCACTTACAGCTAACAAAAATGGCTGCAATGGACAAAGATGTGGCTGAGAAGTTTTTGGACAGTAATCCAGTATTTGCCAAGCAGTACTATGACTCCAGGTTCCGGGCCAAAGTCATCTCTGACCTGTTAGCGACCACCAAGAAGACAGAAGTGGATATCAGCTTTTACCATGGCTTGAGCTCTGCTGAGGAGTGTGAGATCATTTTTGATATGGTGCGGGGCATGCAAGAAAATTTGCAGATGGAGAGGGCAATGTTCAACCTTATGCGCCATCTCACTTTCATGATGCAAGCAGACCGAATGAGCCTCTTCATGTATCGTCAGAGGAATGGCATAGCTGAACTGGCAACACGCCTTTTCAATGTCCATAAAGATGCCACACTGGAGGAGTGTTTGGTGCAACCAGACAGCGAGATTGTGTATCCACTGGACACAGGCATTGTGGGGCATGTAGCTACCGTTAAGAAAACCATCAATGTACACGATGTCACACAGGTAGGCCTAGAAAATTAAGTCATCTAGTCTGTTCCTATGAGTTTAGGTTCGGTATGTTATTGAAATAAATGTGCAATAAACATAATGGCCTTTATAGGACAGTGTATGGCTCAGATGTACTCAAATTGAATGTCATCATGATCAGGCAAAGAGACAAAGGTGCTACTGAATGCATTCAGAATCTTTATTTTACAACCAGATTTAATTATGGCTGCGTCCTACACATTTGCATTGAATTATGTTATAGTTGACAGTTAAAATTAATTAAAATAAAACTGATTTCTGACATGTATACACTGCAAAAAATTATAATAACACTTTTAAAGGAACAGGTTGTCTTTGGCACAGTGTTCTTCACTGCCTCTCTGACAGCACAATAATGTCTTTAGAGCTCATAATCACTTATAAAACAAGGGTTTTCTCAATCTTTGACAATGGTGTTATGTGACTGAAATACCAAGTGGGTCTGAACCAATCTCAGTTACCGTAAAATACACAGACCCTCTTATATTTCTTGAATCTTGTTCTATGCTGCACTGTACCTTAGTTACCGTATAAATATGGAAGGCTGGTGCAGGATTAGGGCAGGTTGCCTTTCTTTCTAAATGCTTTATGTTCCTGGGCCTGGAGGGGATAAAGCCCTTTAATCTCAGTTGAATTAGAGCGATCCTGGATTAAATCTAAAGGTCAGTGTCTAACACCATGTTCCCCATGTCAGCAGAATATCAGTACTTAACTTCACTTTACATTTCACTTTCCTATATGCCCCAATAAGTGAAAGTAAGGAGAGACATTCAATATTTCAATTCAGTTCAAATGTAATCCATATTCATTCATTCTAATGGGTATTGCAATGGCTCTAAATCAAAGGCTGAGTGTTAGCACAAAAATCATTGCTTTTCCTGTTAAAACCAGCAGATATGTAACATGTCAAATCTAGATCAATGTTAGATTGTGTTCTTTGTTTATATTTAAATTGGTTTTCTTTAAAGGAACATTCCGGGTTCAATAGAAGTTAAGCTCAATCGACTTGTCCCTCCTTTTCTTTAAAAAATGCAAAAATCTGGGTTCCGGTGAGGCACTTACAATGGAAGTGAATGGGTTCAATCTGTAAATGTTAAAATACTGTTTCAAACAGATAGCCACAAGATGTAAACAATATGTTAAAATGATTTTATTGTCATAAGATCGCTTACAAACCTTTTCTGTGTAAAGTTATAGCCAATTTTACAACGTTGTCCATACATTTTCTTCACTACCCAGGATAGCCACTTCAGTGACTTTGTGGACACCCTCACAGAATACAAGACCAAGAATGTGCTTGCAACCCCCATTATGAACGGCAAGGACATGGTGGCCGTCATGATGGCAGTCAACAAGATTGGTGGTCCCTATTTCACTGCTCAAGATGAAGAGGTACCATTCTCTCATATCATTCTGTAGAACAGAGAAGCATTACCCAACACAGATAAAAGATTAATATTGCACTCAAATCTCCAGTGAATTTAATAAGTGAGGTTTAACTGCGTAAAGGCCCATTTTTATTAAACTGACAAAACAGAGTAAATAAAGCTCTATTTCATTTTATTTAATTTTTTTGTCTTGTAGATACTGAAGAAATATCTAAACTTTGCTAATCTTGTGTTGCGAGTATTTCACCTGAGCTACCTGCACAACTGTGAAACCAGACGAGGACAGGTGAAGTTTTGAGATTTAAAGGGACAGTTCTCTCATCATTTACTCACTTTCATGCCATCTTAGATGTGTATTACTTTCATTCATCTGTTGAACACGAACTAGGATTTTTAGAAGAATATTTCAGCTCTGCAAGTCTTTTCAATGCAAGTTAATGGTGACCAGACCTTGCCAAAGCTTCAAAAATCACATAAAGGCAGCATAAAAAAAATCCTTATGACTCCAATGGTTTAATGTATGTCTTCTAAAGCGATGCAATCACTATGGGTGAGAAACAGATCAATATTTAAATCCTTTTTTACTATAGATCTCCAGTTTAACTTTTAGAATGTGAAAGTGGAGATATGTAGTAAAAAAGGATTTAAATATTGATCTGTTTCTCACCCACACCTATTATAACACTTATAAAGATATAGATTTAACCACTGGAGTCATATCGATTACTTGCTGACTTTATTTGATTTTTGGAGCTTGAAAGGTCTGGTCACCATTCACTTGCATTGTATGGACCTACCAGAGCTGCGATAAATATCTGAGAGCAAATGATGAGAGAATTTTCATTTTTGGGTGAACTATCCCTTTGAGACTTATATTTTGTTCATCTGCTCTACAATCAGTAATATGGAGAACACTGACACTTCATGGTCTTTTGTAAATTTTCCTTATACCCGGTTTGAAGGTGTTGCTGTGGTCTGCCAGCAAAGTTTTTGAGGAGCTGACTGACATTGAGAGACAGTTTCACAAGGCCCTCTATACAGTCCGAGCCTTCCTCAACTGTGACCGCTACTCTGTGGGCCTCCTCGACATGACCAAAACAAAAGTGATTATACATTTTTACATGATAGCTACTACTGCATGACTATGAAACTGGACTTGCATTTCTGACAATTTCTACAGAACGTGAAGCAATTTTTCCTCTTTTAACATTTCTTTTTTTTTTTTTTTTTTTGCTTGTAGGAGTTTTTTGACCTTTGGCCTGTATTAATGGGAGAGGTGCCCCCATATAGTGGACCAAAGACCCCTGATGGCAGAGTGAGTGATACATTGTATAAATAAAGACCAAATAACACCAAAGTTTAAATCATTATGTGTTAAATTAATCATGTCAGAGGAACATAATACTGCACAGATTTAATCATCACAAATTCTCACATGCTGTTGCATATTTTGTGTTTGACTTACGGTATTAATTTTCCTTCAGGAAGTAATTTTCTACAAAGTGATTGATTACATATTGCACGGAAAGGAGGACATCAAAGTCATACCGTGAGTTAATACATTTTTATTGCATGCTAAATTAGAATATTTACCACCTCTTTCCATTTAATTCAAGCCCAAAAGAGTGTACTAAAAGGGATGCCACTTTCAACATCTTGAGACGTGATTAGTTATTTGCTTCACAGCATCTTGAGGCATCCTATACATTATTCTACATTATATGCATTCAAATGATTGTACCTTATATAAAGCATTATTTAGGTCAAATCATTTTCATATTCTTGGCAAAGACTGGCTATCTTTCTCTAAAATTATAATTTTTAAAGATGTGTTATAGTAAAGTACTACATTGTTCTGGTCAGATGCATATGCATTGTCATTACAGTAATCCTCCTGCTGACCACTGGGCATTATTAAGTGGGCTTCCCACCTACGTTGCAGAGAACGGCCTGGTGAGAGTCTAGACTTCCATCCTCCTCCACTGCCGCCACACAAGCAGAAAGCTATTATGGTTTTTAATGCTCCTGTCATGTGCACTGCGAGGGGGAATAGAATGTGCTCCCACACCGAAATGATGGATAATTGTAATTCTGCGAACAGTAATTAATCATCAAGCTATGTGAGCATGACTGCTGCTTTCCCTCTATGTTACAGATCTGTAACATCATGAACGCTGCTGAAGATGAATTCTTTAACTTTCAAGTGAGCTCAACTTTTATTCTTATGCTTCTGAAAGGTAAATGTGAAGTGTGATTTTGCACCACAAGTGCAACCAAACTGAATTGTGGAAATTATTGTTTTTCAAGCAAGTTCCTCAAACACTTCCCTCGTCAACCTAGTACAATACATTTTCCTCCCTGATCAGTTGATCTCCACTTTCACTTTCACTTTCACATTCTTTTTGTGTTTTCGGTAATTATTAATGTAAACGCCCCCTACTTGGCAAGGAGAAGAATTTCTAGCAAACATGGGCTTAAATATGAATCTGTTTCTCACCTATCACATCACTTCTGAAGATATGGAAGTTTTATGGATTGCTTTTATGCTGTGAAGTGATTTTGCACCACAAGTGTGACCAAACTGAATTGTGGAAATTATTGTTTTCATCAAGTTTCCCAAACACTTCCCTCGTCAAGCTACAAACCTACGAATGGCATAGTCATAGTAAACTTGGATAGGAGAGAGAACAAATGCATTGAAACATTGAAAAAATGGCACACTTCACTTTTAATAGGTAGTTGCACTCGCTGATAATTCATTTAGAAAGTCTTTAATCCTAAATTAGCGAACTAATCAGTGCAATTAAATTAGTAGCATTCTTTCATAAAGGAGAGTTATTTACCACAGCATTTTACATTTATACTAAACTAAACTAGTTTCTTTTATTTAAATATATACATTTTTTCAATAAAGCGTAGAACTGTATATTGATTAAGGTTTACTTTTGTCCTGCCAGAAAGAACCTCTGGATGAATCTGGATGGACCATCAAGAATGTTCTCTCCTTGCCCATCGTGAACAAGAAAGAGGAAATCGTTGGTGTGGCCACATTCTATAATAGGAAAGATGGAAAGCCTTTTGATGAAATGGACGAAACACTAATGGAGGTATCTGAGGCCACAGTATGGACCAGAACTGCGTCATAGCTTTATAAATATACAGTAATGGACAGATCAACAGACTCTGCATTATTTATCTGTGAACTTTTCATCCAGAGTGTCTTACTACTGAAAATATACCATGTTCACATTGTATTATGCTGAGGTTTGTTGGGTTCAATTGAACTGCTGAACCAAAGCTTTAAAGTTTGCAAAAGTACTTCATGTCTCTCAGTTTCCCCATACAGTCAAAAGAAGACATTTTAATTGAGTTTGATCGTGTTCTCTGTGGGGACAGTTTTCCCATTTGCTTCCATCTGAATGTTTGAACCAAGCCGAGAAGCAGAATGTTATTAATATTCTTGTTCTCTGGGTAATTCAATCAGATTCACATTCAAGTAGCTTTATTTGAATCTGATATGCATCTAATTCTGAAATGAATCTGATTCTGAATCTTATATGAATCTAATTCAAAATCTGAATCTGATTCATAAAATGAATCTGATCTGAAACTGATTTTTTTTTAATCTGAATCGGATATGAATTTAAGGGTGCTTCTCATTTCTGAAATTGTGCATTCTTGTTTCATTTCCTTGTTTCATTTCCTGAGGAAATGATCCAAGTAAAGGAAATGAGGACGGAGGAATCAAAGGAAGAAGGATTTTTTAAATTAATTGTCCTGCTCACTCATGCATCACTTCAGAGCGTGTTTTTGCGCAGCTGTAGTTCCTCGGCACGCTTGCCATTATGTTATTGAAACTTTATTTATTCATATATTTATAATAAATCCAAATAATTCAAGATGCACCGTTAAAGTATGTGTCAGTTATGGTTTATTTAAACTGCAAATGTGATAAATGAATTAATACATGTGTCAGATGCTTCGACCAAAAAGTCTTTTGCATAGGATGCTCCTGTGTTTCCTGGCTCAAGCATCCTCTGAAAGCTTCAGCCATCCTGTGCCCTTGCCTCCTCACAGTGCATTTTGAGAATTGATACATCCTTCATGATGGCGGACTTTGATCGTTTTCTGGGTCACGGGTTTGAGGATGGAGAAGCGAGGAAATGAGGATGCACAATTTAGGAAATGAGAAGCACCCTAATTTTGATATGAGTCTGATTCATAAAATTAATCTGATCTGAATCAAATATTAATCTAATTCTGATATAAAGCTGAATCTTATGAATCTGATTCATAATCAGAGTTTTAATATGAATCTGATTCATAATCTGATATTAATTCTTAAAGGAATTGTTCACACAAAAATGAAAATTCTCATAATTTACGCACCCTTATGCCATCCCAGAGAACAAATATTATGATTTTTAGAAGAATATCTCAGATCTGTAGGTCCATAGAGTGCAAGTGAATGGGTGCCAAAATCTTTAAGCTCTAAAAATCACGTCGTCCAAATAAGTAATCCATATGGCTACAGTGGTTAAATCAATGTCTTCAGAAGCAATTATAGGTGTGGGAGAAGAACACATCAATATTTTAGTACATTTTTACTATACATTTTCCTCCCTGATCAGTCGATCTCCACTTTAACTTTCACATTCTTCTTGTGTTTTTGGTAATTATTCATGTAAATGCCCCCTACTGGGCAAGGAGAAGAATTTCTAGCAAAGATGGACTTAAATATTGATCTGTTTCTCACCTATCACATCACTTCTGAAGATATGGAAGTTTTATGGATTGCTTTTATGCTGCCTGTGTGTGCTTTTTGGAGCATCAACATTTTGGCACCCATTCACTTGCATTGTATGGACTTACAGAGCTGAAATATTCTTCTCGCATGGCATGAGGGTGAGTATATGATGAGAGAGTTTTCATTTTAGGGTGAACTGTCATTTTAATCTGAATCTGAATTGGATATGAATCTGATCTTAATCTGATTCTAAATCTGAATTTGAATCTGAATCTATTTCAGTCACTCACTCAGTTCCTGGGTTGGTCAGTGCTAAATACAGACACCTACGACAAGATGAACAAGCTGGAGAATCGCAAGGACATCTTTCAGGACATGGTCATGTACCACGTCAAGTGCAGGAAGGATGAAATTCAGAATATCTTGGTGGGTTTCTCCAACTTCACAATGCTTAGTCCCCAGTGTGCATTAATTAAAATAAATTACACTACATTGGGAATTTTGGTAATACCAGGACATGTGTAAATATTTGAGTGGTGTGAAAGATCTTGCTTGTGCGAAGAAATGGTGCTTTCATCTATGACATTATGATTGATAATCTAATTAAGAGGATATTAGAGTATTATAAACATAGAAGAGTCTTGGAATATCAACATGGTGAGACTGATGAAATTCTCTGTTCAGAACACACGTGAGGTGTATGGAAAAGAACCTGACGAATGTGACGAGGATGAGCTGGAGGATATTCTGGTAAAACACTGAAAAATCCATACAGTGTTTAATGCCTCTTTGTTTTCTAGCTGTGTCTTAATGCTGCTGTTCCCTACAGTATAAGCAGCTACCTGGCAGAGCTGAATCCGAGATCTTTGAGTTTCACTTCTGTGATTTTGAGTTCTCTGAGCTGGATCTAGTGAAGTGTGGCATTAAGATGTACTATGAGCTGGGTGTGGTGGACAAGTTCCATATTCCACGTGAGGTGAGTGGTGATACATTCTGCTTGTATATTTCGCCTAATATATAAAATATGATTTTTACATTTCCTGAAGAAAATTTAAATGGAGCTGCTCGCAACTATGATGCTAGGGTGTCGTGGGTGGTTACCAGGGCATTGCTCAAGAGTTCTGAGTTATTTTGACAGAGGCTGTCTTCTGGCCTATGTCAAAATTGCCCATCTCCAAGTCTCTATGATATTCTGGTCCCTAAAAATGTCGATGACAAACATAATAAGCCTTATTGTTTAGATACGAAATTGCATATCTTCTCAACAGTCTGCACCATTTGTATCACATACTGAGTTTTAATGTTCTCTATTTAAATATGCTGTTATCAGTTTTTTTCCTTGGAAAGGAATGCAAAAAATGTAATACACCCTGAAAGATATTAATGCAATAAGTGTTGTGAGATATGTCACCTGTGTCTGTGACAGCTCTAGACTCTGTAAACAGCAAACTAAAATGTGTCCATGGTCTGCAGTCCACAGCGCTTTCTACCTGTTTTGTGCTACCATTTTGTGCATTCTCATAGTATTGGAGCTGCAGCGTATTATAAAAGCTTAAAACCATTTTTATGCCATGTTGCATATAACAGTTGTCAGTTGAGGGGGCTATTTTGATAATGTTGTTTATGACAACATATTCTGATCAATATTTGTCTCAGTAAAGCTCATTTGGTATATTTGGAGTATGGGGTTTTGGAAAGAGGGGGTGTGGCTAATCCAACAATTTCAGTTTGTGGAAATTCAAAAATGGCTAAAAACACTTAAAGCACCTTTAAGACATTAAATTGAAATTGAAATTACATATAAATCTAAAAGTGCAATTTATACTGCATTCATTTATATCTCCAATATTGTCCAACTTGTTCAGCTGTATATATACAGCATTGTAGTGTCTTATAAGACTGATGCGTAAAATGACCTGAATGTTATGCGTTGATCTCTAGGCCCTGGTGCGGTTTGTGTACTCGGTCAGTAAAGGTTACAGGCAAATCACCTACCACAACTGGAGGCATGGTTTTAACGTGGGCCAGACCATGTTTACACTGCTCATGGTGAGTGAAAACCCTCAGAGAATGACATTATAATGCTTTATCTTCTTCAACAAAGGCCAATACAACCCTAGCTGTGAATAAATATATACATTTCTCACCTGGCAAACAAGAAAAATAAACAAGCCAGCCCTGTCAACCTAGAAGTTGAGCAATACATTTTTTCCTCTTTAGTGAATCCTACTGTCGTTGGCCCCGTCCAGGTAATATGCTCAGTAATAAGGCCCTCCTCCACCACATATTGGCAGACGGACCCTCCTAATTACTCAGCCATGTGTAAACCAGTTCCTGGTTAAGTCATGTGTAATCACAGTGAGCTGGCTGTAAGTCAGGCAGGATGGAGCGTTGGAGGGATGGAAGAAACGCAAGCGAGGCTGTTAATGAGTCTCGCTCAGCACTACTTCCATGCTTCACTGAGTCTAATGAGCCCTCACTAGCTTCTTGTGTCTTGAAGAGGCTCCATCTTGAAGTTTATTAAACCTGTACTAACGTGTCTCAGACAGGTAACCTGAAGCGTTACTATACGGATCTGGAGGCAATGGCTATGGTGACTGCTGGACTCTGTCATGACATTGATCACCGTGGTACTAACAACCTGTACCAGATGAAGTATGTGCTCATTATTATAAACTGTTAATATCCTACTGTTGTACTAAAGCAGTTAACCCTTTAAGCTCTGTGGGTGTTTTAAAGATTTCCTTTTACAGTGGCATAACCAAAATTAAAGGCTTTTAAATTGAAGAAAAAAAAACATTTTCAAATGTTTTAATGATATAGATTATTATAAATTCTAAGGCTCTCAGCATAAGAACTTCTGAAAAAAACAAAAAAGTAACTTTGTTTTCTAATTTTTCTGATTTAACATTATATACCTCAGGGTGTAAATAAGGTGGCTCTGAAAAACTGTTGTTGTATGTTCCTAATCATGTCACCTGTAACAAAAATTTTGTGTTGATACAAAAAAGCAATCAAAAGTTATAGCAGTACATTACATCCTAGTGTCCAAAAATGTCTCAAATTGTTCAGAAGCCTCTCCAAACAAATCCAAAATAATAATCTGCCCAAATATGGAAGACTATTACCGCTGGTTGCAGCAATTTGAACCCAACACGATTGGTTAAGCATGACTCTATAGCATGTCCGATGTTGTAACATGATCCAGGAAAGTTAACGTGTTTGTAGCCAGATAGCAAAATGCCAGAGAGCTAGATGCTGTTTGCACATTGTGCTTTGTGTGGGTAATCTAAGGATCTATGCATCCATTGTCTATGTTTTAAAGATAATCGCCTCCTCTAAGCAATGTTATGTGATATTTTATGTTCTGTTTACTTTTCGTGAATTTATACGCATATGAGCAACACCAGTGACATGTATGTCAAAGACATATACTTAGCTATTACTTTCTATATTTTTGTCTGTGAGTAAAACAATTGTATTTTACTCATTGAGAGCTTTCCAACAACATATGACACTTGACTAATTGATGAGTTTGATGTTTTACTGATAACAATAATATGTGAAGTACAAAATGGAACACTTTTGATTTGTTTGCAAATTTCAAAGCAATTGTTTAGTTTTGGTCATTATTTCTACATGCATTGTAAAGTAAAGCTTCTAAGCTTTAAAATTATTAATATTTTGTGTTGGTAAAGATTGTAACAATTAATATTTTGATAATTAAGTTTTTTTCCCCGGTCCGCTGGCAGGCCCATCCAAGCTTAAAGGGTTAAAAGAATAGTTCAAATTAAAATTCTGTCATCTTTTACTCACCCTCAAGTTGTTCCAAATCAATATGATTTTCATTCTTCGGAGGAACAAAAAAAAAAAAGAGATGTTTAGCAAAATGTCCAGGCTTCCTTTTTAAATACAATAAAATTGAATGGTGACTGGGAACTGTCATGCTCGAACAGGGACAATAAAAAACACTATCAAAGTACTCCATATGACCACCGAGCTATATTTCTTTTATACATCTGAGCTATATACTGTATTTCTATAAGTCTTCTGAAGCCATGTGATAGCTTTGTATGAGGAACAGAGCAAAATTTAAGTTGTGATTTAGGCCCTTAACCGTAGCTAACAAATTAAAATCATGTTTCCAAATATTCGTTTATGGGTTTGTAACAACATGAGAGTGAGTAACTGATGACAGAATTTTTTAAATTATTGTTATAAACCACCATTGAAAATCTAAATGACTATTATCATCTTAAATGATTGCAAACTGACATATTAGATGTATTATACATATTCATTCTTACTTTAATAAATCCTCTTTAATAAAGTCGTCCTCTGTGTTTTAAAAAATACATTCTTTGATTTTGTCAGGTCTGGGAATCCACTGGCAAAGCTGCATGGTTCCTCCATCCTTGAGAGGCACCATCTGGAGTTTGGAAAAACTCTGCTCAGAGATGACGTAATGCTGAAAATATATTAAATGTTTTTAAGCATTTTTCAAACAGCTTTAGACATCATCGCAAATTTAACACGGCAGACCATAGAAAATATGCTTCAACTTGCTTAGCGCCAACAGTAACTGCTCTCTCACTCACAGCCAGCAGTTTATTTCATCAGATTCTTTAAATCCTTTTCTCCAAGGCCTTAAATATCTATCAGAATCTTAACCGACGACAGCATGAACTTGTCATCCATTTGATGGACATTGCTATTATTGCAACAGACCTGGCCTTGTATTTCAAGTAAGAATTGTATATTGTTTTGGTATATGGGACATACAGTGGACCCAAAAAGTATCTGTACACCTAAACCACACTTGTATGAAAATGTATTCAAAATTATTCCAAATTAATTCAAAACATATTCAAACACTTTCTGTTTGTCAAAGTGTGACTTAAGTGTCCCAAATACTTTCACTGTATGCTTTGATTTTTTGTGAATAACTTATTTTGAACTTGTCTTGTGGTTACAGTCTGGGTTGCATAACTGTGATGAACATGAATTTAATTGTGATGATTGTCTATAGGAAAAGGACAATGTTTCAAAAGATCGTGGATCAATCTAAGACCTATGAGAACTGGGAAGACTGGACGAAATACATGATGTATGAAACAACTCGGAAAGAAATTGTAATGTAAGTACTGTGAGTAAATACATTTCATGATAACTAGAGAACAAACTCAGCCATAATAACTGTTTGGCCATTGCACTGACTTGTATACTTTCAAGAAATATAAAATGATATGCAGCAGCTTGCATTTGGATCCATTTACAGTTCATAAATATGAATTCACCTTATGATGTTTTGACTTCCCTCGCTGCAGGGCTATGATGATGACTGCCTGTGATTTGTCTGCCATTGCAAAGCCATGGGAGATTCAGAGCAAGGTTAGATAATCCTAATGCATAATGCAATGTCGCACGCAAGGCCTGATACTATAGCAATGTATTCAAAACATAGGGCAGCCAAGGGTGTAAAGAAATGGCTGGGCTCACAGCCAGAATAATGAGAACTCTCAAACTCCATTCATATGGTAATGTACCCATGGAAGTTTTTTTAATGTATTTTTTACATTCATTTTTTAAAATGTATTACTGTATGCATTCCTAAATAGACAGCACTGTAGATCATCTTATTTGTGTGAGATTACATTGTGCCAAATGTCATGGAAAAGCAACACACTTTTATGTGCTTTTAAATGATTTTCTCCGATCATGTTATTACTATATTCATAGAATATAGATCCAAGAACAATCATGATAAGGCAGAATTTCATAATTGCAATGGGATATGTGCCAGATCGGCCTCAAAATGTTATAAATCACGTTTCATTGGTTTTGTTTACTTTAAGTCATTAAATACATCTAAAGCATTGTTAATATATACAAAAATCTAGTTAAACGTGCAACATATGCACATGTCAAAAAGCATCCAATGGAGCAATAAAACAGGGTTGTGTGAGCTATTCAGAACTGAATTGAGTATCACTTATATTCTATTTAAAATACTAAATTGAGATAGCAAACTGAACTCAGAAATGCAGACATGCAAGGAAATAGAATGGAATGAAATTTAAAGAAATTAATATTTCATATAAATGACTAGGTTCAGGCATGTAACTCTGAATGGTATACTTGTTGCCTGTTAGCCAATCAGCTCACTCACATGTGATATGTCAAGTCAATCGGCTCACATGGTATAAGCTGGTGGGTCCTTTGTGTAATCGGGTAGCTAATCAACTTGTGTACACTCTCTTTACCTAACATTTAAATTTGCTCAGTTTGCCGTTTTCACAGCAGTGTTCTGCGAGAGTTTTTTCTGAAACCCTCCTCCTCCCCAGCTCCACTTCTCTAGATCTGCCACTTGTGGATTGTTGTATGTCATAAATGCTTGATGCAGCATGTCTTGAGTTTTTCTAATTGTGCAGCAGCATCAGCATGTCCACACATTTAACTTTAAGTATGTATGCGTATGTTCTTGCAGTAGCAAGTCTCCATACTTGTTCTGCATCAGCGTATCAGATCTAGTCTGCCAATACTAATATCCTATCAATATATCATGCCCACATTATCATGCTAAATTTTTCTGTTGTCATGACTGAATTCATGCAGTAATCATACGACTGCTTTTAGTGTAATTTTTAATCATACATTTCATTTTTTCAAGATGAATTACCCATAAACATGTTGTCATTCAACAAATGGGGTATTTCCAGATATATTAGGTGGTATAAATAATTAATGTTTCAAATGTCACCTTTTTACATTTGTATTTAATTTATATTTTATTATATTCAATACATTAACTTCAGTTTACTCTAACTGTAATCTAATATTTAATATAACTTTTCTCAAAATGAAGTCAAACAACATGAAGCAGGTTTACAAGATTATTAGTAGTTCCTTCCCATAATGTTGTTTTGTTGAACTTAAAAGGATAGTTCACCAAAATTAAATTTCTCTCATTATTTACTCACCCTCATGCCATCCCAAATGTGTATGACTTTCTTTCTTCTACTGAACACAAATAAAGGTTTTTATAAGAATATATTGGCTCTGTAGATACATACAGTGCAAATGAGTGGGTACCAAAATTTTGAAGCTTCAAAAGGACGTAAAGGCAGCATAAAAATAATCCACATGACTTCAGTAGTTTAATCCATATCTTCATAAGCATATTCTTTTGGATATTCTTCATATTCTTTTGCTTTTATGTACATTATTTGCCAGTGTTTTTCTTTTTTTATGCTTGATGTTTTTGTATGTATGTTTTTTTGCATGATTCAGGAGGCTGTTGTCCTCCTGCCAGACTGTTATTGTAAATAAGAATTCTGTTCTTATGTGACTTGCCTGGTTAAAAAATAAAATAATCAATATAAGTGTGGTTGAGAAATAGATAAATATTTAAGTCTTTTTTTTACTATCAATTTCAATTTCAATTCTATCTTTCAATTTCACGTTCTTCTTTTGTTTTTTGACCATTCCATGCATATTGCCACCTTTTTAAGGTTTTATAGGTCTTTAAAATGTATCTGTTTCTCATATTGCTTCTGAAAATATGGATTTACCCACTGGAGTCACATGGAGAACTATAATGCTGCATTATATGCATTTTGGAGCTTCAAAATTTTGGTACCCATTCATTTGAATAGTGAGGAAGTCTTCTAAAAATCTTTGTTTGTGTTCTACAGAAGAAAGTAAGTTATACACATCTGGGATGGCATGAAGATGAGTAAATGATGAGAGAATTTCAATGTTTGGGTAAACTATACCTTTATGTCATCTGTTGTGTGACTGTGAATTCCTTTGTATTGCAGTTCCGTAAATTCAACCAATCCAATTCATATTCCAACTGAATTAAAAGAGATTTAATTATTACATTCTGAATTTTGCCCAACCCTGCTAAATGAACAGCATAAATATTAACTTAATATTGACAGTAGCTGTATGTGCACTATCCTGCAGGTGGCGCTGTCTGTGGCAGCAGAATTCTGGGAACAGGGTGATCTGGAGAGAACAGTGTTGGAGCAGCAGCCCATTGTAAGAGATCGCCTGGAATGAAGGGGTGGGAGGAGTTGGGAGGGGTGTGAGAGAAAAAGAAGAAGAGAGAGAGAGAAAGGGAGTAAAGACTTAAAAAAGTTCCCATGGGTCATGTAGTGATGTACTGCCTATTATGCGGTGCAGTGAATCAGAAAGAGTGGTCACAATGGCCCAGTCAACCAGACCACTCCCAAACTCCCTGTTTTACACAATAGTGATTGGAAATATAAGAATACCCGCTTCTCAAAAGTGCCATCAAACTTTACAGTTTAGTCACACTGTTCTTTAATGTGCATTGGTAGATTGCAGTTTTTCATTTTGATAAGAGTTAAGAGCATGCTGTTTCTTCCCCAGCCCATGATGGACCGGAACAAAGCAGACGAACTTCCCAAACTGCAGTGTGGTTTTATTGATTTCGTCTGTTCTTTTGTGTACAAGGTGAGGTCCTCCATTTCGATGAGTAAACAAAACTACATATGGGACTTCATTGATCTACTCATCTAAATGTTCACAGCATCCACCTGAGAGTCCATCAGGAAACAAATACATAACCATCAGCAGAAATGCACAGTGTACATCTTGATCAGATGACTGTATACTTGTTCATTTTATTGACCCAATGTAGACCTGCCTGGAATTAGAGGTGTCTTAGTCACTCACAGCTATCAAGTCTACAAATATTAAAGCTTATTTGATTGCTTGTCAAGCTTAGAGCAGTTTCTCCCATTACTCATACAGTTCCTGGATCTATTGGGATGATAAATAGAGCCAAACTGGGTACATATTAATGTCTCTACAAATCTATATATTGCATAGTGCTACATTCCATATTATTGCTGTAATGCATGAGATGAATCGGGAATCAACTGCAAGTTCTATATATTTCTGAACATTTCTACCCATCTTAAATACTCCCTTTACTCAAGCCCAATCTATATTGCAGGAGTTCTCTCGTTTCCACGTGGAGATCACACCCATGTTAGAGCGTCTTCTGAACAACAGGAAGGAGTGGAACGCTCTCAAAGAAATATATGAAGCCAAGGTCGCCAAACTTGAAGAGGCCAAGAAAGCTAAAGAGGAAGCTGCAGCCACCGTCAAACAAGGTAAATAGTGATTCAAACGGTAACTTGTAATCCTTAGATAATATATACCTTGCTAAAAAGTCTAGCTTAGACCTTTAGATACAATTACTTTTTCAAAGGTGGTTCAGACTGGTTTATGCTGGTTAGGGCTGTTCATCATTATGGGAGGAACAACTAGGAGTATTGTCCTGGGCCCTGTGATGAAGGGTCCCACAAAGGTCCTCTGGTATACAGTAGACCACTCATGAGCCCCTGGTTTAAAAGCCCATGTTTTAAAGAAAACTTTGTGTAAATATCACATGAGAGCAGAATATTTCCAATAAATTATTTCCAATAAATTCCAACCAAACTATAATTTTTCCAAATTATGTAAATGTATGAAAATATGATTTAATAGTGTGAATTTAAGACACACAAAATGTTAGCTGTGAAATTAGTCACAGCAAGACAGATGAGTTGGCCTTTTTTTAAAAAACAAAAAAACAAAACACTAAAAATGTAATTTCCTTCACCTTCATTTCACCACAGAATTTTGTTAACACAATACCGAATACATGATTTGGTGGAAATAACACTGTGGTGGAAATTTTCATGACTTTCAGAAAAAATACAAAACTGACAACTCTCCTGTGGTGCATGTACATATGATATTGGACATTATTAGTAGACTAATAAGAAAAATAACTTGTGAAAATGTGAATAATGTTTTAACAAGTCTACTTTTTAGTAGTGAAATTGAAAATATTACTCTTTTCTGTATATCCATCTAGCTGAAACCTGTACAATGTATGCTTCCCTGATCCGCGTTTACTTTCCTCACAGGAAATGCTGCCCAGAGCGCATCACAGTCCAAGACCTGTGTCATCACCTAGATGTCAAACTCCAGAAAAACAGACAAATGCACGTCAATGTAATCATAATTTTATCCACTTTCATAATTTTGTCTGCAGGATGTCCTTTCACACTATTATTACACAAGCCCAGAGTTTATAGTTAAAGAAAACCATTTAGTGATAGAAAAAGGCTGGTCTCTTGTAATATCACAGAATGGTGACACCAGGGTTGAGATTATGTTTTAAACAAACCTGTACAGATTAGGGCACTCTTATATAATAAATAACATACAGTTGTTGACATTGAAAATCTGGATTCGAAAATCAAATTTAATCCTGGAAATAAAAAACTCACTTGAAAAAAATTTACTTGAAAATTTCCCACAAATTTTTCCTATTGGCCATGTTAGCTTCTTTTTATGAAAAAGATTTTCTTGCTTCCATGGAAGCACACAACATACTCTTTGGAACATTTTCAAATCATACTGTGTAAATATATATATATACTAATATAATTTACACTCACTGAGCACTTTATTAGGAACACTATGGTCCTAATAAAGTGCCTGACATGGTCTTCTGCTGTTGTAGCTTATCCGCCTCATGGTCTGACGTGATGTGCATTCTGAGATGATATTCTTCTCACCACAATTGTACAGAGTGGCTATCTGAGTTACAGTAGCCTTCCTGTCAGCTCGAACCAGTCTGTCCATTCTCCGTTGACCTTTCTCCTTAACAAGGCATTTTATTTTGTTTTTGGGACCATTTGGAGTAAATTCTAGAGACTGTTGCGCATGCAAATCCCAGGAGATCAGCAGTTACGGAAATACTCAAACCAGCCCATCTGGCACCAACAATCATGCCATGGTCCAAATCACATTTTTACTCATTCTGTTGGTTTATATGAACATTAACTGAAGCTCATGACCCGTATCTGCATTATTTTATGCATTGTACTGCTGCTACACGATTGGCTGATTAGATAATTGCATGGATGATTGTTGGTGCCAGATGGGCTGGTTTGGGTATTTCTGTAACTGCTGATTTCCTGGCATTTACAGGCACAACAGTCTCTAGAATTTACTACTAATGGTGCCAATAACAAAAAAACATCCAGTGAGGGGCAGTTCTGTGGACGGAAACGCCTTGTTGATGAGAGAGGTCAACGGAGAGTGGCCAGACAGGTTTGAACTGACGAAATCTACGGTAACTCCGATTAGCATCTCAGAATGAACCTATACAATATTAGGGATGTGGTTTTAATGTTGTGGCTGATCGGTGTATACTAATATTTAGAAGTTCAAAAAATTAATAGAAAATAAAAATGTTCGATTCACATTTTCCTAAGTTGCTACATTGAAAATTTGTATCAAAGTAAAAAAATGCAAAATAGAATGTGTAGAATTCCGAGTCTTTCGGACTCCACTATAAATAGTGTACAGAGTGTAGTATGTATACAGATGAAAAATACATATTACAGTTTTACACTATTAATATTAATATGTAGCAATGCATAAATAAAAGATCAAATGAGAACTTTCTGAGCCATGCCTCTCTCTTTTTATAGCCTTGAAACTGTTGCTGTGCAAAGTCTTTTGCCTCTAGGATGCAGTACACTGTTATGTGTGTGTGCTAGTACTAACTGTCCCATTGGAACATACATAACAGTCTTATAAAAGCATTGGATAACACCTAGGGGGTGTTGGCATAATCGAATGGGATGGGTAAGAACTGATTGGCAGGGCAACAGAAAGGGGCAGGCTCCATGGCAGCATTTACGTCATGTCACAAACGCAGTCACTGCACGTCAACGGTCTATGATGTCACGTCTTATGTTACATTTACCTCTCTCACACAGCAAAGAGGTAGAGTCAAGAAATCTGCAACCACCTCAAAAGCTAAAATTAGCTCTGATGTGACAGCACATGCACACCTACACACACGCACACAGCTTTAACAGGAAGATACCGTAGGGAATGATCATTCTGACATCAAAATCACTAACCAACAGAGCAGTAAATTGCCTCGAAAGCTCCCGATGGCTGCATTGACAGTTGTTTCATTCAGCATGTTCTGCTACATACCCACAATAAAAAGAGCTGCCACATTTAGCCTCGCAATCTAAAATCATAGGCTCTCTGCATGGAGACAAATAGAATGTGATTTCCTATTGGCTGTGATTTCAATGCATTCTATCCAATGAGACAGCTTCCAGCTGAGCTTTTCTGTTTATGGAATGCCTAATTGCACTAAAACATGAAAAAAGAAAAGAAAAAAAGTGATGGTCTTAATGCAGATGTTGCTGGTGGTTTCTTTTTAAATCCTCCTATTTCTAACATGCCCAGATTGCTATTCAGCACTCGTTCTAAGAATAGCGCAGAAGGAATTCATTTCCGTGGAAGTTATTATTGCAGTCTACTGCAGCATGCAATATGATTCACAATGCATGCATTGTATATATTCTGGCATAAATATACAGATTAACTCAGCACAGGAATGAATCACAAAGTTGAATGTTGTTCATTATGGATTTTATTTTTTGGAGGCAAAACAATGTACTTTTTTCTTTTTTTACAGTATATGAGGATCAGTTTCTACAGTTTAATAATGTAAACAATCTCGGAAGAGAAATGTGTTCAGTTTAAAAGGAAGCCATTGTCTGCTTTTTTTAAACTATTTACATGAATTAAAATATAATTTATGACATCAAATAATTTATGCTATATAGATAATTTGATCTAGGAAACTAGATTTTAACTATTTAAAAATACTGAAATGCATTTGTCTCCACATTCTCAAGACATATGAAATCACACAATACCGGAAATCGAAATAAAACCAACACCATTTAAAGAGATCCAAGCTAAGTGGCATATAAATAAAAAACAAAATATATGTAAAAAATATAAAATCTTACTAGCAGTATTTACCACAAACTAGGTTAAAAAATGAAAAATCATTGTGAATTTGACAGACATTAGAAGAGTCAAAAATCAATAAAAACAAGACAAAGAAAACAACATATGCCCTTTGACTCCAATTTTGTTTCCACAACAGACAAGGTCTTGAACAGCAAGACAATGCGACATGGATGTATGATGACATTAGAGGCATTTTGTTAACAAATGACTCGCGCTAGATCCACTTCTTGATAAAAATGACCCAAGGTTTAGCACAGACAATATAAAGAAGCAAATTCTCTTCAATATTGCAAGAGCATGTACTTTGTGAACAACAAATTGCAGGGCAATAGATGTAGTGAATTAAAATTGACGTTTTCTACTAACTAAAAAGAGGGGAAGAATGCACACACGTGCGTAGATTTAAGGGCCAGGCCAAACGATCATGATGTTTGTGAAATGGATTATGATGTGGTACCACACTTCTGTATCCAACATCAAATGTACTTTTTTGGTCAACTTTGTCTTGCGATTGCTGAAATGAGGACTGAAATACAGTATGTATTGCATTTAAAGAAGGTTCCCTTTGGAAGTTTTTTTTTTTTTTTCATTTTTTTTAATCATTTGTACATTCTAGATCAACAGTGTAGTGTTTTCCACCACTATCATTAAGTTCAAATGTATTGACGTGTTCTGAAACACTGAATAAAATGGTCTATAACAAATTATAGCTTCTATATATTTATCTACACAAACACACAAATATATATTTGTATATATAATCATATATATGGTATATACCTTTTTTAATATAGATATATTGAAAAAGTTAAATTATTTCAGTAAAGAAACATTGGATTGTAAAGGAGATCAGACAGGACTGATAGCTTTATTTTCCCATAAGGTTTAAGGCTCTCCTTGTGAAAATGGACTGTCTGTGTATTTTTCTTGTTTATATATAAAGTCCTTCTTGGCCAGTGAATCTGAACATCAACCTTTTTTTTAATGATTCAAGCTGTTTCACGGTTTCTCTACAGCAATCTATGACATACAGTACAAGAACTGATTTCAATAAAACAACTGATCTCTTAAATACATCCTTCTGTTTTTGAGAAAGGCTCTCTTAGATTAACGGTATTGCATCTCAATTGCATAAAAAATAAAAAAATCTAACATATTAAAGTCATTAAAAAAAGAAAAGAAAATTCAACAATTTCTAAAGGGATACTCTATACAACTGTGTTTGACTTATGAAGCCATAATCATTGAAAATTCCCTTCTGTAGCTCCCTGTATTGCTTAACGCTGCATCATCAAGTTCTCCCCTGCCCTTTAAAACATATTAACCAATCAGATCCACTCGTTACCACAACATGATTACCACATCGCTGTACAGCACATAACCATACATTTCATGTTTACACAAGACACAGTGCTATATACACATGATATACCTCTATATATATATTATACTTCTATATAATCATGTAAACCAGCACATTCTCTCAATTGTTTAGTAGTATACATACTAAGCACAAACACTCATTCAGGGTTTTTTCATCTTCTCAAGATCATATTAGGTGGTTTAAAATTGGTCAAAAGCAGTCTGTAGTATTCAAAGTAACTTCTTAGTACCTTAAGAGGGAAGTGAGCAAGGCACGTCCTAATTAGGGTACTTTTAACACTGAATAAGGCGTCCTGTACTTAGTGTGCGCTCTATTAAAGTCAAAAGAGAATTCAGTCATGTAAACATTCAGGTTTGGGGTGTTTCAGTGTAGGTAACTGGATATACAGGAGAGGCAGGGATAATGCGAGAGTAAAGAGAGGCTTATAACCATCCCTACACCAGCACACGCACTCACACGCTCACAATTGTACTAGATCCACAGGCCTAGGGTTCAAGGGGAGGAGGGTGACCCCACAGAATAAAAGCAACAGGTACAAGTGAACACACTTCGACTCCCAGCATATAATATGGGGCAAACCCATCCCAAGAGCCTGCTAAAGACACGGATGACGCACGCAGTTTTACACAGGTACACGTTTAAAAAAAACAGACAGAGGACAAATAGAGAATTAGCCACAAGGTAAGAGCTAGAAAAAACCCGCAGATCTTCCCCTGTTAGATAGGAGAGTAAAAAAAGTGTTTGAGCTCAGAGTAAGAGAGTATGAGAGAGTGACATGTAAACAAAGCAGAGATACGACTGTATCTCTTATGAGATTAAGCTCTGGAAATAGTTTTAGGAAAGCTCTTCCTCCTTATTCATCACCACCTTTCTCTCAAGTTCTGCCATTGAGAGCACTTTGAGTCAACATCCAAGAGAAAGACTTGTCTGATGTCTCCTATGGCTGTGCTGCTGGGAGAGTCTTACCACTAAACTGTACTTTCAAATTAAGACCAATAGGATGGACAGGATGGTGGCCACAATTGCATTTGTGACAGGTACATTCTATTCCTTGAAATTTCGATACGTTTATGAAAATATAAATTATGAGATGGGTTCTTGGATAGGTTCACATCTGACAAACAATTAAAACACATCATTGGCAAGTTAAAAGTGAAGTGTGTAATTTCTGCATCACTATCAGAAGGTAAACAGAAGGTAATTAGGTTTTCAGACAGGTTTCCTGAACACAACCCCAACCTGCCATTGTTTAAAAAAACAGATAGTCACACCAGTTGAGCCAATGTTGCTATTATAGGATGCTCAATTAGAGCAATGTTTTGATAGCACCAAAGAAAAAAACTGTTTACAATTCTTTGGGGAATCAACCTACAAATAGCTTACAATTGTCTCTACATATATGTATTTTAACATGTATAAATTACACACTTCACCCTTTAAAGGTGCTGTTAGCAACTTCAGTTTTTTTGCTTACCTTCGCTAGACTTAGCCACTCTATTAACCCCGCCCTCCAAAGACAAGTCAATAACTCTGAACACAAAAGCATGGCCTGATCCCCTGACTCTATTACTGTATACGTTGTAACATAGACAGGTATCTGTCAGGTAATAGGGGAATTTTATGTGTGGTATTGCAAAAACAATCACTTACAGCACATTTAAGGTAGTACAGTAGGGTTGGTTTGGACAATAGACTCATTTGCTCAATTGTTTCTGGCAGCCAGCAGCAAAAGCATCTTCAAGACCAAAGGAGGATAGAGGCCAGACCAAAGAAGCACTACCTCGTTTGAGTGCATAGATGAAATCAAGGAAGCACTAAAATTACAAAAAGACTATTGTTTTACCTTTCCTTTTTGAATTGTAAACTCTACCTTGTCAGGATTCTTTTTGTTTGCCTTTTTTATCCACTTTTAATCCACTTTCATCATAACACACACACACACACACACACACACACACACAGTTAAACATCCACAAAGTTTTGCTAATACAAAGCAGTTATTGTTTATATATTTGTACAACAAAATGGTTAAAGCCCCCTGCAGGTCTATGATGAAGAGTGATAAAGGGTTTATAAAAATAAAATAAAAACACACACACGCACGTCACAACAACAAACGGAAAAGAGTGCTGTTTGCTACGAAGCCCGAGCCGCTTGCAACGTCATGAATGGCATCAAACACAAACACACACAGGAAGCAGCACTTGTGTCCGGTGTTGTCAGAGCTGTTTCTGTTCGTTTGTTCACTGGTTGACCTTCCCCAATGTCCTCCGATCCTCAGTTACAAGTGACAAGGTCAATTTTTTTATTTAAATGTTCAAAATGTAAACATGAAGAGGTGCCTTGGTTGAGGTACTGAGGTGAGTCTCGGAAGGGGTGGCAATGCTGGACGCGTTGCAAGGCGTGTCAGCGATGCAGGCTTCTCTGAGCCTCCTTCAGAAGAGCATCAAAGTCCAGTGCGTCATACTTGCTCTTCACCGGGCCGGGACCTGCCTCATCTAAACAGCAAAACACTGAAGAGTTAGTTCATATTACTAGAGAATTTTATTAATAGCACTTTAAATATAATACAACATTTTTTAGAAATATATTTCTGCTTCCTACAACAGCAAAACACAGAAGGTATGATTTGAGGACTAGTGATAGACAATATTTACAGTGATAGACCAATCTATACAGTGATTGACCAACAGTGGTTGACCAATACATACAGTGCATTCAGAACGAATTCAGACCCCTTAATTTCTTCACATTTTATGTTGCAGTCTTGTGCTGCAATGCTTTAAACTATTATTTTTTTTCTCATCAATCTAAACTCTATACCCAATATCGACAAATCAAAAACCAGATTTTTGATAACTTTATTAAAAACAAAAAAATCTGAAATATCACATTGACATAAGTATTCAGACCCTTAACTCAGTACTTAGTTGAAGTAACTTTGGCAGTGATTACAGACTCAAATCTTTTTGAGTATGATGCGACAAGCTTTGCACACCTGGATTTGGGAATTTTCTGCCATTCTTTTCTGCAGATCCTCTCATGCTCTGTCAGGTTGGATGGGGACCATCAGTGGACAGCCATTTTCAGGTCTCTCCAGATATGTTCAATTGGTTTCAAGTCTGGGCTCTGGCTGGGCCACTCAAGGACATTCACTGAGTCATAAAGCCCAGATCGGTGGTGTGTGGTAGTGATGGTTGTCCTTCTGCAAGTTTCTCCCATCACCACACATGATCTCTGGAGCTCTGGTCAGAGTGACTATCAGGTTCTTGGTCACCACTCTTACAAAGGCCCTTCTCCCCCAATTGCTCAGTTTGGCCAGGCGGACAGCTCTAGGAAGAGTCCTGGTTGTTCCAAACTTCTTCCATTTAAGAATTATGTAAGCCACTGTGCCCTTGGGAACCTTGTGCCTCAACACAATCCTGTCTCTGAGCTCTGCAGGCAGTTCCTTTAACCTCATGGCTTGGTTTTTGCTCTGATATGCATTTTCAGATGTGAGACCTTGTATAGACAGGTGTGTGCCTTTCTAAATCATGTCCAATCAATTGAATTCGCCACAGGCAGACTCTAGCCAAAGTTTAGAAACATCATAAAGATGTTCCAGAGAAATGGGATGCACCTGAGCAAAATTTCAAGTGTCAAACAAAGGGTCTGAATACAAATGTCAATGTGATATTTAAGTTTTTTCTTTGTAATAAATTAGCAAATTTAAAAAAAAACTGTTTTTTGCTTTGTCATTATGGGGTATGGAGTGTAGATTGATGTGAAAAAAATGAAGCATTTTAGCGCAAGGCTGCAACATATCAAAATGTGAAAAAAAGGAAGGGGTCTGAATACTTTACTGGACTGCACTGTACAATGGCTGGGTTTGAGAATAATTGAATTAATACAGGATTACAACCAGAGCAAAATAGTTGGTGACATCTTTCAACAATTAAAACGATACAGAACTTGATTAACATGTCTCTATTTTTAAGAGCTTTTACAATTTGATAATATGGACAAATATAAAATATTATCTGTCCATACCACCTACAGCAGCTCTAAAATATAAACTAAAGAAATAAACTTCACCTTCCTACTTACAGATCCTTTCCCTCCCCCCAATCCATACTACAACTGTATTTGTTTTACACCTATTATAGACCACTTTAGCATGTGACAGTACAATCACTATATTTGGAATTCTTATCAAAAATCATATCGGTACAAACATTTCACATAGCTTCTCCAGTCTAAGACTTGTAAAATGTGACAACAGAATAAAACATGTAAATATAAACTATAACAAAACCAAACAAGTATTTAACTGAGTAACAATGCTAAAAACAACAACATCAACAATACTAAAAAGGATAAATAAATGAGTAAATAAGATCAATTAAGCCAGAAAATTATGGTAATAATACAGAATGAAAAAATGTATGGATTGTGTACAACACAGATGGCACAAAACTCTTTTAACCTCTCCATGCAACCGTCTGGATTCCCAGGGACACTATTTGTGCCTTGTCCACCCACTAATATCCAAGGAAAGGGTCCCAAGTCTTATAGAATATAAAGGGTTTATAATTTAATGCAGTGGAAAAGGCCTCATAAGGAATGAGCCCTTTAGCTATGTTTATCCACTGAACAACTGAGTGGCTGTGGTCCTTTATCCATAGAATGGCAATGCTCCCAGTAGCACATTTTAAAAGAATTTGCAGAAAATGAGTAACATTTATAAGGGAATTCCTGAGAACTTCCTAGTAGACAAGCCATCAACCCCAATTGTAGTGGACAGCAATATATATTTTCTTTTTCCAAAAGAACAAGGGACCAAAAGTGCTGAATCTTTCCACAACTCCAAAATCATTGAATCCCTCTGATGCTTTACACTTATTTAAAAAATCAGACACATTTCGGTTTATTTTATGCCTTAAACTTGGAGTGATTGTAAGTGGTGATTTCTTCCCCAATATCACTCTCCCACAGTTCTCTGGCCTTGTCCCCATTATTTTTGTGGGAATTCATGAGTATGTTATAAAACCACCTGGATGCCGAACAAGTCATTGGCATTTTCATCTGTTCTTCTAATTGGGAAGAACAGAAACCATGAGGGATTTGCTTTAGACTTTTAAATATAAAACTATATATTTGGTGGCATGTATAAAAGTGCATTTTATTGATATTATATTTTGTGATAATTTGTTCAAAAGACATTATCTTTTAGATTTCTATCACGTCCCCTATAACGCAGATGCCTTTTTCCTTCCATAGTACCATCCCGTCATTCATCCCAGGAGGGAAGTCTGGGTTGTTATGTATTGGTGTTGAAAATTAAAGATGTGTGTAGAAGCCCATGGCTTTATGGATTTGCATCCACATTTTAACCATATTTTTTAAAATTAAGTTACCTTTAGTAAGATCTGACAACTTTGAAGGTGAGATGTAAAGCAAGGTACGAAGGGGGACAGACCCAAGAGTTGCTGCTTTGGCACCAACCACTCCAAGATTAATCGGAGCTGAGCAGAGAATTGATAAAACTTTAACAGGGGAGCTACTAATCCTCCAAGCTGCTAGGCAATGAAAGGTACCTATATCTCAATCTAGGGTTGTTTCTTTCACCGAATAAAAGAAATGACAGAGCCACGCAGCTGTCTCAAGGATTTGCTGAAAAGTAAAACAGGTAACATTTGAAATAGTTTAACAGATGCGGTAATATATTCCTCTTAACAAGATGGATACATTCCAGCAATGATAGTGGTAGGCTGCACTATCTGTCTAAGTCGGACTCAATAGATCTAATAGCTGGAAAAATATTAATTTAGTATAAGCGCTCCAATTGTGGTGCAATATTTATACCCAAGTATTCGAATCCAAAAGGTGACCATTTTAAAAGGTAAAGAGACTGTTGAATCCGGGGAGTGAACATTACTTAGTGACATTGCTTCAGATTTTGAGAAGTTAATCTTATAACCAGAGACTGAGCCAAAATCAGAAATCAGGTCAATTACTTTGGGAATAGAACATTGTGGAGACTCTAAATAGATTAAAACATCATCTGAATAAAGTGAAATTTTATGGAGCTTCTTCCCTAGGCAAATCCCCCTAAAGGACGGGTCTCCTCTAATAGCCACCGCTAGAGGTTCATTAGCCATTACAAACAGCAGCGGGGACAATGAACAACCCTGTCTGGTGCCCCCTGACAGATTAAATTTAGGGGATTGAATACCATTTGTTATTATAAAAGCTGTGGGGTGTATATATAAGATTTTAATCCATTTAATGAAGTTGTTGCCCATGTTAAATTTGGATAGTACCGACTATAAATATGGCCACTCGACCCTGTCAAATACCTTTTCAGCATCCAATGAGATGAATATGCCACCACTTGCACACTGATTAGAGTGCTGAATGATATTAAGTAACCTTCTAACATTATGGGCCTGAGGATCTCCCCTTGATAAAACCTGTCTGATCCATACCGATGATAGTTGGGACTATCAATAGCAGTGACTCAAGTCGGGTGGCCAGGATCTTAGCTAGTATTTTTAAATCTACATTAAAAAAGGAAATGGGATGGTAGGTTTCACGTTCATCATGGGGTTTTCCTTTCTTTAGAATAACACAAATATTGGCCTCCATCATAGAGTTAGGGAGATTCCCGAAATTAAAAGACAATTGAATCATGTCATGCATAGAATTAACCAAAGAGTCCTTAAACTTTTTGAAGAATTCTGTGGTGAATCCATCTGGCCTAGGCACCTTTCCATTAGAAAATCTACTAATGCAATAAAAAATGTCTCTAATTTCAATTGGTTTGTTCAAGAAATGTCTTTGCTCCTCAGATGCATCTGGCAGAGATAGTAAGAAAATCGTAATAATGGCCTTATTATCATGACAAGGGACTCGTCGAGTAAGTAAGATCGGCAGTGCAGAAGTTTGGCCAGGAATTTATTAGGCTTTTTAGCAAATACATACATCACCTGTTTTGCAGGTTATATGTAAAGTTGGATAACTCAAGGTAAGAAACACATCTGCGTTGTCAGATATGACAATACTGCCTATATTACTGTCTATTATATTATGTAAAGATACCTTAGGTGAAAAGATGTAATCTATTCTACTTCAAGTTTTATGTACTCCAGATAAAAAGTTATACTCTTTGTCTCTTGGATGTAGCATCCACCAAGTATCCACCAGTCATTTGAGTGTACAGTTGAAATCGTCAGCGATCACACTATGATCACACTGCCATTCAGCAAATTTTGAAAATGTGTGTGTAAATCCTAACTCTGGACAACAAGTTTTAAAGTCCTGCGAGAGCTTATATCAATTTTGACATTGGTTGGTTGTAACATTTCGTGTTCACACACAAGTGACCCTAAATCAAATATTGACCTGGTAAGAGTTTTTCAATCCCATCTAGCTGAGTTGAGCCACCAGTGGAGGTGGATATTTTAGTTGTCCTTAGGCTTTTTGAAGAGCTTGCTGCCTTCGTACCGCACCCTAAGGATCGCCAGGTAGATCATCGCAAAGCCAATTCCCCACTCACAGAGCCAATTCTTCACAGCCCCAAATGTTTGTCTCTTCTGAGAAATCGCCACTGAGAAATCCTCTTAAATGGAAATAGAGTGGTGATTGTAGGGTAATTGACCAGCAGCACGAGCGGCTTGCAAAATGCACACTTTGTCGAGAAAATTGTAACATTTTTTAAAAGTTTTACAATCATCGCTTGGGGTCTCTCACCCGCAGAGGACTGACGTGCTAGAGTGTGGAGTGTGCAATCTGTCTTCACCAGTTGATGTTCAACAGAGTAGGTAGCCAGGATTTGAAAAACAAAACCGTACCCTCCTCACCCTCTGGCAGGCCAGTTATTCTGATGTTGCACCATCTGTTTCTGTTTTCCATATCATACAGCTTCTCAAGGGCCATGTCTAGACTTTTTTAATCTGGCAAGCTCGGCATTGCCTTTCGTGACAGTATCTTCCACCATGGCTATGTGTGCTTCTGCTTCAGTAACACAGGTTTTCACCTCCACGATATGTGGATAATTTCTCACAAAGGATCGATATTATCACCAAAATGTCTTAGTGGAAACTCAGAGATTAATAGTGAAACTGTATATTTGCGACATCCCTATGGGGTTTCTTTAAAATGATGTGTGTCGTGAAAGGCGCTACACAAATAAATATGACCCTAGAAGAGGCTGACTGATATATACAATGGTAGACCGATAAGTACAGTGATTGACAAATATACACAGTGGGGTCCAAAAGTTTGAAGCCATTCGTGAAAGCTTCTATTTAGCAATTTCTTTAATTCAATATTTTATTTTCCATTGCAAATTAAATTATCAGCATAACAGTTTGATTGAAGTGTTTAATCGAAAATCTTACATGAATTTCAGAATTTCTTTAGTATTTGGGTACCCTTTAGCTTTAATGACAACAAGCAAGATTTGAGAATGCCCCAAAGAACATCTTGTGTGCTACAGTGGAAGCAAGGAAATCTTACCTTTTGTACAATGGAGTAACATGGTCCATGTCAAATTTGTTTAGTTATTTGCTTAGAATCAGATATTTGATTAGTGACAAATAAATAAAAATAAAAAAGTCCCAGTTTTTCAATGTGGTTTCAGACTTTTGAAACGATACATACAGTGGTGTCTAAGAGGTAGATTCCCAGCCTTCATATTAGCGTTGGTCACTGAAAAACCTATATCGGTTAACTACTAGTGAGAACAGCATTATTGTAATCTCTTCACTAACCAAAATTTTTACAAAGAATCTGACTCAGCACACTGGCTCACATGAGTCCTGGTTAAAAATGAGCAAGTCATCAAATGAGCAAAGAGCAGCTTCTTCATTATCACTGTCTGGAACCAACTTCACAGTTTGTTCAGTCTCTCAGTTTGCTGCAATGGCTAAGCACTGCGGCATACTGGCCTCGCTATAATTAAAACTGTACCCTGCTTTTTAAATAGGTCAACCAAGAATGGAAATGTCTTTTCTTCTATTTAAATGCAAATGAAGCTGAATTAGGCCATTTATTAGCTTAGGAATGAGAGGAAACCTTCCTCTGACTCAGAACAGACCACCAGACAAAGGCCACATCAAAGAGACAGGAATCTCTCTGTTCTCTTACCCAGATCTATGTAACGCTTCCTTCCAAACTGTCGGCTGCTGTTCCCCCCACTCGGACCCAGCGAGTCCCGCCTGTGCCGTGGGGTTTGGCCGCTCTGAGTGGACCTAAGTGTGATAACTCCACAACGCTCCCTAAATAGACACATAAACACATTGAAAACATCAATGCTCCTGATCCCACTCAGTTCTAAGGTCATAACAATGTCAGGTGAGCAGACAGAAATGGAACCCACTCGTTTTTGATGACAACTTTGCAGTCATCCGTTTGACCGAAGGCCTCGAAGCGCTTCCGCAGCATGGACTGAGTGACACTGCTCGGAAGGTTGTGAATGTAGATCACTTGGCACTTGTTCTGGAAGGTAATTTGAACAAATATTCCCTTTAACAGTACATAAAGAGATAGTTCAACCAAAAGGAACAAGACATTACATGCATTTGATAATAAAGTTAGTGCTGCTACTACTAAAATCAGTCGTAAAATCATGTTTGAAAACATGGCCTACCACATCATTCTCTTGTCCACACATTGTCTTGCTCTTTTTTTCTGTTGCTTCATGGCACGTCTCAGAGCTCTCATCGCTGAAAGAGACATACAGGGCTGAGTTACACAAAATGGCCAATAAATGCCAAATGAAAGTAGCTAGCATCTTGATGACACACAAAACTGGTAACTGGCTGGCTGAAATCACAAGTTCCAATCTGACTGCCTGGAAATACATTTATGTTTGCAAGGTTCCAGTTTGATTTAACTAATAAATGGATCCCTCACAGCTTGTTTTTATTTCCATTAAAGATATGGTGCTACTCTGAACAAGGTCTGCACATTTTTGCGGTTGTATCTTTTTGAAAGGCAAAAAAAATTGTGTTGCTCAAGTGGTTTATGGCCAAAATAAGATTCAATGTGGACCAGATTTTATGCCGAAAAAGACTAGCATCTTGCTACAGCATTTAAGCATAGGACATTTTCAGTACCTGAAGGAGAGTTTGCAGTTAGGGGAGGGGGGTGAGCAGGACACAGGAGACTGGGTGTCCAGCTCTGGGGAAGGAGAACGGATAGGAGAGAGTTTGCAGGTCTGCTCTGAGCTGGGTGTGGGTAACTCTGTGGGCAAATCCACAGGCAGGCCCCATGTGTTTCCAGTCCACTGCTGGTAGTCTAGGGCTTTCAAGAAATCCATCTCCTCCTGTCCTTCCATTTCCTCATTCTTCACACCCCTCTCCTCCTCCTTTCCTTGCACTTCCAAGTGGCACTGCGTCACCGCTGGTCTCTTGCGACTCTCACCCAAACCCAGTAGGCAGTAGTCGTGGTCCCCATATGCGCGTTGTGTGCCGCCCTTCGAGTCTGCATCGCCTGCTTGGCCCATCCGGCGCAGCTGGGCGTACAGTTCTGTCTGCTCTGGGAGCTTCCGTATGTGCGCCCGTGCCAGGAACGAGCTCTTGGTGGTGAGCTCAGCTTTGCCGTCTGGTTTGAAGAGCTCGTCCTCCACTGGTTTATGAGGGGGAGTGGTGGGGGGAGTGAGGCCTGCGAAACATACATGCTCATTAATCACAATGAAACCGAACATGAGGGCACCTCAAACAAATGCACTAGAATATCAGGAAACATTCTGTAATTAGCAACAGTTCATAAGCTAAAATGAACAATTAATGAAACTTAAACAGAGTAAAGTATCTTTAAAATAGGAAAAGATTCAATGCAGCTCAAAGTGCTTCACAGTTGAGATTATAAAAAAGCAAAAGTTTCAGACAAAGTAAAAACAAATTAAGACAAATAAAACAGATAAAAAAATTATCTGATAAAGAAAATAAGATAAATAATTCATCTTTAGGCAAGCGTCACTATTACTATTGCTCATACATATGGTTACCCTAAGTATTACAATTTGTGTGTAATTCTTCTCCATTTGTGCTACAGACAAATTGTTGAGGAGAATTATGCCGTTACTTTTCTAAGCAATTAATACTTTCTCCTGGCAGACAATAAAATGGGAGAAAAAAAATCCCATAGACTTCCATTGAAGGAGGGATCAGAGCCATATCTAGGGACCAGAATATTATAGAAACTTGAGGGTAGACTAGAAAGCAACCAGCTAACAACCACCCAGAACAGCCTAGCAACCAACAATTTTATTCTCTTATCTTAATGTAAAATGCCTCAGATTTGAACAATTGATTTAACAGGCTCCAGTTATCACACTATACACACTAAAGGCCCAGGTATACTTTGTTTTTATGCATTCCAGGTCGGATAACGCCAGGTTTACCACGTTGCCTTTCAAATATACTCTTCTGACCATGAACGAATATGAACACATTCTACCTATGCGCACTATGATCCTCTTTTAGGACGGTCAATGGTTGGCCCATGGCTGATTACGAAATTTTCATCACGCATCACACAGGGATCCTCAACGGACAACTAAAGTACACTTTGGCCTTAAGCCCTTTACCATTGAGAAAATTTTGAAATCTTTGTTGGCTTAATTCTCAATGTGCAAATACTGGCAAGCTACTGGCATGTGTGAGAACATTAGAGGTGGAAATAAGTGGTAATTGCTCCACAATGTAGAAAACGGCACACTTATAAACATCCCACTGACTGAGTGCGTAATATTACCTGCTGTGCCACACAGCTCCACGCAGAGAGTCTGCTCAAAGGGCTTGTTGGCATACTGTGCGTCTCTGATCAGGAGAAAAAGAAAAAGAGATTGCAGAGTCTATTAAACTCTTACATGGGAAAGAAAAACAGAAAGAGAGGGTGATACAGTCCAGACAACATAATGTATCAGATTTACTTTTATAGAGGTTTATATATGGCATTTTAGCACCAACAAATATAAAAAAAAAGCAGATGTTAGGCAGAATGTTAGAGAATGACAGTCCCAATTCATGTTCATTGAATGGAAAATGATGCAATGAAAGTGAATGGTGACTGAGGATAACATTATAACCTTTGGTGTTTCACAAAAGAAAGACATTCAGGTTTGGAAAATAAGGGTGAGCAAATTATGACTGAATTTTAATTTTTAAGTGAACTATCCCTTTAAATTCATAACGAGTGTGCTACGTATACGCACAGAAAAGCTAATGACTGTAACTAGCAGAAAAACCTCAGGCTATTTATGAAATAGTGTTACTCTGATAGACTTGCAGAATGTTTTGGGACGTGTAAGAAACAGCAACTCTACAAGCCTCCTTGAGGCAATCTGGGAGATGGACGGAGTCCAACGGTGGTCTTAATATTTTGGCCTGCAAGCGTGCCAGGGTTCTAGACTAGATTAGATGTGAATGGAACACATACCCGTTGGACTTGGAAGCCAGCGGCAGACACAGACAGGCGCGTTTCTCTGCAATTAGAACAACAGACAGCGTGTCATTGTCAGAGATATCAACAGTATAAATAATGGAGTAACTGAGTTGCTACAGTTTATGGTTTATGGACATTAAAAATAGCTTTATGTAATATTATATGTTCTTCAGATAAGCGTATTGGTTTCTGTGCTATTTAACCCCCAGAGACCAAGCACAGCAAATTACAACATTTGTTTAGAGCAATTAAATAATAATTACTTTTTACAAAAAAAAAAGGGGGGGGGGGGGGGGGGCATACTGAATGTAAAAACTTGCAATAAAAAAGTCTCACAAAATTCAGCAAAATATGATTAATCTACATTTTTATAATAAGCGGTTTCGTAAAAAACGCTTTCAATGAAAAAAAAAATGAAAATACATCATTGGTGTCAATGCTTGGAACTATGAGGTTTAAGGAACAGGTTCTTTGAATGTTATCAGGTTGTAGGTCAAGGGTAAATTATAAATAAGAATGTCCAAGATGATAAAAATATGACACACTATGTTTTGACAGACAAAAGTTTTTCAAATATTATTTTCAATACTTTATATTATATTTAACAATTAATAATGAGATTAAAAATCTTTAAATAATTTCATAAAAAAACTTAAAATTTTTGATCAAATATATATACACATATATATATATATATATATATATATATATATATATATATATATATAAAACATTTAATTGAGATATTTAAAACATGTTCATAATTGAAGCAGAGGTGTAGTATTCAAATTTGGAATCTGGATGGCAAAAATGAACATCAAGTCATTGAGCCAAAACTCTTTATGGTTCTATTTGGAACCTATAATTTTAAGAACTTGATTTCAACCCATATTTTTCCCAATAATTTTTAAGAGAGACAGCTCATATCTTACCATCATTGCGGCATGGGTTTTGGGCTTCAGAGCTCTTGTGGGAGTTGGTCTTCTTGTTTCTATCAGATGGTGGTTCTGTGGGAGGATGTTTGACCCAGTTCTCCTCTTCGCTGGAGTGTCCAGCACTGGGCTCCGATCGGCCACAGTTAACACGGACTCTCTTAGCAAATCGGCTGGGGAAGGAAGCCAGACGGCGAGAGCGTCTAACCGAGAAGGATCCTTCCTCGGGCTCGGGGCTCTTGGGGCGCTTTGCGACCTTTTGCGAACTCTCACAGTCTGAGTCTTTAGGTTCAGCTATAGGCTGCTGTGCAGGAGGGGCTGAAACCTCAGTCTTTTTCTCCTGGGCGGGCTGAGCAGCCCCTCTGCAGTGGGTATAAGGAGGGCTGTGCATTCTGTAAGGCTTGCTTACGTCAAAGGAACTGACAGCTTCTAGAAGCTCTTTGAGCAGGGAGTTGGCTTTGATCTCCCTGCGGCGAGCAAAGGGTACCCTCGGCCTGGACCCAATACTGCTTTGGGGGGCCGGCTTATGACAGTTCTGAGGAACACTGCGGGGTGCTGGGGGGTTCTCAGGCTTGGCCTTACGCGCCAATGCCTCACGCTCTTTGCGATCCCAGCTGGCCTGTTTGCGCCTGGGCAGGCAGTACGTGTGCATGTATTTGATGAGCTCCACTACAGAGTGCAGTTCTTTCTCTGAGGAGAACTGAGGCTTTGGCGGCTCGACACACATCATGCTCTCGCATTCCTCACTGCTGGATGACTCCTCCTCCTCCTCTTCCTCCTCCGAGTCACAGTCCTCTTCATCATCCTCTTCCTCTGTGTCAGCGGAGGGCGTGTCCTCGGCCTCCTGTGCTGTGGTGAGGTGACGATGGAGTTCAGTGCAAAGATGACCAGCGGGCCGCACTGGTCGTGACTTACGCTCCTGTGTGCTTATCTTGTTCTTCTGCAGAGGAAAGAGGAGGCATTTAATATAATTTGGTGATATAAAATACATATAAATACATATAACGAAGCAATAAGCTACAATAGACAGGTTTAAGTGATGTTAAGGGATGTATGAAGCAGAGTGGTACATTTTTATAAAACACAAGTGTGGTTAATAGTTTTCATAGGCTATCAACAGCAAATGTATTCATTAATATTGTAATAAAAATGAAATGTATTCATTTAGGAAGAAATTGTAAACATTTAAATGTAATTTAAAATTTTTATATTACAAATTTTAATAAACATTATATTCATATATATCAAATAATTAAATATAAAATTATATAACGTATACAAACATATATAGCTATATATATATATATTACAAAATGTATATATATATATATATATGTGTGTGTGTGTGTGTGTTTACATATATAAATGTTTATGTATATACTGTGTGTGTGTTTACTTATTTATTTATAAATACATACTGTATATTTATTATTTTTATTACCTTTTCCTCCACCAAGTAATAATATTTCGTTATCATAACTGAAGGCCATTTAAGTCAACATAGCAACTTTGCACAATATTCAATTTAAATGATTAATATTGAATTTAAAAATATTTAATAATTTACAAGTGTTTAGATAATGGATCATCCAATCAGAATTCAGAGCCAACAGTTTCAGTCAGACAGAATCAGTTTTCACATATCCAAATTTTTTCTGTTCTCTGTGTTGTGGAAATAAACTTGACCTTGATTTTGATTGTGCAAGCAACCAAGTGTGGCAAAAGTTTAGTACTTTTACAAAGCAAGTCATAAAAAATAAAAATAACTACTTAGAGACAGTTATAGCAATTAGCATTTGGCCATGACATTGATTTATGTGGGATGTAGCGAACTGACTTTTGTAACACCCTTATGAAATGCCCAAACATCCAAGCCATGTGAAACAGCTCAACGCCCTACAGTCTATTTCAGTGTGTACAACACTCTAAGGTTACTGTGACAAATGCACCAAGGTTAGTTGCAAGATATTCTCGGTATCTCAGGAACTATTGCTTGTTATTTTATGCAATCTCATATTTGGAGTGAACATTGCCCTTTAGGCCGGGTAGACCCTGTGGCTTTGGCATGACAGATGGCTGCGCTCAACTCTAATGCGACAGTGGCCTTAGCCTTGGTGCAGTGTTCCAAAATGGAGGGAGTGAATGAGGAACCACAGGCTTTTGAAGTGCAACTTTGAAATAAAAATCCTCAGTGTGGTTTCTAAAGGCTGGCATGAGCTAATTAGGCATTAGTATTGCGGTGGGAATATGCAGCAGCGTAAACGGCTAGTGAATGGTGGATGTGCTCGCACTAAGGTTGTTAAATGAATTTCCTATTAGGAGAATATGTCATACTTTTTGAGTTGATGCTGCAATCAAAGTGTGTGGAAGTTTCTCTCACCTTTTGTACAGGCCTCAAGGGCTTGACGTGCTGGTTCCTGCTGCTATGACGATGCACGCTGCCGTCTTTGTTCATCTCGAGGCCCACAGGCACATTAGGGGGTGACAACAGGAGTTTCTTTAGCTGTGGGGAGAATGAGAGGTGGAGGGGTTACAATTTGCTGGCGCTGTGTGTTTAAAATGCAGACATGACACACTGCAAACACTTATTTTTGTCTTGTTTTCCAGGAAAAATATCTAAGAGATACATTTACTAAATTATGTATTTACATTTAGTTTGTAATTTTAATTGGTTTTTCATTCTTAAATTAAAGGTAAAGTTCACCCAAAAATGCTAATTGTAATGTAAACTGTAATTTCTCAAAAACAAGTATAATTTTACACAATAGACGTTTTTCACTGACTGATGACATGTTTGCACCTTATTTATCAGCATAAATCTAAAAAAAAAAAAATTATATTATACATTTTTTCAATATTGTGTGTACATTTATAACATTATGCTTTGTGTTATATTACCCTGGAATTAGTTTAAAAAAAAACAAATTACTACAGCTGCGAGGGGGTTTCCTATTACAGCTGCTGAGATAGTGACAGTAAATTTGGTATCTTCCTCCATTTTACTGTCTTAATCCACCAATCTCAATTTTTTTTCCTTTCCTGGAAAATCATCCAAACCTAATAGTGGATTTCTTATTTAGGTCTTGGAGCAAATGGGAAAGTGAAAATAATATTTTCTGTTATCTCCCATTCACCTCTATTGAAGTTTACCCTGCGAACATTTACTTACGCGTTGCAAAATCCAGAGTTTGAAAAAGGTCTATTGATTCTCAAGTAACTTTATCTGGTTTTAAGGATGTTTATATATATTAACTAGAAAATAAGACAAAAATACCGATTGAGATTTTTTTTTAGTGCAGAATAAATCTCTGCTGTCTGCTTCAAATTTCAGAAATGCCCGAGCACTTTGAAATGCATTTTGAAATGTGGTACTCAAACACAAACATCAACAATTGATGTAAAAGTTAACAGCAGGTTTGTGTTCTCTGTTGTAGCCACTGGAGGAATAAGACATAGTTATTGGACATGTAAGGAAAACTAAGAGTCCTAAACGCCCAGCACTGGATGAGGTGGAGAAAGCAAAGTAAGAAACAGGACTGTGTTCTTGAGTCCTTTAAGTAATTGTTAATGTGCCAACTTGGCAGATCTGTTCATGCATCTCAGTGTCCTTTGAGGAAACTGAAGGGGCACTGAGAGTTTCAGCCTCTTGTGTACCAATCCATTTTGGCATGCAACGGCCATCTATGCCATGAAAACATGTGCTCCGCTGTCCCTGATCCTGGTGCTTCAATGCACCCCTTGTTTCACACACAGACTGGCCTCATTTAGGGGTGGAGGTGTAACTGAAGCCACTGCCAGTAGAGGGGGCTCTCAGCTCTTGGGGAAGATGGGTTTATTGCCACACTCAACTCTCTCACGATGAGACTTAAGGAAGAGGCCAAACAATACTGGAAGAATTCCATTGGTACCTGAATTCTCAAGCAGAAATGCATCTGTCCAGGCTTGTAGCATTCAGTGTAGGCTTTAAATTCCTTACAAGAGGCACTTATTTGGATGTGAAGATAACAACCATAAACATGGCACTAAAGGATGTAAAAAAAAAAAAGGCTAAAGGGATAGTTCACCCAAAAATGTCTTTCAAAACCAATATGACCTGGCTTTTTTCTATGGAACACAAAAGGAGATATTTATAGTAAAATGTCCAAGCTGCTGTTTTTCAAACAATAAAGGTGAATGGTGACAGTCATTGGTCCCATCCACTTTTACTGTATAGAGGAGAGCAGCTGAAGACATTCTGCTGAATTTCTTCCTTGGTTTTCCATGAAGAAAGAAAGTTATATGGGTCTGGGTGGCCTTAGGGTGAGCAAACAAATTCATGTTTGAATGAACTATCCCTTAAACAAACTTCCCATGCATCTTTTTAAAATGTTTTGTTCAGAACATTTTATATAGCAAACTTAAAGTGTTACTGGTTTGTACAGTATTATTGCCATGTTTAGCCCTAATGGTCCAATAAAGACACTATTCTTACTCAAAGTCGGATATTTGTAATTCTCCTCAATTTACAAGTCATTTGTCCCTCCTTCAGGCAACTGTTATATAACTTTGTCCACTCATCCTGTAATTTAGTCTTTTTTTGGTTATGCTGTACCAAGACCAAAAAGAAGCAGTGGCTATCCCTGTAATCCACTGGTGCCTTTCAAGGGCATCAAACAATGCGATCCTAGACCTCGAACAATATGAATTGTGAAGGGTATTGAGTGAAGACAGACGTTACAGTGAGTACTTCCAGTATCTAAATCATTGAAAAGAACATGACAAACAGGAAAGATAACTAGATTACTATGCATGCTATGCCAACCAATTGGTCCGTATAACAGGAAAGAGAAGTGAAAAGAAAAGACAACAAAAGAAAAGGAAAAAAAATAGAACAGAATCAAAAAGGCTGTCCAACAGGTATTAACTGGTTTCACTTCGTACGCAGATGAAATTGTTAGGTTTGTGAGCTGAGGGGGACAGATAATAAAACAGCATCTTGTTCCAGCAAGCAGCATCTTCAGAAAGAGATGATCGAAAGAAAGAAAGGTCCTCTCAAAAAGAGGTAGAAAACGCTGTTGTAGATCAGAAGTCCATTTTGTCGCCCATAGTGTCTGAAAGATTCCGAAACCTGGGAATAAACAAGTACACTCTTATAAAAAAGTACCATGGTATTACCATCATTTTGGACATGGTGCCATGATAAAACTATTTATTGGAGTACCTTTGGGTACCATGCAAATATCATGGTATAAATATGGTAATCATACAAAGCCATAGTGCAATACCAGTGGTTCTCAACTGGGGATTCACAATCTAAAAATGGGTCACATGCATTTTCTAAAAGGGTCACTGGGAAAAATAAAATGATACAAAATAAAATGCAGATAAAATAATAAGAGCCATATAATCATGCATAGTTAGGATAAACAGGATTTTTAGACACCCCATATTATTTGTTGGTGACATCAAAAGCTGTGTTTCCAATCAAACTCTAATATTTGGTGGTTTTGTCACCACTTGATGTCCAATATAAAATCAGGGTACCTGAAGTCAAACCAATTAAGAACCACTGTTATATACCATCTCTTCATCATGGTACCATCACAGTACTTTTTGTGAGGCTGAGAGAAAGAGAAGAAAATAATGAAGTGTGATGTGTACGAAAATGAAAGGCTAGGAAAAAAGCCAAAGACCAAGTCCACATAAACTGTGCCCACTGTCCATATTCCTGCCTGTGAAGAGGATTCTTGTTAGAGTGGTTGCTTAAAGAGAATCGAAAAGCCCAAAATGAGAAAAATTCAGACCTGTGTTGCCTATCATACCCATGCTGTGGGGTAGTCAGAGGCCCATCCAATTCCACCTTAAACAGGATAGAAGGGTTCTTACTAGAGACGGGTCTTCTGTCTCTGGGGTCAGAGAGCCAAGGAGGGGCTCACTGTCCAAAGAGAGGTCATCTTCCTCCTCCTCTTCGCCCTCCTCAGGGTCTTCCCCCAGCGAAGGGAACACAGACAGCCCTCCGACCCCGTCCTCAACAATGCCATCCAGGCTGTCTGTGAGCGCAGCGAGCAGCGCCGCATTCTCTTCCTGAAAGAAGGAGAAATGGAGGAGTAAAAACTATAAAAGCACACCTCCCCTCAAAAATCTTGATGATTGAGTTATCATTAATTTTCATTGAATGAACTGTGCGGGCCGAGTTACACAATAATAATAGTGATACTTGTCACTAATTGGCACAAGATTGGACACGTAAGGGATCGGTTTTAGCGGTTCCCACCTCGAATAGCTCTGTGTCTCTGGTGCTGTATTGTATGGAGGCATGAGAGTGATCTGAGTGCTCGTTGCACCACTGCAGCTCACTGAGGCAGTTCACTGAGTCAAAATCACTAGCGTCCAGCTGCGAGAGGTCAAAGTCAGGGAAGTCAGCATCCAGGCGGTCTGAGCAAACCTCCTCTTCCCCATACTGAAAAAGAAAGAGAGAAAGAGTATGGTTAAGTCAAAGGCCTACATCAGAGAACACGGCCACTTCAGATACATCTAAAAGTACACTCTGTGAAATCAACAGACAGCTGCCTGTGGCAGTGGAGATCTTGAGCTCATAACAGTCATCTGAAATCATACTAACGCTCAGCACAACTTCATTACGAATAATGATAGAAAAAGGACAAACTGCTGATCCTGGATTTAGCAATCATTGCACTTCTTTGAACAAAATGACACAGCAATGGGTTTTGCGGTTTGCTGTTCCAAGGAAATGGGGATGAGCATTTTGTCTACTCAAGTATTAAACAAATCAGACGAGTACTTGAGAACTCTACAAACAAATCAGATGAGTACTTAACTTGAGATTTCAACAAATAAATCAGCCATGTAATTTATTATTCGACAAATCAACCAAGTACTTGATTATTTGACAAATAAATCAGCAGAGTAATTGAGTATTCAACAAATATTTCAGCCAAGTGTTAAGGAACACCACACATAAATCAGATGAGTACTTTAGTACTCAACAAATAAAATCAGCTGAGCACTTGAGCATTCGACATGTTCAGTGTTGACAAAAATTACTACGTAAATCAGATGAGTACTTTAGTACTCATCAAATAATTCAGCTGAGTACTTGAGTATTTGACATGTGATTCCACAAACAAAATGTACAAATTAGGCCCTTATGGCAAGTTTGCATGTATAAGTCACTGGATTTTTAATATGTAAAATGTTTTAAAGTTGAAAATAAAAATCAAGTCACATTTTTGTCTTTAATAATTGATCATATCTGTCACTTGGTCCTCGTGTCCATCCCTACAGGGATCTTCAAAGAACTAAGTTATTTCAACTGTGCATTTGTGTGAGAGAGGAGATAAAGAGTGTGTGTGAAAGACATTAAAAACTAGCATGTGTGCGTCTCCGTGTCAGTTAAACTGTGAGAAGGGAAGTAGTTTAAGCCCCAGGGGTAGAGCAGAAAGACACACATGCCTTAATTTCTCCATGTGAGCAAAAGAGCTTCACATTTTGCACTCGGATCATTCCCCTAGCCTTCCCTATCCGTGCCTGTCCTTTCATGGAGAGGATACCTGGAGGACACCTGGTGTGATGCTACCTTGGTTTACAGGAGGCCAAAGTATGAATATTCCACAGGGCTGATGAGATGCATTTTTAATTACAGCTTGCACAAAATCTGCCCTCTCTGTTTCACAAATATGATGATTGTGCTTATTCAGTTCCCTTTATTTCCTTACACCAGGTCTTGTCAAACTAGCACAAAAACAGACCGTACAGGTAACCGACATGGCACCATTAGAGTCTGTTCTTAAATGCGATGAACCGCATCGAATCAAACAGCAAAGGTCTTAAAAGGACACTTCTGAAGCACCTATTACCAGCTGCTGAGCTGATGAAATGAGGTCACATACTGCATCCCAGATCTCTGCAACATTTTAGCTCAATCTTCTTATATCTGCAGTTTTTAATCTGATGGCTCACTGAGCAACGGTGGCAAAATTCTTCAGATTGAAGTTGGCGTTCGATAAATGAAACAACATTAGTGCCGGGTGAATATTAACAGGATATTCATGACGATTTTGCTAGTGATATCAAATGAAGCAACATTGCAAATATAATTTTGTTCCTTGTTCTGTGACTTGCGAGTATCTCTGTGTGGTGTTTCCGTATAAATATATGTACATAAATATTTATGTTTATTAATATGTATTGTTATATTGTTGCATATAAACAAAAATGTTTCTTATGCCTTGATTATTTTACAACAATAATTATACTTATTGCATTAAACAAAATAAATCTGCTTTGCAACAATGGCAGTGTGGTTGAAATGATGGTTGCTTTGATTGAAAAAAACACTTAAGCCATTTCAGAGCACATACATGGATCTACATATCCAATATGGTCAAAAAGCTAAGAAAAAATGAGATATATATTTGCTATATCACACCAGCATATACAACCTTGCACATACTGTATAATATTAAGAGATATTGTTATGGAAATACTGCACATTTAAATCAACCTCAAAGAAATCACAGTTGTAAGGTTTATTCAAATTCAAGAAATTAAAGAACAAGAAATCAATTCCTGCCCACAAGATTTTTAAAGCAGCCACATGGGATATCCTGAAGGTACTGTGCATGTGCGTGGATGTGTGTATCAATGCAAAGGTAATGCAGGTGCTCACCAAGCATTCAACACACATAGATAGCATGCAACTACACACACTAAGCACTCTCTTCGCATCCTCCCCTCATGCCACTGACTCATCGCTGTCCTTTGAGACCCCCACAAGAGCACCAGAGCCATGGCTAATCAATCTTTTTTTTCAGCATTTTTATTCCCTCAACTCCTTTCTCTCTCTCGCTCTCTTTTTCTGTGTTATAGAGAGTCTCAATATCAATCAATAAAAAGCTCCTTGGGCTTTGAAGGTTTAAGGTCACAAACATTGCATGCTGCAATGGTAACGTGCGCATGGATGAGAGCTGAAACCGTGGAGCTCCTCTGCATGTGACCTCTTATCGGGCGTACACGCTTCACAGAAGAGTGCGGCAGAGGTGCTGTTCACACATGCTGGAATCCTCTACATAACTCACATGCTGGTACTTATTTCCTTATTAATATGACAGTTTACCTGAATAATCATTTGAAGCAACATTAAATTCATTTGTCAATATATACTCGAGAAGACAATTTAATTTGTTAATATTTAAATTCAAATATTTTACATTTTAAATAAAGGAATGTGTCTAGAATTTCACTGCTGTTAGTAGCAAGTACATACATTCAAAGACACATTTTGTTATAGTGACAACCCTACAGCGATGGTCACATTTTCAATGCACAAAAAATATACATACCACCAGTAGTACTAGACTGATGCTATTAAAAATGTGCAGAACTTAATGAGCGTAGCTGACCTACTTAGCGGTAAGAAATAATCAGTGATCTGTGTAGTCAAGAGTGACCTTTCCATTCATTCTCTATTAAAACAACTATTCTACAAATCTCTGATAACAGAAAGGTCATTAAAAGTATAAATCAGGGAACGAGAGGTGATTTCCATGCATATCTGATATATGAGTATGCATTGATAGTACAAGGGCAGACCGAGATAATACTCAAACATCCAAGTAACAGCATATATATCTATATATATCTATATATATATATATATATATATATATATATATATATATATATATATACACACACACACACACACACACACACACACACACACGTATGTATGTATGTATGTATATATATATATATATATATTGCATCAGCGTTAATGTATTGCAGGTTCTGCAGGAGCTCTTTTACTGTGATCCAAAACACAACCATACAAGGTCACCCCTATGTTGACAGCATACTACAGACCATTTCTGGGCATCTTTTCAAGGTCTCTAGGGAATTTTATGAATGCATTTAAAGAGAATTAGGGACAAACCATGTAAAAAAAAAAAAGGAAAAGAAAGGAAAAAAGTGTGACCTTTTTAAGTTTGTAATATCTTGCAAGGTGATCAAATGCTCCAAAGAGGAGCATCTGATAAATATAGTGGATCTGGATCAGAGGTTGCATTAACCAAAATTGTTCTGTCATTTGCAAGATTGAAAAAGATTGATAGAAAATTTTAAATGCTTTCCGTCATTTTGACAGAAAAAAATGATTGTGTCTGGTCTAAAGCATTTCCTACTTTAGAAACAGACAGCAAAGGATGCTAATATGGATTAGAAGTGAAAAGGAGCAAAAACAAAGTTTTAAAGCATCCTCATGACATTAGACATGCAGAGAAACATGAGTGAGTATTTGGGGAGAGAAATTTGCAATTATTGGATCCAGAGGGCTGTAAATTTAACATGCTCAGCTCATTAGTCTCACACATGCTTTAAGTATGTGTACAGAGAAAAGAGCTGCACATAAAGCAAGCAGCGAGCAGCGCGTGCAGAACATTTGTTTAATTAAATTGCAGACCTTGCAGTTTTTTTTAATCACACTACCTCATATTCTTATTTTATTTAAATTAAACATTCAGTCCTAATGCCTACACTAATACATTTTCATTTAATTTTAAAAACCCTTATTCAGTGTTTCAAAATGTAGTGTTTTAAAAACACTCATTTACTGCATACGTTGAAAAACTAGGGCGTTAGGACACTAAAAAAAAAAGAGTTTTCAAACCAAAACGGATTTGAATGGACATGGCCAAAAAGAGCTCTTTCCACAGAAGTTCTTGTGATGTCAATGCCAGATTAAAAATGCTAAGCATTACAGTGCTTTACTGCCAAATAAGTAAGGAAGTAAGTATTTAAGTAAGTAAGTAAGGAAGGAAGGATGGAAGGCATGAAGTACAAAAGGAAGGAAGGATAGAAGTGCATAAGGAATAAAGAAAGGAACTACTTAATGAAGGAAAAAAGTCCGTAAGCAAGGAAGAAATGTACGTAAGGAAGGAAGGAACAAAGTAAGGTAGTACGTACGTAAGGAAGATAAGAAGTACGCAAGGAAGGAAGTCCGTAAGGAAGGGAGGAAAAACGTACATAAGGTGGAAGGAAGTAACTAGGGAAGGAAGTACGTAAGGAAGGCAATAAGTACATAAGGAAGGGAGTATGTAAGGAATGAATAAAGGAGGCACGTTAAAAAAGAAACAAGGAAGTATGTATGTAAGGAAGGAAGAAAGGAAGCACTTAAGAAAATAGGGGAAGGAAGTATATACACAAGGAAGGAAGAACGTAAAAAGGATGAATGGATTAATTTGAATACATTTCTGTTCTACCACTATTCTAGTAAACCTGCAGGTTACTCATTCATTTCTTTCACTTGTGAGCTAATAGGCTCTTATCTGGGTGCCCTCTCCTGTTTGAGCCTACTACTATCTAAGATGTTATATATAGCTGTTATCCTCAGTCTCATGACTGGCTCTTACACAATCTGCTTGTGTCGGGCCAGGCTTTAAATTCTGCCCATGCCAAATGCAGATGTACCTCTCTCGTAAGCCGCCCTCCCCCAAAACAAAGACATGCACACATACTGTCACTTTGATACACAACCTGTCTATACTACAAAATAGTGTTGTCAAAAATACCGGTACTTTGGTCCCAAGTTCATACTAAAATAAAAAAATTTAAGGATACCAGTGTTTCTGCAGTACCAGTAGAACCGAGCACCAACTTAATCCAGTACCAGCATGCAGTATGACTGACACACAACAGCTTTAAAATGCTCACAGGCTTATTTGAGTGCATGCTCTGTAACTCCTTTTATACTGAAATGGACTATTAATCAAAAATCATAATATATCCTAGTGCAATTTATTAAAAGCTAAAGGCTGCAATCTTACTGTGGAAGAGCTGTGTACTTTAAATAAATCCGACCACTCGTCCACTTAATATCTCCACAGACACTGAGAATCATTTACTTTGTATGAGATGACAGAGCAGAGCACTCATCCACTGTGAACCACACAGCACATGTAAAATATATATTTATATAATTAAAATCACAGCATCTGCACTTTAATCTCAGCTCAGCTTTATTTATATCACATCTATAACAACAGAGTTGACTAAAGTGCTTCACAGTAAGAAAATATAAAACAACATTTTACAATTACCACATACATAAACACCAGTAATCTAAAATACAGCATTCAAACACTCCAAAATTGTGTTCTACTGTTCATTTGTCAGACTCAACGGCCAGTGCAAACAGATGAGATTTCAGACATGACTTAAAAGTCTTCAATGACTCACACTGGGCTGATGTTGCAAACTGTTTATCCGGAAAAGTGAAGCATCCGGCAAAAAACACACGTCATAATAAAAGCACGATTCAAAATAAAAGCTAGATGCCTCAAATTGAAGAAATGTAATAAGAATATATTACAACTGTATAGTAAAATGTAATATTCACTGTAGAAATAATAATAATAAAAATATCACAATTAAGACAGCTGTTGGATAAAAGTTTGCCAAAAAAAAAGAAGCTATATTTCCACTTGTTAAAAGGTTTAAGAGTTTATTGATTAGACATATTTTTGAATTATTAAATTATTAAACTTAAATTAAACTTTAAAAAATGTTCTGGAAAGTTCTGGAAAATAATCATAATTATTAAACTACACTGAACTGGTGTGTTCAATATCACATTATAATATTAGCATATTTTTGCTGTGGTATCGAAATTGGTATCGAGAACTGTGAAATTTCACTGGTATCGGTATGACTACTGAAATTTTGGTACTGTGACAACACTACTGCTAAATGGATTCCTTCACCACTCAGTCCATAAAAAGCTCAGGCACAGTAGCTAGACAGCTCCAAACAGGAAAGATTTTGTCACACCAACACAAAAATCCAGACCTTCAAGCTGGAGCATGTTCAGCTAGCCATTTTACCACCAGCATGGCTGGTTCATGAAGGGAATGAGGTGCATCCTGTTCGCATGAACGATTGACCTTCTGCCCACATGATGGCAAACAAAATATATATGTTAGACCGTAGACCGTTGGCTGAATGAAACTCCAAATTGGTGGCACATACAACCGAAATTGAAACAGAACCGATTAAATTAGCTCTTTGCATGTAGTCTTAAGAGGAGCACTCCACCAAGGACCTTATAGCAAGCTCAAATTAACAGCTAACCATTAGAAGTAGGACAGTTAAAGGAGGATCTAGGGCAACCTTGTAGAATAGAATAGTGATTACTTAAATTGTAACAGTTGAATGAAACTGATAAAAGTCGATTCATAATGCCTCTTTGGCAAAGTTTCAGGTCTGGCAGGGACCTTTCTTTCTATTCTTCTTGGAACTGTCTTCAGATCCATCCAAAGCAGATGTATAGTTTCGCTGTCCCAGTAGGACAGTTTTATATCCCCATTTTATAACCAGCCCCGCCTTTTAAATTCAGCACTTATAGAACCATTCATCTTTCAGACCTTTCCACACATTCTTAAGACTTCCTGGTCAAAATAGAAGTTTCGCAATCACATCTGTTGAGATATTGAATGATGCGATTCATGTGTGAAAATCCAATTTAGCCTAAATTTGACCATATTTTCACCTGTAACCTCATTCTTACAGTTTCAATTAAAATATTACACATGGATTTAGACAATTCAATGGTGTTTAGCCACTGCTCCTGAATTTCTCTTCTGACTTTAGTTCACCTGCTAATGTCAGATATTTATGCTCAGCAAATCAAGTTTAGAAACATAAACTATGTCTTTCCATTGGAGAGGAAAATTGTATTGCTCAGAGGTTGCTCTTTAATAGCTCAGGAGACATAATGGAGTTCTCAGTTTTTGTTCATTTGAGTATGAACTTTGTTTTAGATGCTCAAATTCCTTGGACACAAACAAGAGAATTGTTAATGTACAGTAAGAGCAATAAAAAACAAAATATAGATAATATAGCTTATCATTTTTGCAAATATCTGACTGTATATTGCATACTCGGTACCCTGGCAAATCTGAGCACAGTTTGAGATATTGCTGAGATGAGGGCTGGGCGATATGGCCAAAACTGTTATCACGATAATCTTTTTCATATTGTTCGATATCGATATTTATCATGATATACATTTACACATTGCACTTTCTTTTTTTTATTTCAAAGTTGATTGGAAAAAATTGTATTTATATAACATAAAATAATATTTTGACAGTCAAAATAGTCTCTATAAAACTGCACAGGGGGTCCAGAGACGGCCAAAGCAGTGGGGTCTGTGGGATCTTTTACCAATTTTACCGTCTTTTGCAATTGATAATGTCTCAGCCTAGAATGTTAAAATGAAAATGAATGTTAAATGATCATCTGTTTGTTCTGAAGCATAGTGACAGCAGTCCAGTATTTGTTAGAATATTTTTACATTAAAACGAAATATTTTTTATATTTCTTTAGATTCAGAGACCCAAGTATGGGGCATAGAAGCCCTTGTGACTGTGGAATGATGCTGAATGTGGGTTCAGGGGTGTTTTAAAAATGTAAAAAACATTTGTATATGATGCATGTTTGGTGCTAGAGAACAATATTCAAGATTACAGTGCAGAAAGATCAGAGCTGTTGTCCACATCACTGTTGTTCTGTCGCCCTCTTCACTAGAGATGATGAGCGGGCGCAACCGTTGTCATGAAGTCTTGCGGTGCAGATGGAATCAATCCGGTGTCCGACGTAAACTAATTGTTAGCGAGGTAGCTAGCATTAGCAAGTTCATCCAGTCTGACCCTACGTTACCACTGGCGCTTTGTGAGCGAAGCTGAGTGTGTTTTCAATTCATTCCTATGAAAGCCGAGCGTCATGCTCGCAAGGTGGATCGTAGGATTGGCAGCGGTGCGGAGCAAGCTCTCTCCTAGCGCTGTAAGCACCTTTGAGCTGTTTTCGTCCACCCCAGTGGAAAGGCAGCCTGAGAAAGCCAAACTGCTTGTGGTTTAGCGACACACAGTAAATATAAAAAATTCCACAAAAGCTTTTTCTTTATCGTGATATATATCGATGTTGTTTTATCGCCCAGCCCTAGCTGATATCTGAAACTTTTGTTTCCTTTTGTTCACCATTTAATCTAACTGCTGCCTAGGAAAAACAAATACACAGCTTTCATCATGAAACATCACAAGTTATCATCTTTGACAAGTCTGGGGGTTATGTACTGAAAGTTTTCTGAAATACAGCCCAATAACCATTGAGCCCAATTTTAATCCTGTTTAATTGTTTCAAGATTAGCCGTCAAACTCAGTCTACATCCTCTAGGCTGGGACATTATCAAGTGCAAACCAAGGACAACGGCACTGGTCTGACTGAGACGCTATTACGCAGGATGTCTAAGAGCTAGTGCCCTCGAATGCAACCCAGCCTCAGCCAGGTAGGACAGTAATGAGATCTGATTAGAAAGTGGATTCAGCACTTAGAGACAGGACTTTGAAAGAGAGCCAGTTCAACTGTGACTAGGTTTGCATGGAAAATATGCTTATTGTTTAAAATCTCCCTGTCCAAAGAAGATTCATGCAAATCACTATTATAAATTAACACCCTTATAAACCAATCATTCAACCACCAAGCCATAATAATCAAGTTCATAAACTATATTTGGTTTAACAGTTATGTTTTCTCCATCTTTTTCTCCTCTTCGCCTTGACCAATAATTTTAAAAATCTCTTTATACTTCCTGTCACATGTGTTGTTTAAAGCATGATAATTATTCTCAACTGACATCACTTGATAATCCATAGACACTTAAGTAAAGTTTGTAAGTCCTTAACAAGATTTAGTGGTATAATAAGGAACCTTACAAGTTAGTAGAGGCCAAACATCACAAGGGTTAATGAATAAAAATGGGATGTTAGAAAAAAAGTGCCGTTTTTGGTTGCCACACAATAAGAAAGTAATTCTTTAGAAAGATGCTATCTCGTCACTGTGACAATTTTTAAAGTTGTTCAAGAACAACTTTACATCAAAAAACTGAATGCAAGTCTAGAAAATGTATGTGAAACTTTTTATTTTATCTTTCTAATTGATAGGTTCAGGCAGTCTATATAATATACAATATTGTATAAATCCTCGGAGACTGTAGCAGTAGTCTCCAGAGTTTGGTCCATGCAGGCTCCAATTGTTATGCATTTCAGATCAATCAATCAATCAATCAACCAATATTTTGTTTATTTATAGAGCACAAATAAAAACAACACTGGTTGACCATTGTGCTGTACAACATCAAAAGAAATGAGAAAGACATCCCATCACATGATATGTCGACCAAAGAGATAGACTCTTTGAGACTCTTTAAGGTAGCCAGCTAAAAAAAGATACGTTTTAATTTAGATTTAAATTCTATCTCGGTCTCAATATTTGTAAGATATACTGGCAGACTGTTCCATAGATTTGGACCTGCAACTGCAAAAGCACGGTAACCCCTTGACTTTAGTCTTGATTTAGGGACCATAAAGTTTTTCCTGTGTGATGATCTCAGTGAACTAATGTTCAGGAGATCGGAAAGATAAATCGGTGCCAATCTGTTTAAGGCTTTAAAAACAAATTACAACATGTTTAAATCAATTCAGTAAGTGACTGTCAAACAGAAAGTAGAACACAGGTGATGTGTTCATATTTTCGAGTGCTAGTTAAAAGTCTAGCAGCGGCATTTTGAACCATTTGTAGCCGATTATTGAATTGCAGTAGTCAAGACGAGAGGAAATGAAAGTGTGTATTACTCTCTAGAACTCTCTAGAATTATCAAAAAGTCTTAACTTTAGCCAAGAGCCTTAATTGAAAGAAACTTTATTTGACCACTGCATTTATCTGTTTATCCAATTTCAGAGCCGAGTCAAATATGACACCCAAGTTTTTCACATGCATTTCAGATGAATCACAGAGCCACATTAGTCATAAATTGATAAAATAATATTCTAATTAATATTATACTCTGGGATGAGCTAAAAGAGATATTAAAAAATGACCTGTAAATGCAGTAATGCTACAGCAAACCAATCAAATAGCTGAAAAACTGTACAACATTTATAGAGAATGCATGCTTGCTTGCATAATGTATAGAGGAAAAGAAGTGTGAGAACATGGTGAGGAAGTATCTGCGTCTGTGTGTTTTGGAAGGGGTCCATAAATGTATGAACATTTATTGGCATTTTTCTGCCTGAATATCACTGCTGATGTCGAAATCATTCAAGCCCACTGATCTAAAAATAGGTGTTTTGGTTAGAAGATGATCCCAATAGGACAGGCTGCTGCCAAGACCCATTCTTCCATAAAGTCATCTCAGAGAAAGCAATGATATACAGTGATGCTTAAGCTGAACACTTAATAGAAAATCTCAGCAACAATTATTAATTTGTAGTAACTCTCATGCTCAGGAAATTCGCTATTGTTATCATGTCGGATCACCACTCTCTCGGTCTGTCAATGTTCGAGGAATTAATCAGTTTTCTTACTTGCCTGAAATAAAACACACAGCAACTAAAAAGACACTTTAGGTGTTTCTTTGACATTTCCGAAAAACAATTATATTCAAAATACCATCCTTGTTTGTCACGGTAGTGAATTCTTTGAAGAAATATGAAGGGCAACAGTTGAGTAATTGGCCTTTTGATGTGTTATAAAGTAGGGCTTGCTTATATCATACATGAAGACATATACACAGTATATATATATTATTTTTTTAAATGCATATATAGATACAATTTTCTAACTGCAGTTACTAATAGAAATGTAATCACTGGTTTAAATAAAGGCTGATCCACTCATTGTGACGCCAAGGCTCTCAAGGTCACCAACAGTTCAATATGCACACCACAGCAAACATGAAAGCCTATCCAGCACTGACGAAAATACTATAGATATCAGCACATGCATTAGAAATCAATGTATGAGTGCAGTTTACTCAAAGAAGAAGGAAAAAAAGAACAGAGAAATCGTCAGGAGATCCAAAAAGTAGCCAGCACTTCTCTCCGTTTCTAGCTTGGATCAATTTCACTGACACAATGAGAGCACTGTTCTCTGGTTTCAGAGCCTTGTATAAGGTTGTTGACTGGTGTCACATTTTCCTGCATAACTGTGTAACACAATGCAGAGACTTTGTCACAAGAGTGTAGGTGCGCAACCCCTTATTATCACCAACGGGGGTCCATTGCTCAGACTGAGGTAATTTTACCTGCAGTCACGACTGTGGCTGTGGGGGGGGGGGGGGGGACAATACAAGCACTGTTTCCAGGCAGAAACCAGGCAGCAGTAACTAAGGTAATTCAAACAGCCAGAGAGAAGTATTTTATGCACCTTGATCACAAATTACTTGCTGACTTTGATTAAGATGTGAACATGAAATATGGCAAATAGTCTCTTTGGTTTACTGGGCAGGGTTCAACAATAAGGATTTAGATTTTTACTTATCCTGCCAACATTTTTACTGGCCACAAAGCCAGTTTCAATTCCAATTTCATCAATATGTTATCTTATCTATGTTAGCCAGCTATCAATACTGTTAACTTGGTTATGTGTTTAAAAGAAGATTACAAAAAAAAGAAAAGGGTTTATAGATATAGTCCACACAAAAATGACTGACAGCCTTAGTCGCCATTCTTCTTTCCGTCCAATTTAATTTAATTGTGACCAAGGCTGTCAGTCCCTAACATTCTGCCTAACACCTACTTTAGTGTTCCACAAAAAACTAGAAGTCACACTGGTTAGACACAATATTTTTGGATGAACTATCCCTTCAAGTTTGCGTAAGAAGGTACGTAACATAACTTTCTAATACTAACAACATGCCATCAGGTCATCCATGGTTTATAAGGATTGCATGAATGTGTTCTATTACACCTGACAGATGAAGTTCAAAGTAAAATGCACGAGTAAAGGAAGGCTGGTGGTCGCAGACGGATCACGATGCCTGAGGAAGATGGCATCAACCCAGCTTCTTTCTAATTCACCGGGAGCAGTCAGTGTCTGAGCTCTTAGTGGAGAGGGATGGCTGTAATTAAATCAAAATTATTTTCATGCTTACTCTGCTCAAGCGTGAGGGCACAAAGAGACTGCTAGGGATATTAGGAGCTGTCTCGAGTGACCATTGTCCTGCAAGCTGAAATAAGGTTAAGCCGATGCTGCACTGTCCTTGTGTTATGCTCTGTGATGCATGCTTCCTGCTCTGTATTTCTAGAGGTTCACTAAAGAAAACACCCAACCACCATATGGGACCTTGCACACACTACTGCAGTATTTCATGCAGATCTGCAGTGACAAATTGTCCGTTCTCACTACAGATAATGCATGTTGCATGAGATTTGTTTTGCAATGAGATTGAGGCAATAGGATTACAGGCCCCCTGTTTCCATCTGTTGCAAATGTTGCGAGTCTGGGTCAACCAGACAATAACCCTGGACAACGAACGCCACTAGGAGCCAGTAGAAGCCCCCAAATTCTTAATAAATGGAACCATTCAAACAATGTGCCTTGCCATGATGAAACACACTTTATAGCGGTTATATATAGCTGCCCAGTATCTATTTCAGAGCATGCACATAAACCTGCATGCAGTTTCAAGGAGACAACCATGGCTCACAGTAAGTGCCTCAGTCCCACCAATTCATCCTTTGACTGCACCATTAGACTAAATATGGGAAAACAATCTACTGCAGTCGTCTTGAGGTTTCTCTCTGGCTCTCCCTTAGGAGAATGTTCCAATGAAGTGAGTCAAAGAGTTTGTCATAAGGTCCCAAAGTTCCTCATGCTAAGCACAGCATGGTGGGTTTTTAAAAAAGAGAAAGGAAGAAGGGTAGGAGCGTTGGCACTAAAAACACTGTCATGTTGAATGTCATGGGTACTACCATTAATCTTCATCTCCAAATTCATTCTCTTCTGTTTAAGTGCTTGCCAAGAAATCAAGGTAAATAATATTCCCATCACTATTTGAAGGGGTTCGCTCTGTAAGCACAGGGTTTGTTTTAAAATCCAAGAATAGACCAAAATGCAGAGGTGACCTTTGGTTCTTGCATCGAATGGTTGAAAAGACAGCACTCTGACACAGCTGTTCAAGTCGCATAAGGAAACGGCGCAGCAGTGATCTGCAGTGGGAGGTCACAGAGAAAAGAGAAACAGCAATACAAACAAATAAAACATATAAACTTAGTGTATGCCAAGTCATGAACGACAAGTCATGCTTTGCAGAGACTCGAATGGAAATGTTGCTGGCAGAGAAGGCAAATGCCTAACATCTGCCTAAAGGGATTCAACATAACTTGCATCAGCACTGCAGAATAAATTGAGCTCTATGGAGTTAAGAATCAGCTTCAGCGTTACAATTTCATTTTAGACTCCCTTTCCACTGATCTTTCAAAGTATAAACTCTTAATTACTGGACAATTCAGATAACAAATCATTACGTGGGAGATGTCAGTGCTAAAATCATACCAGCCATTCTCTACAGCACTTTCCACATGGAGATCAAAGCTGTGCTTGAATTTAGCATTGAGCAATGTGTTGACGCCCCGACAACATGTGAAAGCCCCTTGTAATTCCATCCTTTAACATAAACCTAGACTTCAATGACAAAAAAGGCTCTTTTCAAAAGCATAAGGAGATAGATTTTCTACCCAGTGAGGCAATCTTTAGATGTGCTTAACCTTCTCCCCAAATACTCTCTGCTGAGTCAGCACTGCTTCATGAGGTCTTCAGGCAAATCTCAGGTGGTCCACAGGACATCTCTTCACTAGCTATCTGGGTGAGCTTTAAAGTGGGGAGATGACTCACCCTGAATTCCTAATTCTCAAACAGAAGGCAAAGTCATCTGCCAGCCCTCATCTACAAGCCATTGATTCAAAGGCAGGCAGAGATTGTAAGCGTGCAATGTTCTGACGTGAAATGTGTGCTATGTGTGGCATCTCCTGGCCTTCATATACTTTGTTATGCAGAGAGAAAATATTAATCAGTGCTCTCCTGATTCTCCATTTATTCCAATAAAGGTTAGGTTTATATATTGTACAGACTTCAAATGATTCTTTCTAATGCATTTTCAGTGGCACTGCAGGTGTCTGACTGGTGGATAGGGTGAGCGGTCACAGAAACCTGCATTTGGATCTTAATGTATTAAGGTCATTAAGGGTAATTATGTTCGGGTGATTTTTCCACTTCAGTTTCCTCTGCGATATTGCAAGGGAGCCGTCGTGTCAAGGACATTACACCAGCTTAACACATACAGTAGGCATAACCGCCTGCATAGAGGGAGAAACTGAAGGTCATGACAGATTGTCTGCAGCACTGGGAATTGACCTATAGGCAGAGCCGCCATCAGGATCTATGGACAGGGGGACAACATTTTCCAAATTAGGCCCCCCCCCCCATCCCAATGGGGGGGTTAAACTGTGCGGAGTGCTTGTACATGCTCATTGCCAACCTGGATTCCAAAAAACTAATATTCTAATAAAGAACATTGTCTTACTCTTAATGATTTTAGTTTTTTTACTAAATAATTGCTAAAAATATATCATTTTTTTTAAATAATCAAACTATTTTTTGGTAAAATTTCACTACCGATTACTGAAATTTTGGTATTGTGAGAATGTATAGACTTTATTGTACATGGTAGATCTTGCTGCAATAGCATGATAAAAAAGTATATCTCATTCCATAGAACTACGAGCATCCCAGCGGTTAATGATGGCAATGGAGGCTTTTCTTTATTTGACTTCCATACGTGACATAAAATAATTACCATGTGACAATAGCCTCCTCACCTACCCAGTGTAGTTTACATTTCTGTTGCAGAGAATTGAGGTCATAGGTACACTAATAATTTGGGCATTGGTCATAATTTTAGGAAACATACTACAGAAACTTTAACATGTACATTGGTGGCCAAAAGTTTGTAATAATGTACAGATTTTGCTCTTATGGAAAGAAATTGGTACTTTTATTCATCAAAGTGGCATTAAACTGATCACAATGTATAGTCAGGACATTAATAACATGAAAAATTACCATTACAATTTTAAAAGAGTTCAAAAAATCATCCACATACAGCTTTGCAGGTGCTTGTCATTCTAGCTATCAGTTTGTCCAAATACTCAGGTGATATTTCACCCCACGCTTCCTGTAGCACTTTCCGTAGATGTGGCTGTCTTATCGGGCACTTCTCACGCCTTACACCTTACAGTCTAGCTGATCTCAAAAAAGCTCAATGGGGTTAAGATCCATAACTCTCTTTTTCAATTATGTTTCTTTGCCCACTCTAACCTTTATTTTTGTTTTTCTGTTTCAAAAGGGGCTTTTTCTTTGCAATTCTTAAGTATAGAGTCTTCTCTTTACTGTTGTACATGAGACTGGTGTTGAGTGGGTAGAATTCAATGAAGCTGTCAGCTGAGCAGAGACTCTGATGTACTTATCCTCTTGTTTAGTTGTATCTGGGCAACCACATCTCTTTCTGTCATTGTTAGAGCCAGTTGCCCTTTGTCTTTGAAGACTGTAGTGTACACCTTTGTATGAAATCTTCAGTTTTTTGGGGGCAATTTAAAGCATTATATAGCCTTCATTCCTCAAAACAATGATTGAATGATGAGTTTCTAGCTAAAGCTGTTTTTCTTTAGTTTTAGTTTTTTTTTGGCCATTTTTGGCCTAATCTTGACCTTAAGACATGCCAGTCTATTGCATCCTGTGGTAATTCAAAAACAAAGACAATGTTATGCTTCATTTAATGAACCAAATAGTTTTCAGCTGTGTTTGATATAATGGCATGTGATTTTCTAGTACCAAATTAGCAATTTAGCATGATTACACAAGGATAAGTGATGTTGGAGTGATATTACATTTAGGTCTAGATTTGATCAAAAATATATATTTTTTCAAACAGTGATGGTGCTGATTTTTTCATCAGTAATGTCCTGACTATACTTTGTCATCAGTTGAATGTCACTTTGTTGAATTATAGTACAAATTTCCTTCCGAAACAGCTAAATCTGCACATTATTCCAAACTTTTGTCTGCCAGTATAACTTAAATGTCCTTTTTTTCCTCTCTGTACAAGTATCCTTTTTACCTGGACAAGTAAATGACCAATTTACTTGTCCAGAGTGCAAGCACATGATAATGCTTAATGTCGAGCCCTGTAAATTTAATTGTTTTTCAAAATCACATAATATATACAGGACACAAAATATTGTGAAGAACCACAAACTTAAAGTTAAAGGGTTAGTTCATGCAAAATGAAAATGTATGATCTTGAGGAGAAATTTCACATCCTTTGTTGTTTTTTCCTCCTAAAGACAAGAAATACAAATGTATTTCCAAACACGTGTGGAATGACGGTGTAAATTCCACAATTTTCCTTACACTAAAACTGTAGGAAAGCGAGAAATTTCCTAAAACTCTTTAGAACTCCAATTTGTTTTCATAGTGTTTTCAAAATTCTTGCTTCAGATGGAAACACCCCCAAGAAGACCTGTTCAGTTTGCATGTATGTGCTGTAGATGAAGGATATTGAGAGCTTTTCCCTTTCATTCCTTGAAACTCATTATTTGGCAGAGCGACTTTGCGAGTAGTGCCCAATCTGAGGGCACCTCATTGCATTTACACCATGTGTACTCAACCATGACAGTTCAAAGCCACACTAATTTCAAGTGAATAAATTGCTCCCATTGACAAATTGTTATTTATCCCTTTGGTTTTCCATCATGCCACATTTCTGCAGTCATTTGTGTAGTATTGAGCAGATCACGTTATCTACACTGTTTTCAATCTGTTCCTTTAGTGACTGAATTTGTGATTCAAATAAGGAAAGCCAAATCTTTTGAGTAAAAATATCAACAAATATTATGTTAATGAGTATAAATTTAGAGTTGCAGTGTCTCTGATCCACATGCAAAATGCTTGAGGTGTTTGTTATTCCATCAAAAGCTGCAAGGCATCATTTTGAAGGCAAACTGTCAGTTTGCCACCTGCACAGTTTCCTCAATGCGAGTGGGAGTACATTGGATTTGTACTCCGTATCCCATGACAGCCTGCAGAGTTTGTCTCAGCATCCCTCCTTCCTCGATAAGTTCAGACCTTTTTGGTGCAAATATCAGGATCTGCTGCATGGGACTACAGGAGTAACATCTCCCAAAATCTTTTGACAATTCCATCATTAGGGTAACAGTACCTGACTTCAAGTGCATAACCCCACCAACCACATTTTAAAATTCACCGTGTCCAATATCAAATTACTGTGATCTCCACTGGCAGAGCCCATAAATAATAAAAATGGGATTAGCAGGGACTGACTGCAAGTTGCATTTTAAAAAGTAAACCTTATACGTATTGTGCACCACTTAGGCCACATAATAAAAGCTTTTAATAGCTCCTAGTGTACTGATGATCTCAGACTGGGCACTCACATGAAAAAAAAAAAGAAGAAAACAAAAAAAACTTTAATCCAGTACACTTTTTAAAGCATTGTTGTCCTCCTGTGATAACCAACATGAAAATACACAAATAATCTGTTCATATATGAGGATCTAACATCAGTGAAGACAGGAGTAAATCCTCAAAGGCCCCCGAATAAAAAAGAAAAAAAAACTTTAATTGGCCTTGATTGTGGGCTTTGAACTTCCTTGGCAGCTTTTCGGTTTGGATGTCTTTGAGTGGTATTTTCATGAGGGACTGACTATGAGATATGACCGACGTGCCAAAGCGCTCTGACACATTCATTGTCTGATAGTAATTCAATGAGGTTTTGTGTGTTCTGCTTTCAGACTTCACTTTAGATGAATAAATCTGTTGCTTAGAAACTGAAGCAGGCCAATGCCAAGCCTGGTAACAGGTTTACAAACAAATTTGTTTTGTTCTGGAGACCTTTGCATCATCCACAATGGTGATTAAATTTGAATGAAAAAGTCACACACTCAACTCAATTTCAGTTATTCGGAATTCAATTCACAACACTCAGATTTAATTTGAGTTTTCTTGCATTAAAGGCCTAGTTTCTTCCCACCAATTCCAAGGGGTGAGGACTGTCATGAGAAAAATAAACGTTATGTCATCCAAGTTATAAAACACAGTAATCATTTGAGTGCTGTTGAGTAAATGCTGACTAAGTGAAACATCTTTCAACGAGTTTTGGGCCATTTCCCTGCGCTTTTGCAGTCACAGATGGCGGAAGTGACTGCAGGCGTATGAACATTTCACCCATCTCTCAACTACCATCTGACCAACTGAGTTCCAGAATGATCAACTCCTTTAGTGGTCAGTCGCTGCCTTTTCCTCTAGCCTCAATTCAACTCCTTCAGTTTCAGTGAGTAAAAAAAAATAAATCTAGAGACAGCACTCATGTCCTTAGCCAACCTACGTAGAAGTGACTGAAGTGAGAGCTGCGTGAGGCAGAGGTACAAAAGAGTGATGGGCAGAGGGAACTGTTAAAAGAGAACATACTAAAAGGAAAGGGAGTTGAGGGATACAGAAGCACATCAGCAAATTGGGGAGGAATTAGGCTAAATCAAATACTTGATGCTTTCTAATGGGGATGATCATTCTGGTCACTTTGTATGACTGAGTACAAGACAGATAAATTAACTGAGTACTCAGAGGGATTTGTACTATAATTTTTCATTGGTGGTCTATGTTCATATGTATCACACAGATGTATCTGGCTGTTACATCAGATCTTGTCATGATGCCGTGTCAAGTTAAAAATATTTATTTTAAAAACGTGTCTAAAAAAACCCAACTCAAAATTATGTCACAAGACCCATCAAAGGAAGAATGCTGATGCATCAGAGTGACCTTGCACTGCAAGGTACTGTCGAAAAAGATGACAACCAATCACAAAATTTAAAAAGTTGAGTTGTGCCCATAACTACTTTCATCTCTACATCCCATTTTGTTTCTTCTTTTTATTTTTCAACCTCAGTGTCTTACTATATCTCGCCACCATTACAAGGGGCTAGGAGTTACAGGACTACTCATTTTTAATTGTCGACTAGTCAAGCCCATTATTCGAGTCGAATTTGGCTAGTACATATATTGGAGGTTACTGTTGCATTTGTGTCATCTTTATCAAAGTACATTTGAGCCACTTCACTCTTTCAGTGCAGAGCCATCGGGCCTCCACACCCGCTGGCAAGTTTCCGAAAAGTAGGATGGAATGGGAAGAGTCATTTATGTTGTATGAGTAAAGCGATATCTGATTGGACGATTCAGTATTATTCATCACAAAAGCACAACCTAATTGGTCAGAAAAACTACAACTCAATCCTAACTAATTAGGTAGAGTGTTCCTCATTAATATGAATATGTCTTCCCTTGCCATCCTATGTTTTAACTGCCACCCAGTGTATTTCCAACAGATGCGTTTTGTAAATCACATGGCAATTGACTAGTCGACATCAGGTTGACAGTGTCAACTACATTAGTTAGAGTCTATAGTTTGTTCATTCACAGCTCACTGCTTCTGTTCTCCTGCCTTTCTTTTTCTATCCACATCTCCAATCCACCTCGCTCTCTTTGGGCTCACTGTGACGGACTGTGCTATCTGCGGTGATTGTGTTTAACAGACAGCTGTCACCTGAGGTGACTGCAGATTTCTGCTCCATTCGGGCTCACAGCCCAAAACCAGGATATCACCTCCCGAAATTCTGCTGATGCATGCAAAGCATGCAAGGACGCTATGTGCTCTGTTGTGTGGTAGCCAAATCCGCATTACCTGTCCTTCTGCCATCAGGTAAGAGTCTTGAGAAAGTATCCTCCTCCCCCAAGGCCTATTACACTTACACGGCCCAGATTAATTCCATGAGATTCTCATGAACGTCACGTGTTCTCTTCCAATTCTAGTCTCTCTGGTCACAAGCCAAAACAAATCCATCAAAGCGATTAATTAATCTCCTCCTCCATCATGATTATCAATTACTCCATTGGAAGTCACTTAATGAATATTAACAAATTGTTACACCTGAAAAACTAATGTTAATTGGACAGCGAAATGGATGGAGAGTGCCTGGAGGGCCCTTAATAGAAGAAAACAGAACTTGGGAGAAGGCTCACGGCCAGACTTTACATTAAAGCTGGCAACTCTAATAATGCACATAATGACTCCGCAATTACTATACCCATAAGTGACTGAAAAGTAAAAATAAGAACTTATAGAAAAATAAGAACTTAAAAAAACATGCTGTGCTTGAATTTCTCAGTCTTTCCTCTGTTTGTTTGGAGACCCATCAGTGTTGTAATGCTCAATTGTTTTTATTTCATTACAGATGCATTTAATTAAACAAAGTACTCTTCCAGGCATCTGAAGCCTGCTGCTATCCCCTTGCCTCTTCAGTTCATTTTACAGCCATACAACCCCTTGCCGCAAAAAGCCACTGGTGATCTCCATTACTTCATCAGTCTCTGAGCTGTAATTCACTTAGTTAAGTGAAGACCCTGTCAACAGTCATAAAGAAGCCCACATGCTTTAAAAATGTAAAAATCAGCACTGCTAGCACATATGCTAGTACTCAATTTTCTTTCACATTCTAACGCCTTTCCACGTTATCTCGTTAGACCTTTGCTCACAATATCTGTGTGTCTTCAAAGTAAGAAGCAATAATGCTGAAAAAAAACTACCAATACAAGGTTCATATTTGAAGCTCGTGTGATACACAAATGCAGATAACTCAAACTGCAACACAAACACATACACACACATATAAACAGACAAACAGCACGTGGCTTGTTGAGCGTGTTACCGCAGAGACATAGCACGTGTGGAGGCTTCATGCTATTCTCTGCGGAATCCACGCACAACTCACCATGCACCCCACAGAGAGCGAGAACCACAATACAGTGACCATGAGGAGGTTACTCCATGTAACTCTACCCTTCCTAGCAACCGGGGCAATTTGGTTCCTTAGGAGACCTGACTGGAGTCACTCTGCCATCCCTGGACACTTGTGACTCTAGGGGTGGTAGTCTTCATCAATACTCACTGAGCTACACAGGCCCCCAGTTCACTTTTATAAAATACCACTTATTACAATGAAGCTCATAATGTGTATCTTTAATTGCACACTGTCATATCAACAACCATCTGGTAATTACTCTGATTTAAGTCTTGCAAGCCTTAAACACAAATATACAGCCTATATTTTTTTTACTTAGAATAAAGATCACGATTCTCTCACGAATTTGAAGAAAAATACTTATTTCAGTGATTTACAAAACCTGGACATAAGGGTATTAAACAAAGTAACATGTAATTTACAAGACGTTCTGACAAAATCTTCTCTGCTTCAATCTATACAAAAATGCAATAAAGTTGTAAATCAAATATATACATTTAAATTCCGCAATAGGTCGCAACAAATAGATTATAAACCAAACAGCAACTTGTGATTATTGAAATAAATAAACAAATATAGAAATCCTGTTAAAAAACTGCATAATAAATAAAAAAAAAATTTAAAAAACATTTAACCTGTTTCTCACATTCTAGTAAAAAGCAAAACAAGCAGAAAAAAGCTTCATTAACAGTTCTATGTTAACTTGGCATTGCACTTGCAAGCAAATATGCAATAAAACACTGTTATTTTATAAAAAAAATTTTTAATAAATATTAACAATTTAAATTAAAACAATGATGCCTTCAGTGTTTCACTTGTAAAACTTGCTTCAAATTTGAAAAGGGATTATTCAAGATCCAGTAATTATATAGAGAACAGAGTAAACAGTGCTTTAAGTTTTTAGCAACTTTATGGCAATTAAACATTTAAAAAATTATAATATAAAACATTAAAAAAGGTAATTTAATGCCAAACGAAACTACTTAAATATTTGACAATATTTACTGTGTGAAAGATCTACATTAACATTGATTTGATGCAGTAAGAATGTCTGAATGCCTAAGAGACAGCATGTAGCTTAAATACATTTAGATATCGCACAAATCTAACATTTTGAAGAATTTGTCCCATCTGCTTATACATTAACGGCTGTTTTTGCTTTAATATCTCATCAAGACAGCGCAGATTTAATCCCGTCTGTTTACACTGGAAATTCATTAACAGCTGTGTTTACATTAATATCACCTAAAGAGGGTTATTTTGATTAAAAGCAGTGTCTCGTGCAGGAGCGCTGCATTCATTACAAGACACAAGTGCACGGGCAGACACATGTATGTGAGCATTTGAAAGCAGCCGGCTGTGATCAAACAGCGCATGAATAGCAAATTTATTCAGATCTTGGTAATGCCGGTATATTTGTATCATCAGTGACTATTAAAATATTGAACTGAACAGAGATTATGTCACCCTACTAGCTAATCGTGGCTGCAGCCTGCAGTTTGTAAAGCACTGTGTTGGACAAACATCTTTGGCCGTTGCATTTTAGATTATTCAGCGTCTATTGCATGAGCACTGGGTTTTATAGATGCCGAGTTTATGGCGAGTTCTAATCCAGGGTGTGCCGAGTGACTCCAGACAGGTCTCCTATGCAACAAAATTGACCTGGTGCTAGGGAGGGTAGATTCACATGGGGTAACCACCACATGGTCCTGATTAGTGGTTCTCGCTCTCAATGGGGCACGTGGTAAGTTGTGCGTGGATCACGGAGAGTAGCATGACCCTCCACATGCGGAGTCTCCGCTGTGTCATGCACAATGAGCCACGTGATAAAATGTGTGGATTGATGGTCTCAGAAGCGGAGACTTGTCCTCCACCAACCGGATTGAGGTGAGTAACCGCTCAACCACGAGGACCTACTAAGTAGTGAGAATTGGGAATTCCAAATTGGGAGAAAAGGGGATATAATGAGACAGCCATGGCTGTCGCAATCTTTTAATGATTAATTGCGCAGCTCTATGACACAGTAACAGTTCTTGGTTCATTTGGAGTCAGTCATGACGAAATGAATGCCTTGTGGTTCAGTATGTTTTAAATTCACTTAAAATAACTGGCTGACAAGTCACTAGTTTAGGAATTGGGCTAAACTGTTCACCCTGTATGTTTTTGCACTGCTGTTTAGTCTCAGTGTTGCAGTGCCGCTGAATGGTAGCACAGGAAACACTGTATTTTAGTATTTTAGTATGGTTTCCCGTCCGCATATGGAACCAGAATACATGCAAATCATTCGGTTCCAATATTTATATATAAAAAAAAAATAATAATAAAAAATAAAAACAAAAATGGAACCTGGTTCTCAGTTCCCAATCCTAGCAAAAACCGTAAGTACTTTGTTTCCAATAAATCCAGGGACTGCCATGTTTGGAGAATGCCATGAGGTCATAACAGATGCAGTTCCCTCTTCTTTAGCACATTCTATTTATGCCTGTCAAGGTCTGGTCCACTGACAAGCAACAGAAGTAACAGTAGAACTCTACCCACAACCCCACTCTCTGTCTACAATGAAGCCTGTCACTCAGACAATGGCAGTGTCTCTTTGCTAATCCTTTTGCGACCTGTAACTGCCATTTTGGGGATCCTAGTTTCTGTCTCAAACCTGTATTTATTAACATAGAGCTGTAATTACTTGAGATTTCCGCCTACATTTTGTACATGATTTTGAGGTTGATATCTACTCATAACACAGTATAATTATTTAGCTGACTGATCATTGCGTGGGAAATGCTCAAATCCTTCTTATAAGAAACAGAAATAATCTAAATGAGCTTTATTTGCCACAAAATAATTTGTTTGGGTTTGCAGGAGCTCTGAGAACTTAAATATAATTTACACAGGAAACTGCATAACAAAAATGTTTTGTGTACATATTGGTTATAGTGCGTTGAAACAATACACAGTAAAAGTGGTAACAAGCAATTGTTAATTGAATCTCATGAGACCTGAGCGTGATTTCTGTGTGCATTTTTCATTTTATTTTTTTTATTTGTAACTAGTAGCATCTAATAAACAAGCAAAAAAAAAAAAAAGATTTATTTAGTTTTTCTAGAGGGACTAAGTTGTGAAATTTTAAGAAATGCCAAGCTATAGAAAGTTAAAATAGTTTATTATGTGTCCAGGAGTGTTGCTTATTCATGTTTTTAAGACGTTATCGATATTACAGTTAATTTTCTAGAAAGATGAATGCATAATTCTGATTAAACTAATGGCCAGCATCATCAAATCACTGCCAATCATTTTAAAATACAATTTTGAATTATAAAATTATCATTGTCACATGTCTGCCAAACATGTTGAGTGATCCAAACATCATCTGCAGCCTGATACTGAACTTTTGGTCAGAATTTAGAAGTGAATGCACTTAGCTGCATAAGAAAGATATAGGATACACCCTTGCTCCCTACTTAGTGGATGTCTTAATCTCCAGTGTGCTGTCTGTCTTCGGTGGTCTCAGAACAGTTTGAAATGCAACTTATTTTCACCCTAACACCATATAAAGCCTCTGAAATCAATATTTTTCAGCTTTTGAATGAATAAATTTTTTCTCAATGTGAAAATGCAGAGTAAATATATCAGAATGCCTTTACTAATGTTAATAAATAGCACCTTATTGTACAGAGTTAAACAAAAATATAACAAGATCTAGATTAATATGAAGCAAAATGTGAAAGGTTAACATATTTTTGGAAAGTCTGTCATAAAACAGCTCCACAGCACTCATCCGAGTACTTCATGTTTATCATCATGAAGTTTCATGCTGATGCATGAAAAATTAACAGATTTTTTAAAGTAGCATATCAAATGAAACTAGAGACTCTCCTCTTTACAAACAAACAGGATAATGAAAAAACTTCAGAGATTTCTTACCAGAGGCACTTTGGTTGGCACTGCATCCATAGGAGCACTTCAAGGAAATCCATGGCATGCTACTGTGTAATGTGACTCTGTTCGGCAATATTTAACTTTTGAATGACACTCTAGAATCTTGTGAAAAGTATTCAGTCAGTTGTGCACCAGTCCCTCCTGCAGCAAAGCACCCCCACAACATGATGCTGCCACCCCCATGCTTCACGATTGGGATGGTGTTATTCGGCTTGCAAGCCTCACCCTTTTTCCTCCAAAAATAATGATTGTCATTATAGCCAAAAAGTTCAATTTTTGTTTCATCAGACTAGAGAAATTTATTTGACCAGGCCAGAGGAAGTTAGTCATGTGCACTTGCAAACTGTAGTCTGTCTTTTTTATGGTGGGTTTGGAGCATTGGCTTCTTCCTTGCTCAGAATCCTTTCAGGTTATGTCGATATAGGACTCATTTTACTGTGGATATACATACTTGTCTATCTGTTTCCCAAGTAATCTTCACAAGGTCCTATGCTGTTGTTCTGGTATTGATTTGCACTTTTTGAACCAAACTACATTAATCTCTATTAGACAGAATGCGTCTCCTTCCTGAGCGGTATGATGGCTGCGTGGTCTGATGGTGTTTATAACTGTGTACTATTGTTTGTACAGATGAACATGGTACCATCAGGTGTTTGTAAATTGCTCCCAATAATTAAGCAGACTCGTTTAGGTCCACAATTATTTTTTCTGAGTTCTTGGCTGTTTTCTTTTGATTTTTCCATAATGTTAAGCAAAGAGTTCCCAAGTTGCTTAAAGGCACATTTAACTTAGTGTATGTAAACTTCTGACCCACTGGAATTGTGATAAAGTCAATTAAAAGTGAAACAATCTGTCTGTAAACAATTGGACCTGTACTTAAGTCTGGATGTTTTGGTGCCCAGTGATCTTTAGTTTTCTATGAACAATACGGATTATGAACATTCTCTTTTTACCATTTTATTAAACCCTAGCTGAGTTCAAATATGAATAACAATGTGCTATTGTGTCACTTGAGCTTCAAATCACACACAGTAGGAGAGATTTCAGTTGAAAGTGTGCTCAAATGACAAGCCCTCAAACACAAGTCTCCCAAGCCACTTGCTACATCTAACTGGACTTCTGCCAGTGCAATCAGCAGAGATATCCTTGGGAGCCAAACACAACTTGAGGAATGCCTCTGTGACACATCATCACTGAGCTACCATGCCATAACTCACCTCTGCTAGTACAGCACTCAACATCTCAACCTGGTAAATCACCACATTCCTACAATATGGCCCACACTTACAGCCCTCTCCAGCTTGCTGTAAGACCCTCGGCAGTCGTGGGACGTGGTCAACATGTAAATAAAATTCACACATAATTTACACACCCACAACTTGAGCTACAACCCAAAGATTTTCATCCCGCCACAATGATTCCAGGCTACAGCTTGCTGTGTCTGTATCTATGTGATAACAGATGAAATGAAACATGGTGGTTGACAATCATCCTGTTTCAGGAAGCCTTTGTAGCGTTCTTGATGCCATCATCTGGCATTTGTTAATTTTCTGTAGCTGCGGCTGACATTTGAGTGTTTTTCATTTCTGAGAAAAGTGGAGTGATGCGCTCCCCAAGGCTCACAGCACCACAGATGCCCAGGGGATGGGGGAGGACGGCTGCCAACCCCATCCTCACCTCAAAGACACCTCCAATTAAATTTATTTTAAAAGTAACAAAAACTCAATCTCTCAAAAATGTTGCGACTGTGTCGAGATTTTTCAAAATGACATGTGGTTCATTACATGTATCGCAGCCGTTTCAAGGTAAAACATTCACTATGTGTGGTGCTAAAATCAAGTTAAACATTCTCACAAACAGATGACGTTTTGAAGGTTAATGATCTATCGAGTTTTAAATAAACAAAACCTAACTCCCAACCTTAAACCTAACCGACAGTGTCATAAAAGAAAATTTGAGTTGAAAAACACAACTGCTGAAGCAACCACGTCATTTTGTGGCACTTCAATGACATTTACGGCTCATGTACTGACTTGTGTGCTCTTTAGGACTAAATTGTATCACAATTATTCTGTCAATTGGGGACAATTAGTTTTTTTATTACAGGGCCGTACAATTTGGGCCAAAAACAAATGACTGTTGCCACTGCTCATTATCAATTCAAATTTTTTTGGTATAAAAAAAAAAAATTAATTAAACAGCAGTTATCATGGCAAACAAATTTTCAAAGTACAAAATATTAAAATGATTTCTCTTGATCAAAATTAAGTGCATTGCCCATGCTTAACTGCCAATAGAAAGAGTAACGTATAGGATGTTTGCACTTAAGTTCTCTTAAAGATATACATTTTTTAAATATTATTATTATCATCAGTATTATTATTATTATTATTATATTGCAATATACAATAGTAATAAACAATAGTAATATATTTAGTTAATTAGCACATGCCATTGATATACTGTATCAAGCCTTTACTTTTGGTGGAAAACTAAACGAAGATGGTGTGTTGTCGTTTTTGTTGACAACAGCTTTATGCTCGTGCATACTGTACATAATGAAATGCTCTCATCTCCTCCACACTCAATAAAACCACAGTGCCATGAGGTTACTATAGATTTGTTTAGAAACTTGTAATGTCCAAACATATTTGTTATAACCAAAATGTGCAACTCAGGTAAATCTATAGTGTTTTAAATATAATGTGGTCAGCACATGTTAGCGACAAACCAAACCGAATTCAGAGCACAGCTGTTCTGTGTATAACATATAATCAGAGCATGAGATAGATTTAATTTTATGTTTATCAAGCACAGAACCGCTCTAAGAATGCTGTAACACTGTATCATTAGCTTGTGTGTGTTCAGAGTATGTGCAACACACAAAAGATCAGAGTATCGAACATACATTACTCAAACATCTGCGGCTCCGTATTTCAAAGCATGCTCCAAAGTGAAACAGTGATTGGTCAGTGGCCGACTTCAAAAGAGATTGTGAAGTGTCAATCAAGTGTTTTGGTGTCATGAAAAGCATTGTGTGAGGAACAAGGTGAAAAGTACATGTTTATGAACAGAGAATTATGTGATTTGTTTGAAAGTGAATAAAAGTCACTATTGTTGTTAAAGCGTCTCTTGTGTTCGATTGACCAGGAAACTGCCATGATATGAACAAGCCAATTTGGCAAAGAAGTAGGTATACGTAACAATGTGAATCCAGGAGACCAGGTTGCAAAAGCTAGCATGCAATATTTGTTTTCCTGGAATGAATGAAATCCACAGCTTCTGGATTTACAATAAGCATGGCTATTAGGCTGGCTTACTTTTTGAACTGGGTAAAAGGTCAGGCAGAATCAATCAAAATAGAAGTTGTAAAGGAAGATTAACCAAATGTGAGGAGATAAGTGGTTAAGTGGTTAATCTCTGGCAGTTTGCAGGGTTAGGAAACATTACGCATTACACTAGCCTTTACCTAACCTGGCCTGTTCAGTGCCATTATCCTCTCTAAATGGTTTAAATTGGTTGTTTAAATTCCTTTTAAACCATTACCTCAAGAGAGTAAGGATTAAGTACAAATATTCATCTAGTAAAAACATACTTCTGTTCATGCATAAAGTTAGTGTTAAAAGTAAAACTAATATGAAAAATTGCACTGGCAATTTCCCTAAACATAATGGGAAGAGATTAGTGCAGAAAACTTTTCTGTTTATACAGCAAAACAACCCAGTTGAAACAGCAGTCACTTTGAGAGCGACATCAATGATCTGTGTGGTCGGTGTGCATGTGACCATTGAGTTTACAAAGCAACAAGTCCGTATTTGGAATAGCTAAGTGCTGGAGTGAGTCAAATAGAGACAGAGCATTAACATGGGCTTTTGCCAAGATTCTCAACATTGCGACTAAAGAGCCTCAAGGGAGAAGGTGGAATCTGAGAAATATTGCATCAATTAGCTTGAAAACAGACACCAATGATAACTTTATGTTCTATCGGTGAATCTACTATCTAATCGTACACGAAAGCACATGTGGACTTCCGTACAAGCAGGGGTACTTTGAACTTCACAGCTGTCTGATCAAAGGGGACGGTCTTTTGAGTTTCCACAAACAACCAATTCCCTGCTCTCCGTTGTCCCAATCCTCGCCTTCAAATTCAATCATGCCAGATTACAGCTTGCTATAGGGATCCATAACATGTATATATAATCTGTCAGACAAAAGTGTAAGGGTTATGAACACCTGTTCTTTTTGATGGATCTGCCCCCTCATTCAGGGACGTCAAAAGGTGTCCCTTTTCATCCCAAGCTTGCATCTAAAAAATTATGATAATTTGGCATTGAAAGAGCCTGACCCTGGGGTGGATGGGAAATGTCCACCTCTCTATCTCCCTCTGTTCACAACCATGAAACTGTGTTAAACTCGTTAACGCATTTTCAATAGCTCTGTCTGCAGTAAATCTCTGACAGGCAGGATAAAACTGGATCTGGCTTTGCAGTAAATAATATAACATGGCTGTGAGCTGCATCCCCTCCATCTTATGAGGGACCATCCTCACAGTGGGTCTATATTCACCTGATTGGACATTCATTGGGTGTTTCTCCACACAAGAAACTAAGTTTGCTGTTATCTGGACTGCTCAAAGAGGCTCACCTCCTGGGGTAATTAGAGTGCCTGTGAGTGTTGAGGCCTGAATGACCAAAACAAATAGAATTTTATAGCTTCTTCAACCATGGTTACATTCACATAGCAGTAGGTTTTCAATCCTACTTAAGAGTGTTACATACAGTTTTGTTCATACAAAGTTCGGTTATAAACAAGATGACAACTGCATTCTCTAACCAAACTGACTAAAATTCCAAAACTCGAATTGCTATGGACGTCGCCATCTTTGATCTTTTACTTAAGTGACTGTCGCTATGGCTACTGTTGCTTTTCACAGATATAAAAGCACAACAGTGCCCGCTCACTTTTCTTGTTTTCGGAAATAGTTTTCCCAGTGGGATTTCACAAAATCCTTCATAAGAGTAAAAAAGCTTTGGATCAAAACCAACCGGGTCCGAGGTGAATCACAACATTACAAACTTTGATTTGAAACAAAAAAAGCATTTGAAAATCAGACAAAAAAGACCAGACTGGTACAAGATTGTGTGCTTACTGAGGGAATGAACTACAATCCCACGCAGCATTACAAATGATGTAATAAAATACAAAATTTGAAGAAAATGATTTAAAGTTGCTAATTATTGGCATAGAATCAATATATTTGAAGTGTACTGAAACATATTTAGATATATACAAATAGATTGAGAATGTAGGGAGACCGACTTGATTACATTTTACACAGTGCATCATGGGTAGGATTTCTTCAAAGTTGAAATATACAGTAGGGATATGCGAAACTAGTCGATTAAATGGTTCTAATGCTGTTAGTCGACATTGGAAATACTAGTCGGTTAATATATTTCCCCATTAAACTGTTCAGCATTTTTACACATTTATGTTTGGCTTTATATTATTACAAAGACTGTGCATAAATTACTACAAATATTATTAAGAGGATATCTGGAGCAGATGTATGCAAAGTTTCATATCACACCAGGCAGCGGGTGCTTCCTCCCTCCAGGGTGCATGCAGAAAAATGTCCTCTTGCAAGACCAGCAAAGCAGCTATTGAAATCACTTTGGTAGAGGTGCGGGAAGCAGATTTCCGAAACGTTGGCTTGCAAGTCACTATGGATGTTTTTACATCTGAGTCTTTAAATCTGTGCATGCTTGGAAGTTATTTTCCTGCAGAACGGGCTTTTACAAGTGTAGGATAATCTAATTGTCATATTAGATCATAGGCTAATGCACGTTGTGAAATATGCACAACTTTTCAACACATTTTTTCTCTCTCGTAGAATTGGTTTACCTGTGAATTATTTTCAACAATTTCCTGACTGTTTTAATATTTTAAGTTACTTGTATTGGTCATTTGCATTTAGAACAGGCTATTAGGGTTGCTCTATAAGTCTTGCACTATTCATTCGTTTTCGATAATTATGCCTGTATTCGCTAACGTTGATTCATAAAATGCATGTCATATTCTAGATGTAATGTAGCCTGCAATGATGATAATCCAAGTCAAACATGTCGCAGAAAAATGCCACTTATTCAGCAGAATATAACATTGGATTTGGCTGTTGAGAGTATTTTAAATGTGTTGCTTAAACACACATTTTCATTTAAACATCAGTGAAATTAGTCGTTTTTGCACATCCCTAATATACAGAACACCCCTTGAATGATTTCACCATCCGGCCTGGGTGAATCTGGGCCCAGATAAAAATTACAGGACAATACATCTTTAAATATGGGACGACCCTGTATTTTATGGGACGGGGCCTACCCAAGTGAGAGTGGGTGGTCGCTGCAGCATGGATCACGAGTAGTGTAGTTCTCCACCACAATTTCCACTATTAAATAACATTTTCAAGTTTTAAATTTTAAGTTGAAAAAGCACAAAATGATGGCTTCAGCAGAAGCATATTCCATCGATTAACAACCTCAAAACCCATGGTAGGACTGTCTTTAAAGTTTTATAGAGTTATAGAGTTATAATGAATGTTTATAGTTAAAGTTATAGATAAAATCAATATGCTTTTCCAGTGAAATGTCCAGCAGGGTATGCCAAAATCGAGCAGAATGATATTGTAATCAGTCAAGGTTTTTAATGTGAATTTTAGATGGAGGATTTAATAAAACCTACCTCCCTAACCTAAAACTTTACCCTAAACTTAACCAATAGTGTCCAAAAAGAGAAATTAGAGTTTAACTGAACAGACATTCTTACCCTTAACCAACAGTGTTTTAAAATGCAGAAGCGAAATGAAAAGCACATTTTCTGAAGCAACCACGTCACTTTGTGTCACTTCTATGTCTCTGTTATGTCATGAGTTCTTGTGTGGTTTTGGCTTTGAGTCCAAAGTCCAAATCTATGGGGTGCGCTACCGTGCAAGCTAATCATATTGGAATGAGTGTAAATGTAGGAGGGTCTGTAATACATACAAGCATTAATACATATAATGTTTCAAAAGATGTGCAACAGTAAAAGTGTCTCAATATCTTAACATAGCAGGGTCTGAGTATGAGAGAAAAATAAGTGTTTATATAGTCATAGTCAGCCATTGAAGTGAAATTGAATAAAACACACAGTTGTTTATAAATAATAAATAATTATACATTTTACAAATAATAGACTCAGTGTTCATTTCACCTGGAAGCTGGAGGGAGTTGTAAGTTTTGCAAAAATGGATATAGAGTCATGATTTCACTGAGACCAGGTTGTAAATATGGCTGTCGATCCCAAATGCTGACAGTGTAAATGCAGCCCATTTTTATGCATAAAACATTCATTTCACACTGCTCACAGTGTTTGAACATGTAGTAATAATATTAACTCTTTCCTATATCTGTATAAAGGAAAAAGCGGTTGCAAAGCAGTGCCGAGTTGAGTAAGCCCTTTGGGACTTTGTGCCATGTGAGTAGAATAGGACAGTGAGTCATTTATCTCCAAGGCCACTTTCCTATATCTACCCACTCATCTGCCGATTACCACACCCAGTTGTAGGTTACTTTGTCACCACAGCCATGCAGACTAGTTGTCCTTTGCATATAACCCACGTTCCGGTCAGGTCTGGCTGAGCTAGACCTCTGGGGCGGATCTTCTCCGATACTAACAGTCAAGCCTTTCTACTAATGGCTCCCTCAGGCACCTTCCACTGATGGCAGTGAAATGTGCATGTCTATTCTGAGCTCCCTATGTGCATTTAATGCTATAGAAGCGATGTATATTACCAAGTTCCTGCATAAAGCTTTACATATTAATGCGTTTTACACACTATAATGAAAGCAAAACAGCCCCTCCAGTGCTGTGATGCTTATGGATGCTCCACCGAACGGTCCCGCTTAAATAGAGTAATCTCTATGCGTCACCTTAAGAGCAACTTGTGATGTATTTCTGGAAGCGTGTGGGAGTTTACATCTTTAGGCTGTCTGTCAGTGTGAATTAGTAGGTGTTTATCAGAAACTGTGGAATGAACTTGTGAGGGTCAAGAGCTCTGCAACTGGCGAGCATGGTGTCTTTTTTAACATTTGCAGACAGAAATGTTCTGCCTTTAATTAGAACTACATGTGTGTAGCTGTATTTCTAAATGGAAATTCATTAAACTCAAACTAAAATTAGAAATGAGAATTGTCTTTTAACTGTCAATAAAGAAAAGCAGTGTAAGCAGTGCAAAGAAACATTGATCCTACAATGATAATGCATAATGAAAACTGCTCCAAATCTTGGGGCCATTTGCAGCAGCTGTTCATTATTTTCTTAAACTAACTGTAGTATAAATGGTGTTATGTTATAATTTGAGTTGCACCACTAAACTTAGTTTAAACACCATGGCTACATATAAACTAAATATTTCTAGAAACATACAAACAGGAATAATGGTTGAAATAAAATGGCAGATAACTGGATTACAACAATGAGCTCACAACAGACTTTTAGAATATAACATCTTTATTATAATTGTATAAATACAATTATTATTGCACAGGTACAACGTGTGGCTGAACTTCCGCACAAGACACAAAAAATAACAATTATCCGAAAACAATTATCCAAAACATTAGCCATAATCAATGGTTTTAACAATACTACTTCCTGTTTATAAATTGTATTCTGCTTATTGGATCTATAAAGGTACCAATAAGCAGCATTAGTTTACAGAGAGCTAACGTCCTACTAGCTTAGTCTTGGGCAAAGAGCAAATGGTGCAACTAAATTAAGTACCAAGCTCACTTCGTAGACACACCTAAGCCCCTAGTGAACTTCTTGTCCCAGTTTAAGTAAGACCTTAAGAACAGTTAGTGCAACCCTACACAGGTCCTCAAATATGAATCCCAGCTTTATTCAGTTAATGTGCAACCTAGAGCTGCCAAGAATAAAGAAACATTCAAGTGTGCTTCACCCATCCTAATGACTCTTCAATAAAACATCACTTATGGCCACCGCCTGCCAAAAGACCAACAAACAATTCTGTTTTGATGCTAGCAAAACAAAGCAATACACTCCACCTGAAAGACCATCAATACAACTCCTTCATGACCCGACTCCTAAGTAGGCAGGATTATATGAGCTACCACCAGCTGGCAAGTGTCCCAAGTCATGTGATTGGCCTCTTGAATCCTATCCTGCCAGAGCCTGTGGGCATTTATGCTTTAAGGTGGATAGTTTAACCTGAAACACACTTGTTTGTCTATTAAAATCTGTGATTTCACTCTACATAGTTCAATTACTGAGGTTTGAAAAAGACAAGCGCAAGTTTACAAGGACAACAGTCTTACACTTAAAATTACCTAAGAAAAGAGGAAAACACAATTCAAGAGACCTGTCACAAATAGAGTGCCTGAGGGCGAACTGTTTTCTTTTGGTGAAATAACCTGAAGAGAAATACATTCAAAGAAATCAATAACCCATCACAGGCAGGTTAACTTCCTATACGAACCTCCAGCACTTTTAGTCTTCCTCATGAGGGTCTTTGCCTGAGAAGAACAGAGACTTATACTAAATTCATAATATGAAAACTTCTGGATTTCTGTATTCAGGTCTGGTTTACCCTTGGTACACATCTACCTGGTGCCCAAAAGGGTTTGAGAAACAAAACACGGTTGTCTTCCCCAGATAATTCTGCTGCTGTGGTATTTTATGGAAAGGCAAATATTCAAATAAAGTAATGAAAATCCTAATGCAACCCATTGAGATTGCTTCTGCTTTCGTCCAGAAATAGGGTCACACACAGCTGCATCGCATCAGGGTAGAATCTGAAATGAGAGTACTGCAAAAGAACATTAAAGGGCTAATGGATGAAGGGGAGAAAACACCCTGTATAGTGGGGCAGAATTCAAGTGTTTGACACATAATAAACATGACTCTGGAATTCTCTGTAGTGATTGCTGAAAGTTTGCCCTGTGGCAGTGAACAACAACTGCATCCAGATCTTGTCTTGGAGATTTTAGCTCACTCTGTTTGAGAAGGGCTGCCTCAGCCATGGAAACTGCGCAGTTGCTAAGAAAATCACTGTGCATTTAAATGAGGGAATTTTTAATGTAATCTAATCATAACCATACTGGAAGTCAAGGAAAGTCATCTTGACATACTGAAAGGAATGTTCCAGGTTCAAAACAAGTTAAGCTCAATAGGCAGCATTTGTGGCATAATGTTGATTACCAAAGAAAACATTTTGACTGGTTCTTCGTTTTTTTTTTGTTTTTTTTCGCAGTTAAAAATCGTGGTTACAGTAAGATATTTACAATGGAAGTAAATGGGGCCTGCCAATAAACACTAAAATACACACAATACCCACAAGGCATAAACATGGTACATGTTAACATGATAACTAATAACATTAGTTTTGTTCCATTTATCCCATGAACTTTGCTCTGATACATACTGCTCAACATGTGCAATAAATGCCTGTAGGGTCCTGCTTTAACATATATTTTCCAGATTACATCACAACACTTAGTTCAACATGTATGTCACTTATATTTGGGAGTGTCTACGATCAAATCATTTGCAAGCCCTCACTAGTGAAAGGAATGCTAGTGTTTCACAACATCCTAGTCTTTGCACCCACGTTTGACACGTTCAAAAACAAACCGGAATGCGGGACAGGGCGAATTCAGGTTCCAGGATTATTATACTAGTGGAACAGCAGGGAGGAGTGCTACAATTACTGTGACACTAGAACATGAATTAGGGCCAGTATAGGTTCAGTTCAACAGGATACAGAGCAAATATTAAGAGTAAAGGTGAATTAAATGGACAGTTGTATACTGAAATCAATAGCTGGGATGATGAGGTCCAGGGGTCACTGCAAACGATTAGTACAGCCAGCTAAA